>JAVJIF010030449.1:0-468308 GCA_038442645.1 Agave tequilana
TACTTAACTCAGAAGTGTCACTGTCATAGGTGTAATGTTTAACTTGACAGTGAGGGTAATGCTAGAGGTGTAATGTTGAACTTGGCATTGGTCATCTCGGCTTGTATAAGGAAGTCCGAGGAAAGTCATGGCCATAGGTGTATTGTTTAACTTAGCAATGACTTGATGCTAGAGGTGTAATGTTAACTTAGCATCATCCATTTCAGCTTCGATAGGAAGTCTGAAGAAAAGTGACTGTCAGAGGTGTAATATTAAACCTGACAGAAACCTGATTACTGTTTAGAGGTGTGGTGTTAAACTTTAAACAGTAATTTGTCAGAGGTGTAGTATTAACTTGACCAAGATTGACTCATGATAAGAGCAATTTGAGGACCTGTCATTCTATTGGTGAGAATTGACAAGTGAAAATTTGAAGTGCCAGAGGTATAGTGTTAACTTGGCAATTTGAAAGTTTGATACTCCGTGTAGAGTTGACAAGCAAAATTTGTACTCGACAAGGAATATTGAAAAGTTTCCATTACCAGAGTATAGTGTTAACTTAGTAATGGTTGTATTTTGTAGACCTACCATTCTGTATATGAGAATTGGTAAGGGATTTTGGAGGAAAGAGTGGAGCCAAGTCCACTTAGGATTTTTAGCAAACCCTCAGCTATCAACGGATTTGAGGTGCCTTTACCAACTACCGTTTGAGTTGGGCTAGCCATGCTATTCCCTCAGCATGATGAGTTATCGAAGACTTATGTTGGGCTTAGAAGCCAACATTTTCCTCTATCCTTAGCCGTCGGGGCGTCGGATGTTATAATGAAGAAATTCTTCTTACTTTGATCAGAGGTGTACTTTTAACTTGATCAGCGGAAGAATACCATCTAAGGATAGTATTTCTTCAGGAACCTGCCATTGATCGGCATCATGAGTGTATCGCCATTTGAGGTTATAAGGCGATATGACCCATTCAAGTAGACTGACTCTACTACAAATGGTCCTTCCCATTTGGGTTGGAATTTTCCTTTTGCTTGTGCGTCATTACCATGGGTCTTCTGACGGCTAAGACAATATCACCTTTCTTGAAAGTTTGCATTTTAACTTTCTTGTTGAAGGCTCTGGTAATACGAGCTTGGTAGAGCTCGATTTGTTGTTGGGCCTGCAGACGTTTATCATCTAAGGCCTCCAGTTCCTGTAGTCGCTGTCGATGCTTCTCCTCGGTTGTCATCTCCGCTGTCAAGGCGACGTGTAGAGATGGAATTTGGATCTCTAGTGGGAGCACGGCTTCGCACCCATAGACCAAAGAAAATGGCGTAGCTTTAGTTGGGGTTCGCACAGTTGTGCAATAGGCCCATAAGCACTCCCCTAGTTTGTCGTCCCAGTCCCGTTGACTTTTCGAGCGAACTTTTTGAGAAGCTTACCAATGGTCTTGTTGAAAGCTTCTGCGAGGCCGTTAGCGCAGGATAGTATGCCATTGAGGACACACTCTGGATTCTGAACTTACCGCAGAATCTCTGGAAAGCCTGGCTGATGAACTGAGGTCCATTGTCATGGACAATTCGCCGAGGTACACCGAAACGGTAAATAACGTGATGTTTCACGAACTTGATCACGTTCGACGATTTGACCTCCTTCAAAGGAATAGCTTCGGCCCATTTAGAGAAATAATCGGTTATTGCCAAAATAAACCGATGTCCCTTTGATGATGGTGGGCTGATAGGACCAACCACATCCATCCCCCACATTTCAAATGGCCAGGTAGAGGTTGTTAGAGTGGAGGGTACCCTGGTGCTTGATGGATGAAATCGCCGTGCACTTGGCAGGCGTGACATCTTTTGGCATAAGTGATGGCATCGGCAATCATCTTGGGCCAGTAGTAACCCAATCTTTGGAGTCGATGTGCCAGTTTTGGGCCAGGTTGATGGGCTCCACACATACCATCGTGGGCTTCTTTCAATACCTCTGGGCCTCCTTTGGTGAGAGGCACCGGAGCAAGATCCCGTCATGCGATCGACGATACAATGTTCGCGTAATCGCATTATAATAAATTTGGGGGCTTTCCTTCGAATGGCAGCGCCTCTTTGGTGTCTTCAGGCAGAATGTCGTATAAGACGAAATTAATGTAGGGGAATCGCCAGTCTTTAAGCTCTGGACCGGTTGACAATTCCAGTGCTTCTTTGTCTTGACAATCTCCCTTTGACTCCTGATAGCCCTCGAGAGCATTTCTCGGGCAATACAGGTCGTGGCTGTAGACGAATATCTTCTCCATTGCTCCAGCTGGAAGAGCTAAGGAGGCCGCGAGGGATGCGAGTGCATCCGCGTGCGCATTTTGCCTGCGCGGTACATGGTCGATGTAGAAGCTTGTAAACCCCTCGGCCATGCGGATAGTTGCGTTGTGGTAGGGTACTAGGTCCTCATGTCTGACTTCGTACTCCCCGCGAACTTGGCTGACAATGAGTTTGGAGTCACCGTATGCCTCGAGATTTTTAACGCCAATCTCATCGGCGAATTGCATCCCAATCAAAAGAGCGTTGTACTCCGCCACATTGTTGGAACAAGGCTCAGTAATGAGACAGCTCGGGGAATCACATAATTTTGTGGGATACGAGTACACTCCTACCCCCGCTACGATGTGTCCTTTTGGGCTTGTTCTGGATGCACCGTCAAAGAAGAGTTGCCACACTTGACTTTCGAACGATGTCTGAGTCAGGCAGACTTCAGCAACTTCATCTGGGAGATCTCGTAGACTTTGGCTGCCCTCGGATCTGGGTGCTCAGCTAGGAAATCCGCCACTGCTTGTCCCTTAATGGCCTTTTGTGGTAAAAAGTGCATCTCATATTGGGAGAGCAATATGGCCCATTTTTGCCAGCCGGCCGTTTAATGATGAAGGCTTAGTCATAAGTACCTCAGGGGTTGACTTTGATATGACGTTTATAGTTTGGCCTACCAGATAGTGCCGCATTTTTCTGAATAGCGAACACTAATGCCAAACATTCCTCTCTCGATCGGGTTGTACCGATGTTCAGCTCCGATCATTGTTCTACTCAGATAATAGATTGCTTGTTCTCGTCCTTGGTCATCATTCTGAGCTAATAGAGATCCCAAAGAATGATCCATTGCCCGGACGTACACCAGGAAGGCTTTCCGGATACCGGAGCTGCAAGGACTGGTGGTTGGGTGAGGTATTATTTGATCTCCTCAAACGCTTGTTGGCAAGCGTCGTCCCAAATGAACGAAACACCCTCTTATTAACTTAGCGAAGGGTTGGCATCTTCCGGAGAGGTTTGAGATAAACCTGCGGATGTACGCCAATCGTCCCTGTAATCCCCTGAGTTCTTTGAGATTTCTCGGGGGTTGCATCTCCTGGATAGCGCGAACCTTTTCCAGGTCCAAGTGAATTCGGTGGATGTACAACAAATCCTAAGAATTTGCCACTGGCCACCCCAGGAAAGACTTTGTGGGATTCATCTTCAATTGATGAGTCTGCATGATGTCGAAGACCACCTTCAGGTCCGCTATGTAATCACCTTTAGTGCGGCTTTTTACCGCGATGTCATCAACATAACATTCCACCGTTTTGCTTATTTGCTGATGGAAAATGGCGTTCATGGCCCTTTGGTATGTTGCCCCTGCATTTTCAGTTCGAAGGGCATGACGGTGTAGCAATATACCCCTAGAGGTGTCCTGAAGGAGGTATGATTTTCGTCATCAGGATACATTTTGATTTGATTGTATCCTGAGAATCCGTCATGAAGGACATTCGTTCGAATCCACAAGTATTGTCAATCATGACATCTGTGATCGTCAATGGGAATTCGTCCTTGGGGCAGGCCTCGTTTAGATCGCGGAAGTCGATGCAGATCCAGATCTTCCTGTTCTTCTTGGCGACGGGGACGATGTTGGCTACCCAGTCGGGATGTTGTTCTTCCCTGATGAAGCCAGAATCAATAAGTTTTCTGACTTCTGATTGAATTGCCTCCATTATTTCTGGATGAAACCGTCGCTGCTGTTGTTTGACAGGCTTTACGTCCGGATTGATGTTGAGGCGGTGCATAGCCACCTGAGGATCGAGTCCTGGCATGTCCTCATAATTCCAGGCGAAGACGTCTATATACTCTTGTACAAGAGATATTAGATCCTTTTTCTCCGAAGGTGATAGGCCGTCACTTATGAAGATGGGCTTAGGGTTAGCCTCATCTCCTAGGTTGATCTGAACAACCTTGTCTTCTGTGGGTGGCTCGCGCTGTTCAAAGCGAGTGTCCCAAAGAGCATTTAAATGTTTTATCCAAGGATCTGTATTGTAAGTTCACCTAGAGGGGGGTGAATAGGTGATGGCTAATCTAATGGTCACTTATGAACAAATAATGCGGAATTTAAACTAAGATGACCAAATTAAAACTTCTTTTAATTAAACACTTATGTATAACACAAGAGTGTTACCGAATTCCCTTGCAGGGCTCTGGACAAGCTCCTCTAGATTCCCCTTGAATGGGTTGAGGTGCCGCGTTGGCTCTCTTGGTTGAATACTAGTGTTAACAACAATCCCAATCAAGTATAGCAATTATGAGCACAAGGGAATATATCAAGCATGTAAATGTAAAGACAATGAAAGTAATGCAAGATATAATGAGACAAAGAGAGAGAGAGAGATAGAGTAAGCAATCGCAAACACAAAGGGTTTGTTTCGAGGTTCGAGCACACATGCTCTACATCCCCGCCTTCGACACACGAAGGTTTTCCACTATGCAAGATCCCAATGGATCTCTCCCGGTGCCGCAACACCTACAAGCCCTCGGACTCCCAAGTCCCGTACACACGCAAGCTCCCACAAGCTTGCTGAGCCGCACCTCAAATCACCGAGTCACAACCGAACTCAAAACCACAACGAGCACACTTGCCCGTCTCCTTAAAGAACAAAGAAGGATCTTTGGTGATCACAACACTTTGATCACCTTACAAAAGCTCTCACTACAACTCTCCTATAGGATAGATATAACAATGGATGCTCAAGTGTAGTGTGAGAAAGCAAGGAAAGAACTTGGTGAAAAACACAAGAAATCACTTTTACACTCTCTTAATAAAAACTCCCTTTTAGATGGGAAGTATTTGCTCTCTATTTTGTGGAGAAAACTTCTGAAATGACTTAGAAAAAACTGGCTCAAGAAGTCCCCAAAATCTTGGCTTCAAATAATGACAAGAACCCCAATTTATAGGCTGCCAGAAAACTAGCCGTTGGGATCTGTCAGTACTGATGGTCGACCGGCCGGGTCGACCGCAACGGTCAAAAATCTGACCGTTGGAGCCTCCGGTCGACCGGTCGGTCGACCGAAACAAACAGAGAGCAAAACTCTCTGCAGCGGTCGACCGTCCGGTTGACCGGACCACTGTGCTGCCAGACGTGCACAAGTCTGCACGTCGGTCGACCGCACGGTCGACCTGACCCTGGTTCGGTCGACCGCCCGGTCGACCGAACTGGCCTGACAGCCAGTCCTCAGTCTGCACAGTTAAGGGATTTGGAAATAGGTCTTTTAACTTAATAAAAATCCCATAAATTCTCACTAAATCTAAAAAAAGTCTCAATCAAAATAAAAACTGTTTTTCTAAAAACATGTTTTTCTAAAACTTGTTTTTCCATAACTTCACAAAATACAAAAACAGGATATTTTGAACTTATTAAAGCATAGTGTGTATGGATATGATCCACTACACAATCATAATGAAATATCTATATTTTTGATATCTAGCATATAACTTGATTTTGGTTAAAGATGTGTATAATAGAAATACCAAAAACCAAAGTAGATATTTTGTCATAATGAAAAATCTTTTCTAAACATAAAATTCTTTTATGAAAGCAATTCTATCAAGAGTTCTATCAAGAGTGTGTGTGTGATATAGACTTGAGCAATCCACCAACTATCTATCCTTTACATTTAACTAAAACAAAACAAAATCTTATACCTAGACACAAGTCTTCATCTTCTTGAAGTCTTCACTTGAAGGCTTCTCATCTTCTTGACTTGGTCCAAATGCAATCCACCGAGCTCATCTCTAGATGTGTTCTTGATGCATAGGCTGTGAATCAACCGGTGCTAGCTTCCAACTTGTCTTTAAATCCTTTGTTGAAGCTCCACACCTACTAAGATCTTGATAATGAATCTGTCACTAATTGAACACAAGATCATTAGTAATCATAACTTCATGAGTTGATCATCATCAAAACTAGAGTGATAGGCCTTTGGGCCAACAATCTCTCCCTTTTTGATGATGACAAAACTCATGGAGTTATATATGCATGGATTAAAGTAAAACTTCAAAGAAGCTCCCCCTTAACTCATGCATCACATTCAATAATAGATATGACAATAAAAGCACATGAATATGTATGCAATGTATGGCATGTATGTAAATATAACATCATAAATCTTATCTCCATACATTATAAATCTTATCTCCATACATTTAACAAATCACAAAACACATATGCATCAACACAAATCTTACTCCCCCTTAAGCAAGGAAGACATGCATATAAAATCTATAAATACTTCTCCCCTTTTTTGTCAATCATCAACAAAGGGTTCAAAGTAAAAACATCAAACAAATCTTCTCCCCCTTTTTGTCAAAAACAAAGTCATCAAAGAGGGGTGCAATTAAATCAATAAGAGTTATATGCGATATACATTCATGAAGAGGAAGACGCTAAGTTAGCTTCCCTACACATATGCATTACATGAAGAAGGGATGATAAGCCCCAATTCACATAACACATATTATGTAATGCATAAGAGGAGATGTGAAGCTCCCTCTACACACGTGTACCATATAAAGAAGAGATGTTAAGCTCCTCAATACACAATACACTCAACATGAATCTATATGTAGAAGAGATGTTAAGCTCTCCTTGCATATAGGCAATACAAAAAAAAAATTTTGAATTTTTCTTATAACATAAATTTTGAATTTTGATATCAAAGTTGAAAATGATCAATTGTAAAGTAATGATCAACCATATAGATACCAAATTGAAAAATAATGCATAAGCTTTTAAAAAATAAGATTTGAATTTAGCTTAGCATTAACAATCTTTGTGCTTTAAATATGTAAATCAATTTTAGCTTAAGCACACAACAAATCATATATATGTATGAAGGAATTATATCAATGGAAAGTGATACATACATATATATAGGAAAGCAAAATATGAGTATATACAACAAGAATCATATTGATACCAAATGAAAATATCCAATGATACCAATTGAAAAATTAAGCTTAAGTGTATACATCATATAATCTACCATATGAAGAATTCGAACTAGTTAAATGAAAATGTTTAACAACTAGTACGGAATCCTTCAATCAAGGAATAAATTAAAAGTTTTTCATAAAGCACAAGTAAATCACATGGCACTAAAAACACTCTAGTATCCATAAAGTCCATATTGAAAAGATGAGTGTACTAGTGTTATGTGGAACATGGCATTATGAAAAATAGCAACAAAGCTCAATATTCCCCCCTTTTTTTAAAAAAAAAAATAGTCACAAATTATCATAAATTTTGAAAACATGAAAATCATTAAAAAAAAATTTATTATTACACCAAAATTTATATTTCAAGGTATATGTATATTTTGACAACACAATAAGCATACATACATATCCCTAAAATATAATTGAGTCCATATAAGCAGATTTGCAATAAAGGCAAATGACTCAAAGGTATACATGTATATCTTAAAGTTTGGCAAAATACACATATACATGAAATGAAAAGCACATGATCATAATACAAATCCAAACGGCGAATACAAGTTTAAGATTGTAGGGATCATCAAAACTAAGCAATACACGCACATCTAATGGGTTCAAATAAGCATTCAAGCACAAATATAAATAGATTTATTGTGGCCCACAATATGTACAAGTATAAATCCTAGTGTTGACAAAGACTAACATTTAAACTAATATTCAAATCATGAAGCATCAACTAAATTTTGAGAAAAATAGGATCATGTGAAAATCTCAACAACTATTTGAAGAATAAATAACTAGTATACATTGTTTTTGAAAAACTAGTTAAAGATCCTTCAAATACATCAAATCAAATGTTTTCCATGAATAATACTAAATACATAAAAGTTCAAGCACTCATAATCCATAAAGCTCAAAATTATCTATTTTCTTAAAAAGTGAGTGTTCAAAAGTTATGTAAATGGTATTATTATGAAAATAGTCAATTTAGCTCAAAAAGATCATAAATCACATTTTTAACAAATCAACTTAAAAATCATTTTTTCATCAACAATCTTCATGGTATATGTATGATTTATCCAATCCTAACAATACACATACATATCCCAAATATAAAAGAGTCTATTAATAATGTTTGCATGAAGGCAAGAGACTCACGGGTATACATGTATATTTATTAGTTTTGAATTAAACATGCATATACATGAAGTGGAACATAAAAATTGGCAAAACATGTATAAAAGAGAATCATCAAAACTAGTCTATACATATGCATAAAGTGGATACAAGTGAGCATGAAGTTCAATGATATATGAATCAATTATAATTCACTATTTGTACATGTATAAATACAAGTTTGACACATTCTACATCTAAGCATGTAAATACCACATAAGGCATAAAATCTTAAAACATGAACATGCTATGATAATTATGAATAAATAAGCATGAACATAAAAATAGGAGTTTAGAAATTGTTACCAACTCCAAAGCTCCAAGCATGGTGGTCTTTCACACCAAAATTTCCTTGATAGCAATGCATCCAAATGTTTGTCCATCATGTCCATTGCATCCGCTATCAAGGCACCAATCCTCTCACGTTTTGTGAGAGCTCTCACCTACATCAAAATCAAAAGGTGGGAGTTTTGGTACCCATTTTCTTGGGTCCTTTGGGGTTAGCTTTATTGTAAGGAACCCAAAATCCTTTAGACATAGCAAAATATAAATTATGCTTCTTATCAAAATAATATTTTGCTAAATGGCCTTTGCGACCACAATGTGTACAAGTGTACACCCTATCATGATGCTTATGAGTGTGATTGTGATTGTGATGTGCAACATAAGCATGAGCATGATGTGTATGTGCATGAGTATGGGGAACTTGTTTCTTTTGAAACAAAGATTCCAACTTAGAATGATTGAATGCACAAGAGTTCAAGGTTGAACTCAAATTATCCATTTTGTTTTTCAAATTCTTAATCTCATTAGTTGTGGCATGAAAAGCATGATGAGATGAAGAATCATTTTTTCCTTTTCTTTTGAAAAACATTATCTTTTTCTTTTTCAACAAATTTTCTTTTTAAAGAATTATTTTCTTGTAAAATACTTTCTTTTTGTTTTTCCACCATATCAACCTTATTTTTCAAAATCATATTTCCTTCACATAAATCATTCAATTAGACATTAAGGAAATATTCTCATTTTTCAAAACTTCCTTTTCCTTTTCTAAGTATGCCATTTTATTTTCTAATGAATCTTTTTCAATAAGCATGGCATCAAAATCCTTTTTCAAATTTTTGTTATCTTTTTCTAAACATGCAATGTTATTTCTAAATGCATCATTCTCTACATGCATGCAATCAAATTCCTTTTTAATTTTCTTATTATCTTTTTCTAAGCATGCAATGTTATCTCTAAAAGAATCATGTTCATTATGCATGCAAGCAATATTCTTTTTCAAATTTTTATTTTCTTTCTTAAGCATGTCATATTTCTCAAGCAATAATTGGCAAAATGAATTGAGCTCATCATATGACATAATATCATCTTCCTCGGATTCGGAAGTTACCTCAAGGGGGTTATCCCCTTGGACCATATAGCATACGTTGGAGATGTCGCTTCCAACGTCCGAATCGCTCCCCGCATAGTATAGATCCTTTTCGCCAAGGGAGGTGAGGGTGTTCCATACTACAAAAGCCGAATCAATGTTAGATACCCTAGATAAATAATCATCATTTAGGGTTGACTTGATAGCATGAAGGGCTTTTGCATTAGCCTCAAAATTCTTACCATTTGAACAATATGAATCATTAGATATGGCAAGATAAACATGTATGCCTAAGGCTTTGAGGTACAATGACATCTTAACCTTCCAAATTTGGATGTTAAGAATGTCAAAGGTGGGTGGTGACATGAAGTCCATGGTGAGGTGTGTGTGTACAAAAATATTGTGATTAGCCTAAAATGAGGATCTTTAACTCTTAGGTTGTTAGACCCAAATCAAGAGCACTAGCTCTGATACCATTGTAAGTTCACCTAGAGGGAGGTGAATAGGTGATGGCTAATCTAATGGTCACTTATGAACAAATAATGCGGAATTTAAACTAAGATGACCAAATTAAAACTTCTTTTAATTAAACACTTATGTATAACACAAGAGTGTTGCCGAATTCCCTTTGCAGGGCTCTGGACAAGCTCCTCTAGATTCCCCTTGAATGGGTTGAGGTGCCGCGTTGGCTCTCTTGGTTGAATACTAGTGTTAATAACAATCCCAATCAAGTATAGCAATTATGAGCACAAGGGAATATATCAAGCATGTAAATGTAAAGACAATGAAAGTAATGCAAGATATAAATGAGACAAAGAGAGAGAGAGAGAGAGAGAGAAGAGAGAGAGAGAGAGAGAGAGAGAGAGAGAGAGAGAGAGAGAGATAGAGTAATCAATCGCAAACACAAAGGGTTTGTTTCGAGGTTCGAGCACACTTGCTCTACATCCCCGCCTTCGACACACGAAGGTTTTCCACTATGCAAGATCCCAATGGATCTCTCCCGGTGCCGCAACCTATAAGCCCTCGGACTCCCAAGTCCCGTACACACGCAATCTCCTACAAGCTTGCGAGGCCGCACCTCAAATCATCGAGTTCACAACCGAACTCAAAACCACAAACGAGCACACTTGCCCGTCTCCTCAAAGAACAAAGAAGGATCTTTGGTGATCACAACACTTTGATCACCTTACAAAAGCTCTCACTACAACTCTCCTATAGGATAGATATAACAATGGATGCTCAAGTGTAGTGTGAGAAAGTAAGGAAAGAACTTTGGTGAAAAACACAAGAAATCACTTTTACACTCTTTTAATAAAAACTCCCTTTTAGATGGAAAGTATTTGCTCTCTATTTTGTGGAGAAAACTTCTGAAATGACTTAGAAAAACTGGCTCAAGAAGTCCCCAAAATCTTGGCTTCAAATAATGACAAGAACCCCAATTTATAGGCTGCCAGAAAACTAGCCGTTGGGATCTGTCAGTACTGACGGTCGACCGCCAACGGTCAAAAATCTGACCGTTGGAGCCTCCGGTCGACCGGTCGGTCGACCGAAACAAACAGAGAGCAGAACTCTCTGCAGCGGTCGACCGTCCGGTCGACCGGACCACTGTGCTGCCAGACGTGCACAAGTCTGTGCACGTCGGTCGACCGCACGGTCGACCTGACCCTGGTTCGGTCGACCGCCCGATCGACCGAACTGGCCTGACAGCCAGTCCTCAGTCTGCACAGTTAAGGGATTTGGAAATAGGTCTTTTAACTTAATAAAAATCCCATAAATTCTCACTAAATCTAAAAAATAGTCTCAATCAAAATAAAAACTGTTTTTCTAAAAACATGTTTTTCTAAAACTTGTTTTTCCATAACTTCACAAAATACAAAAACAGGATATTTTGAACTTATTAAAGCATAGTGTGTATGGATATGATCCACTACACAATCATAATGAAATATCTATATTTTGATATCTAGCATATAACTTGATTTTGGTTAAAGATGTGTATAATAGAAATACCAAAAACCAAAGTAGATATTTTGTCATAATGAAAAATATTTTCTAAACATAAAATTCTTTTATGAAAGCAATTCTATCAAGAGTTCTATCAAGAGTGTGTGTGTGATATAGACTTGAGCAATCCACCAACTATCTATAATTTACATTTTAACTAAAACAAAACAAAATCTTATACCTAGACACAAGTCTTCATCTTCTTGAAGTCTTCACTTGAAGGCTTCTCATCTTCTTGACTTGGTCCAAATGCAATCCACCGAGCTCATCTCTAGATGTGTTCTTGATGCATAGGCTCGTGAATCAACCGGTGCTAGCTTCCAACTTGTCTTGCTCCACACCTACTAAGATCTTGATAATGAATCTGTCACTAATTAAACACAAGATCATTAGTAATCATAACTTCATGAGTTGATCATCATCAAAACTAGAGTGATAGGCCTTTGGGCCAACATGTATCAGATTGGATCATTTCTTTATTTCCATCTTCCAGGTGGCTTGTCGAAACCATGTTCACTGAAAGTTCCTTGAAGATGTTGCCGACACTGACATCTGACTCCCAAGAGATGATGTGTCTGAAGAGTAACCGTTGCTCGACGATTCTTGAGAATCGGAGGCTGATGGGACCGGAGTTGATACATAGCCCAACCCCGGCGCGTCTGATGATAATAATCGGGGGCCTTCCCTTTCGGCACAAAGGATCGAAGCAGCGTCCTCCTTCCTTTGCCGAAGTTCAACCCGGGTCTGTTGGTCAGGTCGTACCCCATGCATCTCATCATTTTGAGTGCTTTTGGTTCATAATGACCGAACTGAGGGGATTCCTCCTCGCCTTCCGATTCTTCGCGGGGTGTTGGTTCAGACGAGATTCGCCCAAAAAGAATTAGTTTTTGGCCTTTCCGTCTTGCTGGAACCATAAATATAGATTCTTGCACATTACCATTATCTTGTATGTCTCGAAGGACGACTTCACTGGTACATGCAACGATGTCAAAGCATCTATTGCCGACCAGGGGTCATCGTCTACTTCGGTACTAGTGTCTGATGGTACTGAATCAGAAGCAAACACAGAAAAATACGCAAAATCTAAATCTTCATTAATATACCAACCGCCTACATCGTCGGTGGTATTATCAACATTTAGCTTATTAGTGCTCTTTACAAGTGGTTCTAACTCCCACAGGCACTCTTCTTTCTCGGGCTCGGTGTCAGCTTCGTTACCAGAGTCTGGCTCCTCTGGTCGCGGGACTTCATCCGTCTCCACCGGATCTTGGTACAGCAAAGAGTCGGTGAAATAATTCTCAACCCCTTTGAACGGATACCTTTCGGCAATCAACGTCTGCACCTTTCCACTCCCGTCAATGTATTTCATGACTTGGTGGAGAGTGGAGGGAACGATGGAGTTGCGGTGAATCCACGGTCGTCCCAGCAATAGATTGTAGGAAGTGTCGGCGTCGATGATGTAGCATGTCACTTCTGACTTGAGGCTTCCAATCTGGCATTTGAGCTTGATTTTCCCCATCGGACGGGTCTGGTTGGCATTGAACCCATAGATAGTTGTCTGAGTAGGGCTCAAACGATGAGTAGGAATGCCCAGATGTTGCATGACCCGGCGAGGCATGATACTCAACGCGGACCCTGGATCTACCTGAATGCGGTTCACCTCAGACGATCCAATATACCCTGTGAAATACAGGGGTCGATCATGCTTCCCTTTAACCTGCATATCATCTGCTGTGAAGGTAATGCAGGGAGCATTTGGGGAGGTGTGGAGGCAATCCTCTACATCTTCCTCCTTCGGCACCTGGGTCATGAAGACCTCGGCATTTGCCAGAGCTTCTTGTAGAGCTTCTCTGGTCGACTTTGATAATCTGAGAAGTTCATACAAGGTAATGCGTGCCGGGATGTTGGCTAGTTGAGCCAGGACATCAAAGCGGTAAGGTGTCGTGGATCCTTCCGCCATACCTTTCGAAAGAACTCGAGAAAACCGAGTTTCTTTCTGTTTCTCTGCAGGTTGTCTTGTGGAGGGCTCGGTTAATTCTGCAGCTGGTTGTGGAGGGACTATCGCCATCTCGCCATACTGCTTCAAGTACGGCTGTCCCGAACGGGTTCCCGCCATCAGTTGGTTGGGCTCTGCGGCCAAGACTATTGTTTCCTCCTCTGAGTCGGTTAACGAGGGAACATCAGTCTCGGCTTCTCGAGAGGAGGCACCCACCACATTGCAGGATGAGGCCTTTGCCTTGCCTTTGGATTTCCTGTTGGTCACAGTAGTCCATTGTTGTTCATTGACAAGGTCAGGGTGGACCCACATGATTTCCCCTTGAGGTGTAGGAACAGGTATCAAGCCTTTCGCTTGCTGCTGGTGAGGGTCTGTGTTGACCACTCTCAGCTCTCCTCTTGGGATAGGGACTACTCCAGAGGGTGTCGGGGGTTGTCTTCCGAACTGGAGAGCTGACGTCACATTAGTCGTCACTTCTTCTGCTCTGGTCGGAGTTTCAACACCTCCGCGTCAATCAGAGCTTGAAGGATGTCCTTGAAGACGTAGCAGCTTTTGGTAGGGTGCCCCAGCATCCTGTGGTACAAGCAATAGGTGGGATTGTCGGTCTTGCCGACTTTCTTGGGGCGCCGAGCTTCAGGGAGCTTCAGTCGGTTGCTCTTGTTGAGTAGTTTAAAGAGCGAATCGACATGTTCCTCCTTGAAGGAATATTGCTTGTTGGCGCGAGGCTGACTTGAAGAGCCACTCGCCTTGCCTGATTGAGGTTTGGCGGGAGATTTGGTCTCCGTTGCCAAATTATCCTTCCGCTTTGTTTGGAGGGATGTGTCTGGCGCACGCCTTGTCGACCTTTTCGGCCTAGGCTTACCTTCCTCCGCTCTGACGCGGGCGACAATCTCCTCAGCATGTTCACCTTGTTGGACTAATTGCTTCCAGGTGCGGCTTTCAGCAACTCCTATTTGAGTAAGGAGTGAGGTTTGGAGATTGTGGCGGCATGTTTCCACCAGGGTGGCCTGGGTCATACCGCTTGGACACCGGAGTGCCACGTTCTGAAACCTTTCCACGAAAGACTTAACGGACTCTCCCTTTCGCTGTTTAGTAGCCAAAAGGGTGGGCATCGTGACTTCCGAGTCATCTTCGAAGAAGCGTGTTAAGAACAGCTTCTCCAAATCGCCCCAGTTCTTGATAGAACCTTCTGGGAGCTTCATGAACCATTCAAAGGCCAGCCCTTTCAGGGTGCCGATGAACAGGCGCGCCAGGATGGCATCATTATCTACTACATTCCCAGTTTGGGATTTAAAGTAGTAGATATGCTGATTGGGTGACCCCTTCCCATCAAAGGCTTGGAGAGTTGGAGCTTTGAACTTGGGCGGGTACAGAACCAAGTCCCATTCAGCCGGGTAGGGCCGAACCACTCCTACTTCTTGGAGGTCTTTGCGATTGGCAAGGGCCTCGAGGCGTCGCTCCAGTTGACTCATTCTTTTAGCATGAGCCTTCCCCGGGTCTTGGTCGCCCTTTACTTGCGACGAGGACTTGGACGAGCCGGAAGTAGATCGCCGCGTCTCCTCAGAAGGTTCAGAAGATGAGCTTTCTCCCTTTCTCCCTTTGCCCTTTGACTTTTTAGGAGGAGACCTCCTCCTGTCTTCGAGTAGCTGTGCAATCGCCTGCTTGAGGGAGTTGATAGATTCCTGCTAAGAAAGAATCATATCCATTTGTGCCTTCTGGATCTGTTCTAAACGTTTAGCCGTCTCCTCAGGAGTGCCTGTCATGTAGACAGAGGTCTCCTTCTCGACGGAAGAGTTTGAAGCCCTCGATTCCGCTACGGCGGAGTGAGAATCATTCACTTTAATGCCATGGGCTAAGGCATTATAGTCAATCGGGAGAATGGCCCCAGTCCGGGTGCGAGTGTGTTGATACACCCCTTCCAGTTCAGAGTCAGACTCATCTGAGCTGACTGCAGGTTGTTTTCCCTTGCTCCTGCTTGTCATGTTCGCAGTGAGCTCCGGGTACTCAACGTCAGAGAAGGTTCTCCTTCTGTGGGAGCGTCTTCTTTTAGCTGACGGGAGAATCAGGGTCAGCTATCTGACTAAAGACTGCTGATGTACGCCTGATCCGCAACGGCACTCAGAGAGCATATGGATGAGCCGTTGGCAGCAACACGACGAAGTGGCCTGATTGGCACTTCTTTTCTTCGTCAAATAATCCCTCAAATCCATGGGAGGGGGATTGAAAAGATTAGCCTCGCAACGTCGAAGATGGGAGGCATCCATGTGCCGTACAGCCTGGACGCAGGCTTCAGGGACGCGGTTCTCGCGCCGCAGCTGTTCAGCGCGCGTCTGGCGTCTCTGTTGAGACAAGACGCGCCTGTCGCATTGCTGCTTGGTGTGTCGGGGCAGAGACACTTGAGAGAGAGGGGGCTGCTGGGCCCCACGTCTATAGGCGCGTGCCTCTTGTGCTTGACAAGGCGCAGAGGCTTCACCTTGGCGTTTGGTGAGTTGGTCCTCAGAGGACCTAACTGAAGGAATCTCGCGTTTGGGCCGCCAAACGCGGACTTCACGGGGCGCGAGCAAGGCGCCAGTTTGTATGCTGCGTCCAGCCTCAGTCAGACAACCAGAGGTTCCAACTTGCAGCTGACGCGCACGTCTCCTCTGTTGACGCTCAGCGTTCTGGTTGCGTCGCGGAGGTGGAGAGAGACCAACAACATCCTGATGCTAAACATCAGAGATTTTAACCACGCGGGTCTCCTGAGAGACGCTGACGCGGGTGTTCTGTGCGATGCGGTTGGTCGTAAAGGCAGTTGTGCCTGGGACCACGCGGGCCTTCTGAGAGGCGTTGGCGCGTGTACCTCGCTTGGCACAGTTGGCAGCAGCAGCGCCCGAGAGAGCCACAGATCGGGCCTCGGGGTCATTCCCCGTCGAGACCCGGCGGCAGACGCGGGTCTTTGGGCTCTTGGAGCCGGAAGAGAGAAACTCTTCGTACTTCGCCTGGTCGAACTCGACAATGAGCGATTCGACCATCTTCCCCTTACGGAGGACGTCATCCTGCGCCACGATTTGCTCATCAGTGACAAATGTAATCCCCAGCGGAGTCGTCATCTCTTGTACGCGCCGGAAAAAAGAGAAAGAAGTCTTTACTGTAAAATTTTCCTTGAATCAGATGAAAAAATTACAACAAAACTGCTTTTTCCTTCCAGTTACAAGGGAGGGAGGATGTTGAGTCTTGAATCCTCCCTTTGTTTAAGGCTGGGTTCTTCGTGTGGTGGTGGAGAGTGAATCTTGTTCTCCGTTGACCGGATGACCGTCGAGATCGTCAGGGAATCTTCTCTTTGGCTGGTAGAGGGAATAGCACAGCTCTGTCTACCAAAAACTCTCAAGAGAAGGTAGGCAAAGAGCAGCTTGTACGCAGCAAGCTTGACGAAGAGTTGAGCTCTCTCCTGTCTCGGTCTGTCTCTGTTGGTCTCCTTCGTCGTCGTTGTCCCTTTTTTTTTTTCTGATCCCCTCGACCTCATAGCAAACGAGGCTATTTATAGAGGTCCTAGGGGGTGAACGTGCCCCCTAAAAATGCTCCACGATGAGGGGCCAACTTCCCCGCTAGGTGTCGAGCCCACGCGCCTTGATGCTGAGACGCGGGTGTCGAGCCTATGCGCCTTGATGTTGAGATGCGGGTATCGAGCCCACGCGTCTAGAACTTGAAACTCTGCTTTTTAATGGCTTGCCTTTTAGTGATTTTTAGACAGCCTACACTCCCATGGCAAGGGGAAGCCGACGGTGAAGCGCCCCAACCCTCGGGTCGAGCTGCCCTACACGTACTTAATGGCTTGGTGCGTGATGCACTGCCCCTCTCTGATGATGCCAGTGCCTTAGAGTGAGGGTTTTGTCCCTTTTGTACAGCGGTTGGAGGGTTCTGATTGGCGTAATACTTACATGTATTACGTTCGAAAGTGCATTCTGTCTTCGAACTACCAGCTTAACCACTGCTTCCCCGAGATTCCTGGTGCATCTTTCGGGAAACTATTTACTGACTCCGCAGGCCAAGATGATTTCACTAGGCTGTCAACGGGGATTTTCTGGTGGTTGGTTAACATCCGGCCTGGGTATGTGCTTTTCCGGCAAGGGACTTCATGCACGATCGAGCCATATATGCCGAATCGCTTTGCCCGACAGTTCGGCTATGATCAACTCTACGTCGGCAACCCCAATGCTCGACTCGCCTTCAGTGGGAACTTATTCGAAGGTGCTCGGGCTTGGTACTATAGCGTGGCCGGAGGGACGGAAGTAACTTTCCGTCTACCTATCAAGGAGCCAAAGGGCCGCACAAGCTTCAGCTTCTGTACCTGGTACTTCCAGGTCAACCAGACACCATACTTTGTTCCGGAGTATTCATGCATTGAGAGTATCAATGCAAATTTCGAAGCAAGGTCGGGGTCCGGTAAACGCTCGCGAGGCGTCGAGCAGTATCTGAAGGCTCTGAGGGAAGTCGGGAGGGGGTCGAGGGAGGAGCCACGAGCAACAAAGGCTCGACAGGTGGTGAGTAAGTGTGCTCGAGGCTCTACTTTCACTGCTGACCCTGCCCCAAAGAAGGTCCGGAGAGACTTGACGGCCGAAGTTTCTCTATCCGAAGACATCCCTGCTGGTGTTGAGGAACCGAGAGAGAAGAAGGCGGATGAGGATGATGCCCCTTAATCCATGCCCGCAGGTTGCGCAGCAGGGGCGCAGGAGTTCAGAGGGAGGAGAGCCTGCTGACGAACCGACCGCCGCTGACGAGGCCGAGCAGTTTGAAGTCGACATCATGAGTGATGTTGAGATTGCAGGAGTCTCAACTCAGCCCGGGTCTTCCCCTGCTCATGAAAGGAGAGATGAGGCACAGCAACCTGGGTCTCCAAGTGTGTTCATCTCTAGTCCTCGGACAGTTGACCCCAGCCCTACCATTGGGGTAATTGGTGGCAAGGCTCCGGCTACCGAGGCCTCTCGCGTTGAACTGTCGTCTTCCTTATCCGCAGAGGAAAGCGATTTTGAGGATGAGGTCGACTATGGTGACGAACCCGCTCCTCCTGATCCGAGTAAATTCTCACACATCTCGGAGGAGGAAATACATGGGTGCGAGCCGTTAACGGCATCACCACTGGCGGCAGTTATTCCCGCTGAAGGTACTCTTTTCACCTTCTGACTTGATTTCCCTTTTCATTTTGAAGAGGAGGTTTTAACATTCTCCTTTTATGCTGCAGGGTTGGCCGAGGATATTGAGGCTGCAACCTCCTCGCATATCGAGGAGATGGTGCAAGAGTTGACCCAGCCGGAAGGAGTTGAGGCTTCAGCCGCCGAGATGCCTCCAGAGAAGGCAACTACTGAAATCGGGGAGACTCCCACTCTGCAGGGCGAGGAGGCAACCACTGAAGCCAGGGAGACTTCTACTCTACAGGATTCGCCCAAGAATCTGACATCTCTGGACCTCCAACTTGGTAAGGAAGTTTTGATGTCTTGAATGTTTCTCTTTTCACCATTGTAGCTAATGTTGAGATAATTTGCAGAGAGAACTGGGGGGGCTCAGGTGGAGAGTCTGACGGTCAGTGCCCCTCCGGAAGGCCACACAGCTCAAGCCTCGGCCGAGGTTTCTGAGGAGGTCGAGCTCACTACTCTGTCATCAGCTGTAGAGGTTCCTGCAGAGGTGGCACCCCCAGAAGCGCTAGTGGCTACTCTTGCTCCTGCCGTACCGGTGGTCAGCCCGACTCTTGCGCGAGAAGAGCCGGCTTACATCCCTCACCCGTGATAGAAAGGGGGTCGGGGAGTACCTCGGCCGATGATACTATGGAGTTCCTGACACGCAAAACGGTGCAGCAGTTCTTTGACTCGATGCGATCATGCATCGATTTCATCCTGTCTGGGGGTAGCTCCTTTGAATTCGCCCGGATGTTTCTCGGAAACTTGGCCGAGAACATCAAGTTGGTCGGAGGCCCTTCGCTAGCCCAGGCGTGTCTGCTGGTGGTGGAGCAGCTGGGATAAGACCTGAGAGAGCTTCGATCCCTGGAGGATGCCGACTCATTCCACGAAGCCCAGGAAACTCTGAATAGGCTCCTTGCTGCTCAAGAGCAGGAGCGAAGGGAGGTGGAGGAGAAGATAACCGATAACACCCGTCTTCTTGAAGGGTTTCCAGGCTGATCATCAAATGCTAGAGGTCGAGTCCAAGGAATCTGTCATGATCATACAGGCTGCAAAGCAGGCTATCCTTGACTCTCGGGCTGCTATAGCCGGGGCTGAGGCCATGATTGCTTTTAACGAACAGAAGCTTGCTACCTCTGAAAAGAGGCTAGCGGAGTTAGAGGCTGTCAAGGCGCAAGTTGAAGCAACCTCTATGTTCGTTCATCTGAGTTGGAATCCCTCCGAGTACAAGCGCAGGGATTTTTATCTGAGGCGGATCTGCGGGCCCAAGCTCTCATGGAGGCTAAGAAGGCGCATCAACATAAGATATATCGCCTTAGAGAGCAAATCCGTTCCTTGGCGAACCAGGACTTGTAGCCTTCTCTTTTTATTTTTGTAAAGAAAAGGACACTCTATTTACCAAGAGTGTTTGTATTTACTTTTATCATTTTTGAATAATAAAAGTCTTTGAAGTTTTTGTTCCACCTTCATTGCCTTGCTGTAGATGAATTCAACTTCTTTTAATGAAACGCGGCGTTAACTCAAGTCTTCTTGATGAGACGCGGCATTGATTCATAGGAACCTAGATAGAACTAAGTTTTTCTGATAAGACGCGGCGTCAATTCATAGAGAGAAACGCGTCTCTGAATAACGCGAATCTGTCCTGCTAATGAAGACGCGGTTCAAGTGGACGCGAAGGACGCAGTTTTGAGTGTGACTCACTGGTCGCAGTCCTTAAGGATGCAGCGCTGGGTCTTTTGACTAGGTGCAAAAACCCATCATTACCCATGCAGACGCAGCTCCTCTGATGAAGACGCAGTTTGAGCGGACGTGAGGGACGCAGCCTTGCGTATTTTCCGACTAATCCCACATTGGCCTAAGTCTTTTGCTGAGTTAAGTGCTTTCCCTTAAAATGGGCCCCGTTTGCTGAAGGGACGCAACTTTGGGTCACGCGGACATTCCTCTGGAATGCAGGTGGACGTCATTCAGTCTGAAAAGGGGACGCGGATTCTTGGACGCGACTTCTCATCTGCGTCTTGATGTAACTTCCCAGGCGTTAAATGCGGCCTGACTTAAAGATTTCATGAGATCTTTGAACGTCAAGTCTTCACTGACGATTGGGAAACCGGGTCGTCCGTTGTTTCCCGAAGCAGTTGTCCACGCGTTGGTTCCTCATTGGACTCAGGCATTAATGTCTTTTAATGCAAAACCGGCGCTGGCGGTTTGAGACCAGCGTCTGCGACGCTTCCCGAAGCAACGTTCCACGCGTCAGACTCCTATTGGACTTTGACGGTCGTGCGGTCATTAGGCCGACGGTTTTGATTAATGAACCATTAATGACAGTTATCAGGGGCTGCCTATAAATAGGGCTCACCCTCTCCCTCTTAGACTGTTTTCTTTTGATTTGCTCTGAGAAATTTCGCCTTCTTCAGAGTTTCTAACAGGGGTCTGTCTCCATGGATGAAGGTGACTCTGTGGATGAAGATGACCCAGAGCTTTCATGCTTCTGTTTGGTCTCTTCAGGAGAAAGCGTCTCTTTGATCATCTTTCATGTCCACGTTCTAATGCAGAGAGTTCAACTCTTGATAGAGGCCTCTGCGGGTATGCCGTCGCGACTTGCCATGATATTTTTAGTCCACCCAGGCTTGCACCTTGGCATCTCTTAAAGAGATATCACCATCTGGATGAAGTCTTAGTTGGTGCATTCCCTTTTTTATTGGAATTTGCGCCATCGACTTGAACTTCTCTGGACGCGAGTACAGAAGTCTTTGGCACTTGGCGCTGGCTTTGCTCATGAAGCTCGCGTTTTAAGGCCACTGACTTGGATGAATTCCAACTCGGGTTGAAGGTTTCAGACCCAAATCTTGCAACTCCTGTTCATTCAACAGGGAGATGGCAATTTCTTCGGCGTCTGAGTCTTTTCGCGCCTGGTGTGTTAGACGCAGATGCAAAAAATTGGACTGCGTTTGAACCCTGCGTGTATCACAGTTTTAACTCGCGTCTCTTTCTGCCACCGCGGAAGTTTTGGCTCACTACGTAGGTCATTCCCGCGTCTGTAGTCTTCGGTAATAACTGCGTCTGTTACTTAGTTTTCTCTGTTGAAGTGTACTAAGTTTCAGATGTTCTGATTCCTTTGTTTATTCCTTGCAGGTAGGCTTGATCGTCCTTTTTCAGGTTCGCTGGGCCCCTGGAAGAATATTTCAGCCGGCGAACTCGTTCGATGTTCATCCACAAGGGAATATATTATGGTCCCCGTCGTCCACAAGTGAATATATTATGTCCCTGACGGGGACTTAACCCTCGCCAAGGTCTCTTCAGATCCAATGCACCAGTCACGCCTGCTGGCAAGAGATGGTCAGAGTGAGTATGGCGACGGGGGGGTTACGGTGGATATAGTGGCAGATAGCATCCCCTTCCTCTCTCACCCCAGAAGTGACATCGAGGACACTCCATGTTTGTTGGATGGCCTTCTGGCGAAGAGAGATGCTCATGAATGAAGGGTTGCATGGCTTTCTGCTGCCACCGGGCCTCAAGAACACCATTGCTCTTAGCTTAGTCAGCTAGGGCTCTTTCGATGTTTACGTCATGCACCATAGTGCAATCGGCTCCAATTGTCGCCACAGTTTGGCGCTTTTCCAAACATCGTGCACTTGGAATCAGATGCGGCTTCAAGGAGTGAGTACGGCCTCTGAGAGAGAGAGGGACTTCTTTGTACTCTTTAATTGTAACACTCAATCTTATTGTATAAGAGAGCGTTTTGTATCACTTTCATATGCCTGGATATAAATAAAGTGACATTTTTCTTTCTGCCTCTTTCTATTGTTGAACCTTTTGTCTTCAGTTAGACGCATAGAAGCAGAAGATCTTTGACTTCGTCAAAATTATGATGATAATCTTAATAAGTCAAATTTTGTAGGGAAAGATCCTATTTCAGGAACTTTCACAATACTGTCAGAGGTGTAATATTAACTTGACAAGAGATAAGATAACTTTGTGGACCTGTCAATCTATAAAGGAGAATGACAAGTGAAACTCGTACCCCCAGGAAAATGGGCCTTTATCAAGGTTTAGGATTCACTTGATTAAGCTCAGCTGGGGATTTGAAGGAAAACATTGTAATGGTGTAGCATTAACCTAACAATGTGTTTAGGTAGACTTGTTATTCTGTTGAAGAGAATAGCAAGTGAATCTAGATCCGCGGGAATCTAAGAAGGTTTTTACCGTTAGAGGTGTAATATTAACTTAACGGGTTGAATGTAGTCCTGTCAGAAATATGATGTTAACCTGACAAGATGTGAGTCAGAGGTGTGATATTAACCTGACTCAGAAATACTTCAGTTTCATTTGGGAAAACAGAAGTGTCACTGACATAGGTGTGATGTTTAACTTGACAGTGAGGGCAATGCTAGAGGTGTAATGTTGAACTTGGCATTAGTCATCTCGACTCCGATACGGAAGTTCGAGGGAAATTCATTGTCGTAGGTGTATTGTTTAACTTAACAATGAACTGGATGCTAGAGGTGTGATGTGAACTTAGCATCATCGACTTCGACATGGAAGTCTGGAGGAAAGTGACTGTCAGAGGTGTGGTGTTAAACTTGGCAGAAACTTGATGTACTGTTTAGAAGTGTAATGTTAACTTAACAGTAATTTGTCAGAGGTGTGATATTAACTTGACAGAAATTGATTTGCGATAGGAGCAATTTGAGGACCTGTCATCCTATTGATGAGAATGGACAAGTGGAGTTTGAAGTGCCAGAGGTATAGTGTTAACTTGGCAAATCTGAAAGTTTGTTACTCTATGTAGAGTTGACAAGCAAGAGTTGTACTCGACAAGGAGTATTCATTATCAGAGGTATAGTGTTAACTTGGTAATGATTGTATTTGGTAGACCTACCATTCTGTGGGTGAGAATTGGTAAGGGATTTTGGAGGGGAGAGTGGATTGAGTCCACTTAGGATTTTTAGCAAACCCTCAGCTATCAACGGATTTGAGGTGTCTTTACCAACTACCGTTTGAGTTGGGCTAGCCATGCTATTCCCCTCAGCATGATGAGTTGTCGAAGATTTATGTTGGGCTTAAAAGCCAACATTTTCCTCTATCCTTAGCCATCGGAGGCGTCGGATGTTAATGAAGAAGCTCTTCTTGTTTTGATCAGAGGTGTACTTTTAACTTGATCGGGGGAGGAGTACTATTAAGGATAGTACTTCTTCAAGAATCTTCCATTGATCGGCATCATGAGTGTATCGCCATTTGAGGTTATGAGGCGATATGATCCATTCGAGTAGACTGACTCTACCACAAACGGTCCTTCCCATTTGGGTTGAAATTTTTCTTTTGTCTTGTGCGTCATCACCATGGGTCTTCTGACGGCTAAGACAAGATCGCCTCTCCTGAAAGTTCGCACCTTAACTTTCTCGTTGAAGGCTTTGGTAATTCGAGCTTGGTAAAGCTCGATTTGTTGTTGGGCCTGCAAACGCTTATCGTCTAAGGCCTCCAATTCCTGGAGTCGCTGTCGATGCTTCTCCTCGGTTGTCATCTCCGCTGTCAAGGCGACGCGTAGAGATGGAATTTGGATTTCTAGTGGAAGTACGGCTTCACATCCGTATACCAAAGAAAATGGCGTGGCTTTAGTTGGGGTTCGCACAATTGTGCGGTAGGCCCATAAGCATTCACCTAGCTTATCGTCCCAGTCTCGTTGACTTTTCGAGACGAACTTCTTGAGAAGCTTGCCAATAGTCTTGTTGAAAGCTTCTGCGAGGCCGTTAGCGGCAGGATAGTATCCGTTGAAGACACACTCTGGATTCTGAACTTAGCGCAGAATCTCTGGAACGCCTGGCTGATGAACTGGGGTCCATTGTCATGGACAATTCGCCGAGGTACACCGAAACGGTAAATAACGTGATGTTTCACGAACTTGATCACATTAGACGATTTTACCTCCTTCAGAGGAATAGCTTCGGCCCATTTAGAGAAATAATCGGTTATTGCCAAAATAAACCGATGTCCCTTTGATGATGGTGGGCTGATAGGACCAACCACATCCATCCCCCACATTTCAAATGGCCAGGTAGAGGTCGTAGAGTGGAGGTACCCTGGTGCTTGATGGATGAAATCGCCGTGCACTTGGCAGGCGTGACATCTTTTGGCATAAGTGATGGCATCGGCAATCATCTTGGGCCAGTAGTAGTAACCCAATCTTTGGAGTCGATGTGCCAGTTTTGGGCCAGGTTGATGGGCTCCACACATACCATCGTGGGCTTCTTTCAATACCTCTTGAGCCTCTTTTGGTGAGAGGCATCGGAGCAAGATCCCGTCATGCGATCGACGATACAATATTCGCGTAATCGCATTATAGTAGAATTTAGGGGCTTTCCTTCGAATGGCAGCCGCCTCTTTGGCGTCCTCAGGCAGGATGCCGTACAAGACATAGTCGATATAGGGAAATCGCCAGTCTTTAAGCTCTGGCCCGGTTGACAATTCCAGCGCTTCTTTGCCTTGACACTCTCCCTTTGACCCCTGATAGTCTTCGAGGGCAGTTCTCGGGCAATACAGGTCGTGGCTGTAAACGAATACTTTCTCCATTGCTCCAGCTGGAAGAGCTAAGGAGGCCGCGAGGGATGCGAGTGCATCTGCGTGCGCATTTTGCCTGTGCGGTACATGGTCAATGTAAAAGTTTGAAAACCTCTCGGCCATGTGGATAATTGCGGAGTGATAGGGTACTAGGTCTTCATGTCTGACTTCGTACTCTCCGCGAACTTGGCTGACGATGAGTTTAGAATCACCGTATGCCTCAAGATTTTTAACGCCAATCTCATCGGCGAATTGCATCCCAATCAGAGAGCGTTATACTCCGCTACATTGTTGGAACAAGGCTCAGTTAATGAGACAGCTCGGGGAATCACATAATTCTGTGGGGAGACGAGTCTACTCCTACCCCCGCTACTATATGTCCTTTTGGGCTTGTTCTCGATGCACCATCGAAGAAAAGTTGCCACACTTGACCTTCGAATGATGTCTGAGTCGAGCAGACTTCGACGACTTCATCTGGGAGATCCTCGTAGAGTTTGGCTGCCCTCGGATCCAGGTGTTCAGCTAAGAAATCTGCCACCGCTTGTCCTTTAATGGCCTTTTGTGGTAAAAAGTGCATCTCATATTGGGATAGCACTATGGCCCATTTTGCCAGCCGGCCGTTCAATGATGAAGGCTTAGTCATAAGTAACCTCAGGGGGTGACTTTTGATATGACATTTATAGTTGGCCTACCAGATAGTGTCGCATTTTCTGAATGGCGAACACTAATGCCAAACATTCCTTCTCGATCGGGTTATACCGATGTTCGGCTCCGATCATTGTTATACTCAAATAGTAGATTGCTTGTTCTCGTCCTTGATCATCATTCTGAGCTAGTAGAGCTCTCAAAGAATGATCCATTGCTCGAACGTACACCAGGAACGGCTTTCCGGATACCGGAGCTGCAAGGACTGGTGGTTGGGTGAGGTATTGTTTAATTTCCTCGAACGCTTGTTGGCAAGCGTCATCCCAAATGAATGAAACACCCTTCTTCATTAGCTTGGCGAAGGGTTGGCATCTTCCGGAGAGGTTTGATATAAACCTGCGGATGTACGCCAATCGTCCTTGCAATCCCCTGAGCTCCTTGAGATTTCTCGGGGGTTGCATCTCCTGGATAGCGCGGATCTTTTTCGGGTCCAAATGGATTCCCATGGAGGTTACAATAAATCCTAGGAATTTGCCACTGGCCACCCCAGGAAGGACTTGGTGGGATTCATCTTCAATTGATGAGCCCGCATGATATCAAAGACAACCTTCAGGTCAGATTTGTGATCATCTTTAGTGCGGCTTTTTACCACGATGTCGTCAACATAACATTCCACCGTTTTGCGTATTTGCTGATGGAAAATGGCATTCATGGCCCTTTGATATGTTGCCCCTGCATTCTTCAGTCCGAAGGGCATGACGGTTGTAGCAATATACCCCTAGAGGTGTCCTGAAGGAGGTATGCTTTTCGTCATCAGGATACATTTTAATTTGATTGTATCCTGAGAATCCATCCATGAAGGACATTCGTTCGAATCCACAAGTATTGTCAATCATGACATCTGTGATTGGCAGTAGGAACTCGTCTTCGGGGCAAGCCTCGTTTAGATCACGGAAGTCGATGCAGATCCGGATCTTCCCGTTCTTCTTGGCAACTGGGACAATGTTGGCTACCCAGTCGGGATATTGTTCTTCCCTGATGAAGCCAGAATCAATAAGTTTTCTGACTTCTGATTGAATTGCCTCCATTATTTCTGGACGGAACCGTCGCTGCTGGTGTTGACAGGTTTTGCGTCCGGATTGATGTTGAGGCGGTGCATAGCGACTTGAGGATCAAGTCCAGGCATGTCCTCGTAATTCCAGGCGAAGACGTCTATATACTCTTGTACAAGAGATATTAGATCCTTCTTCTCCGAAGGTGACAGGCCGTCACTTATGAAGATAGGCTTAGGATTGGCCTCATCTCTTAGATTGACTTGAACAACCTTGTCTTCTGTGGGTGGCTCGCGCTGTTCAAAGCGGGTATCCCAAAGGGTATTTAAATGTTTGATCCAGGATCTGTATCAGATTGGATCATTTCTCCATCTCCGTCTTCCAGGTGGCTTGTTGAAACCATGTTCACTGAAAGTTCTCTGAAGATGTTGCCGACACTGACATCCGACTCCCACGATGACGTGCCTGAAGAGTAATTATGACCGATGGCCCTCCAGAATCA
Source organism: Agave tequilana (assembly GCA_038442645.1). NCBI lineage: Eukaryota > Viridiplantae > Streptophyta > Magnoliopsida > Asparagales > Asparagaceae > Agave > Agave tequilana. The sequence continues at coordinate 27,686 of JAVJIF010030449.1, forward strand.
GAGGCTGATGGGATCGGAGTCGATACATAGCCCAACCCCGGCGTGTCCGATGATAATAATCGGGGGCTTTTACTTTCGGCACAAAGGATCGAAGTAGCGTTCTCCTTCCTTTGTCGAAGTTCAACCCGGGTCTGTTGGTTAGATCGTACCCCATGCACTTCATCATTTTGAGCGCTTTTGGTTCATAATGACCGAACTGAGGGGATTCCTCCTCGCCTTCCGATCCTTCGCGGGGCGTTGGTTCAGACGAGATTCGCCCAAAAAGAATTGGTTTTTGGCCTTTCCGTCTGGCTGGAACTATAAATATAGATTCTTGCGCATTACCATTATCTTGGTATGTCCCGAAGGATGATTTTACTGTACATGCAACGATGTCAAAGCATCCATTGCCGACCAGAGGTCATCATCTACATCAGTGCTAGTATCTGACGGTATTGAATCAGAAGCACACACAGAAAAATACGCTGAATCTAATTCTTCATTAATGTACCAACCGCCTACATCGTCGGTGGTATTATCAACAACGATCTTATCCATGCTCTTTACAAGTGGTTCTAACTCCCACAGGCACTCTTCTTTTTCAGGCTCAGTGTCGGCCTCATTACCAGAGTCTGGCTCCTCTGGTTGCGGGGTTTCATTTGTCTCCACAGGATCCTAATATAGGAGGGAATCCTGTTGGCCCAAGGCCTATCCCTCTAGTTTTGATGATGATCAACTCATGTAGTTATATTTGCTAATGATCTTGTTTAATTAGTGACAGATTCTTTATCAAGATCTTAGTAGGTGCAAAGCTCAACAAAGGATTAAATGTCAAGATTTGGAGCTAGCACGGTGTGATCCAAGGAGCTTTTGGATCAAGCTTGGACCAAGTCAAGAAGACGAGAAGACTTCAAGGGAAGACTTCAAGAGGATGAAGACTTGTGTCTAGGTATAAGATTTTTATTTGTTTTAGATAAAAATGTAAAGGATAGAATAGATTGGTGGATTGCTCAAGTCATATCACACACACACTCTTTAGATTTAATTGTCTTTTCATAAAAGAATTTTTAGTTAGAAAAGACTGTTTCATTTTGGTAAAAGATTTTTCCTTATGACAAAATATCTACTTTGGGTTTTGGTAATTTCTTATATACATATCCTTTAACCAAAACAAGTTTAGTACTTTATGTCAAAAACTAGATATTTCATCTTGATTGTGTAGTGGATCATATCCATACACACTATGCTTTAAAGTATATCTTGTTTTGTATTTGATAAGATTTCTTATGACAAAATATCTACTTTGGGTTTTGGTAATCTCTTATATACATATCCTTTAACCAAAACAAGTTTAGTGCTTTATGTCAAAAACTAGATATTTCATCTTGATTGTGTAGTGGATCATATCCATACACACTATGCCTTAAAGTATATCTTGTTTTTGTATTTGATGAAAATTTGGAAAAACATGTTGATTTAGAAAAACAGTTTTTATTATGAGCCAATATTTTCAAGTTACAAAATAGTCAAATCTTTAATAACATGCCTTGATTTTGTGCAAGCATGTTTCTATATTATAAAACTATTTTTTGTAGAATTTCTAAGTATTTATGGGATTTTTTATTAAGCCAAAAAGACCAATCTTTAAATCCCAAATTTTCTGGTTCTGGCAGTTCTGATTTTTCAGAACTGACAGTGGCCGGTCGACCGGGTCGGTCGACCGGACGTGCACAGACGTGCACGCCTGTGTGCACTGGAGAACGGTCGACCGTGCCGGTCGACCGCTTCAGAGAGTCTGCTCTCTGGAAATTTCGGTCGACCGCACCGGTCGACCGACAGAGAAGTAATTCTCTGCTCCAGGTGCGCGGTCGACCGGGCCGGTCGACCGGAGGCTCCAACGGTCGGATTCTTGACCGTTGGCGGTCGACCGGCAGTACTGACAGATTCCAACGGCTAGTTTTCTGGCTGCCTATAAATTAGGGTTTTGTCATTGTTTGAAGCTAAGATTTTAGGAGAGCTTTTGTCCAGTTATTTCCATTCTTTTAGCAGAGTTTTCTCCACAAAATAGAGTGCCAATATTCCTATCAAAAGGGATTTTATCAAGAGAGTGTTTATTGTGATTTCTTGAGTTTTCCATCAAAGTTCTTTCCTTGATTTCTCACACTACACTTGAGCATCCATAGTTATATCTATCCTATAGGAGTGTTGTAGTGAGAGTTTTGTTAGGTGATCAAGTGTTTAGATCACCAAGATCTTTCTTTGTATTTGAGGAAGCGGGCAAGTGTGCTCGCGGTGTTTTGAGTTCGGGTGCGGACTTATTGTACGAGGTGCGGCCTCGACGAGCCGGTGGGCTTGTGGTGTGTAAGGGACTTTGGGAGTCCGAGGGCTTGTAGGTGTTGCGGCACCAAGGAGAGATCCGGTTGGATCGTGCATAGTGGAAATCCTTCGTGTGTCGAAGGCGGGGATGTAGAGCAAGTGTGCTCGAACCTCGAAACAAACCCTTTGTGTTTGCGATTGCTCACTCTTGCTCTCTTACTTTTTTTGTCTCACTTATATCTTGCATTACTTTATAGTCTTTATCTCTTATATGCATGATATACCTTTGTGCTCATAATTGCTATACTTGCTTGGGATTGTTATTAACACTAGTATTCAACCAAGAGAGCCAACGCGGCACCTCAACCCATTCAAGGGGAATCTAGAGGAGTTTGTCCAAAGCCTCGCAAGGGGAATTCGGCAACACTCTTGTGTTATACATAAGTGTTCAATTAAAAGTAGTTTAATTGGTCAACTTAGTTTTAATTCCGCATTATTTGTTCATAAGTGACCATTAGATTAGCCATCACCTATTCACCCCCCTCTAGGTGATCTTACAATTGGTATCAGAGCCAAGTGCTCTTGATATTGGGTCTAACAACCTAGAGTTAAAGATCCCTTTTTAGGCTAATCACAAGATTTGTACACACACAATGGACTTCATGTCACCACCCACCTTTGACATTCTAACATCCAAATTTGGAAGGGTAAGATGTCTTTGTTCCTCAAAGGACTTGGCCTTAGTGTATATCTTGCCACAACTAATAAAGAATATTGCTTAAATGGTAAGAACATTGAGGCTAATGCAAAAGCCCTACATGCTTTAGTATCTTGCTTAGATAATGATTATTTGTCTAAGATGACTAATCTTGATTCGGCTTTTGTAGTATGGAACACCCTCATCTCCCTTGACGAAAAGGATCTATACTATGCGGGGAGCGATTCGGACGTTGGAAGCGACATCTCCAACGTATGCTATATGGTCCAAGGGGATAACCCCTTGAGGTAACTACCGAATCCGAGGATGAGGATATTAATATGTCATATGATGAGCTTATACATTTTGCCAATTATTGCTTGAGAAATATGACATGATTAAAAAGAATAAAAATTTGAAAAAGGAAATTGCTTGCATGCATAAGGAACATGACTCATATAGAAATAACATTGCATGCTTAGAAAAAGATAATGAAAGTGGGAAAAGAAATTTGATTGCATGCATGTAGAAAATGATTCTTTTAGAAATAAACTTGCATGTTTAGAAAAAGAAAATGAGGATTTGAAAAATGAGAATATTTTCTTAATGTCTAAATTGAATGTTTTTTGTGAAGGAAATATGATTTTGAAAAATAAGGTTGATATGGTGGAAAAACAAAAGGAAGTCATTTTGCAAGAAAATAAGTCTTTAAAAAGAAAATTTGTTGAAAAAGAAAAGGATAATGTTTTCAAAAGAAAAAGAAAATTGACTCTTCATCTCTTCATGCTTCTATGCACACATTGATAAAAAATGAGATTAAAAATTTGAAAAATAAAATTGATAATTTGAGCTCTAATTTGAGCTCATGTGCATTCAATCATACTAGACTGGAATCCTTGTTTCAAAAGAAACAAGTTCCTCATACTCATGCACATTCACATCATGCATATGCTTATGATGCACATCATGCTCACACTCCCACTCATAAGCATACTAAAATGTACGTATGTACACATTGTGGCCGCAAAGGCCATTTAGCAAAATTTTGTTTTGATAAGAAACCTCATTATATTTTGCTAAGTATAAAAGATTTGGGATCCTTACAATAAAGCTAACCCCAAGGACCCAAGAAAATATGGGTACCAAAATCCCCACCTTGTGTATTTGATGAGGTGAGGGCTCTCACAAAACGTGAGAGGATTGGTGCCTTGGTAGCGGATGCAATGGACATGATGGACAAACTTTTGGATGCATTGCTATCAAGGAATTTTGGTGGGTCAACCACCATGCTAGGAGCTTTGAAGTTGGTAACAATTTCTAAACTCCTATTTTATTTATGTACATGCTTTTATTTTCATAATATCATCATAGCATGTTCATGTTTTAAAGATTTTATGTGCTTCATGTGGCATTTACATGCTTAAATGTAGAACGTGTCAAAACTTGCATTTATACATATATGAATAGTGAATTACAATTGATTCATATATAATTGAACTTCATGCTCATTTGTATCCACTATATGCACATGTATAGGCTAGTTTTGATGATTCTCCTTCATACATGTTTTTGCCAATTTTAGTGATTTACTTCATGTATATGCATTTTGAATTCAAATCTAATAAATATACATGTATACCATGAGTCTCTTGCTTTCATGCAAACATATTTGATAGACTCTTTTATATTTGGGATATGTATGTGTATTGTTAGGATTGGATGAATCATACATATACCATGAAGATTGTTGATTTTATGAAAAATGATTTTGAGATGATGAAAATGATTTTTATGTGTTGTTTAATAAAATTTGAATAGTCTTATTTGATTTAAGCTTCATAGACTATTTTCATAAAGATACTATTTACATAACCTTTGAACACTCAATCTTTAAGAAAATATATAATTTTGAGCTTTATGGAATATGAGTGCTTGAACTTTTATGTATTTAGTATTATTCATGAAAAACATATGATCTTATATTCTTTAAGGATCTTTAACTAGTTTGTCAAAAATCCATTTAAACTAGTTATCTATTCTTAAATTGATGCACATGATTCTATTTCTTGTATGATCTCAAAATTTACTTACACTTCATGATTTGAATATTAGTTTAAATGTTAGTTTCTGTCAACACTTGGATTTATACTTGTACACATTATGGACCACAAATAAATCTATATATGATTGGGTTTGAATGCTTATTTGTGCCCATTTGGTGTGCTAGTATAGCCTAGGTTTTGATGATTATTACATTTTAAACTTGTATTCCCATTTCGGATTTATGCTATGATAGTGTGCTTTCATTTCATGTATATGTTTGTCTTGCCAAAACATTAAGATATACATGGATACCTCTTGAGTCATTTGCCTTTCATGCAAATCTATAAATGGACTCAATTGTGTTTTAAGGATGTGTATGTATACTTAATGTCTTGTCAAAACATACATATATCTTGAAATATAAATTTTTATTTTAATAAAAAGTTTGTAATTTTTCAATAAAATTTTTGTGATGGATTTCATGATTTCAAAATTTTAAGGAATATTGAGTTTTATTGCTATTTTTCATGATACCATGTTCCACATAACACTATCACACTCACTTCTTTTTGATATGGACTTTATGGATAGAGTGCTTTTTAGTGCCTTGTGTTTCATTGATATTTCATGAAAAACTTTTGACTTATTCCTTGATTGAAGGATTCCGTACTAGTTGTTAAACACCTTCATTTAACTAGTTCGAATTCTTCATGTGGTAGATTTTATGATATATACACTTAAGCTTAATTTTCAATTGGTATCATTGGATAGTTTCAATTGGTATCAATATGACCTCTTATTGTGTATACTCATATGTTGTTCTTTCATATATGTATGTCTCTACTTAAATTGGTATACTCTTTTCATACATATATATGATTGTTGTGTGCTTGTATTAAAATGGATTTATATTTGAAAGCACAATAGTTGTTAATGCTAAGCTTACTTCAAATCTTATTTATTTTAAAGCTTATGCATTGTATTCAAAATTGGTATCAAAATTCAAAATTTGATTGTTCTACATTTGGTACCTTAAAAGAAAGTTGTGTATTTTAAGATATTTAAAAATTTTGTTTTCATAAGAAATATTCAAAATTTTGATTTGTATTTCCTATATGCAAGGAGAGCTTAACATCTCTCTTACATATGGATTCATGTTGAGTATATCATAAATTGAGGAGCTTGACAACTCTTCTTTATATAATATACGTGTGTAGGGGGAGCTTCACATCTCCTCTTATGCATTACATAATATGTGTTATGTGAGTTAGGGTTTGTCATCTCTTCTCATGTAATGCATGTGTAGGGAAGTTAACTTAGCTTCTTCCTCTTCATGAATGTATATTGCATATAAATCTTATTGATTGATTTGATTTTACCCTCCTTGATTTCCTTATTTTTGACAAAGAGGGGAGAAAATTTGTTTGATGATTTGAACTTTGAACCCTTTGTTGATGATTGACAAAAAGGGGAGAAGTATTTGAGTTATATGCATGATTTCCTTAAGGGGGAGAAGTATTTGTTCCTTACTTAAGGGAGAGAAAGATTTTGAGATGATTTTGAGTTTTTATACTTGTGCTTTTACTCATGCATCACAAGAAATAAAAGATTTGTTTTGTTTTACATGCATTCATTTGCATACATTTTTATGTGCTTCATTGAATATCTATTGCTTATTTATTATGCATGAGTTAAGGGGGAGCTTCTTTGAAGCTTTACTTTAATCCATGCATATATAACTCCTGAGTTTTGTCATCATCAAAAAGGGGGAGATTGTTGGCCCAAAGGCCTATCACCCTAGTTTTGATGATGATCAACTCATGAAGTTATGTTTACTAATGATCTTGTGTTTAATTAGTGACAGATTCCTTATCAAGATCTTAGTAGGTGTGGAGCTTCAACAAAGGATAAAATGTCAAGTTGGAAGCTAGCACCGGTCGATTCACGAGCCTATGCATCAAGACCACATCTAGAGATGAGCTCGGTGGATTGCATGTGGACCAAGTCAAGAAGATGAGAAGACTTCAAGGGAAGACTTCAAGAAGATGAAGACTTGTGTCTAGGTATAAGATTTTTGTTTGTTTTAGTTAAAATGTAAAGGATAGATGGTGGATTGCTCAAGTTCATATCACACACACACTCTTGATTTATGTGTTTTCATAAAAGATTTTTAGTTCTAGAAAAATACCGTTTTAGTTTTTGGTGTTTCAAATATACATGTGTTTTTAACCAAAACCTTTTTAGAACTCTCGTCCGTCCTGCTGATCTGCTCGACACACTTTTAGTTTTCTAGTCATAACTTTTGATTCCTATATTCAATTAACATGATTTATATTGCATTTAAGATGACTTTCAGAGATACATTTAATATTCAATAATCATCTTCTGATTTAAATGTTAAGAATGTCAAATATTGGGTTGAAGTCTGAAAAACAGTTTTCAGTTCTGATTTGATACCTTTTAGTATTTTATTGATACCTTTCAATTCCGAATAGATATTGATTTTATTTAAGTTGCATTAGAAATAAGACTTCAATATCTACAAATTCATCCTATATACTTATTCCCAAATTCGAACGTTTTAGACCTCAAAACTGTGCTCCAAGTTATCCCATTGCACAGAGGTCGGTCGACCGGGCCGGTCGACCGACGTGCACAAAACTGTGCACGTCTGGCAGTTTTGTGCGGTCGACCGGGCCGGTCGACCGGAACTGAGAGCAGTGCTCTCTGTTCTTCTCGGTCGACCGGGCCAGTCGACCGGAGGCTGTAACGGTCAGATTTTTGACCGTTACCGGTCGACCGGGCGGTCGACCGGCAGCTCTGACAGACCCCAACGGTCAGATTTTTCTGACCTCTATAAAAGGGGGTTTTGTCATTGTTTTGAGCCAAGATTTTAGGAGAGCTTTTGTCCAGTTATTTCCATTCTTTTAGCAGAGTTTTCTCCACAAAATAGAGTGCCAATATTTCCTATCAAAAGGGATTTTATCAAGAGAGTGTTTATTGTGATTTCTTGAGTTTCCATCAAAGTTCTTTCCTTGATTTCTCACACTACACTTGAGCATCCATAGTTATATCTATCCTATAGGAGTGTTGTAGTGAGAGTTTTGTTAGGTGATCAAGTGTTTAGATCACCAAGATCTTTCTTTGTATTTGAGGAAGCGGGCAAGTGTGCTCGCGGTGTTTTGAGTTCGGGTGCGGACTTGTTGTACGAGGTGCGGCCTCGACGAGCCGGTGGGCTTGTGGTGTGTAAGGGACTTTGGGAGTCCGAGGGCTTGTAGGTGTTGCGGCACCAAGGAGAGATCCGGTTGGATCGTGCATAGTGGAAATCCTTCGTGTGTCGAAGGCGGGGATGTAGAGCAAGTGTGCTCGAACCTCGAAACAAACCCTTTGTGTTTGCGATTGCTCACTCTTGCTCTCTTACTCTTTTTGTCTCACTTATATCTTACATTACTTTATAGTCTTTATCTCTTATATGCATGATATACCTTTGTGCTCATAATTGCTATACTTGCTTGGGATTGTTATTAACACTAGTATTCAACCAAGAGAGCCAACGCGGCACCTCAACCCATTCAAGGGGAATCTAGAGGAGTTTGTCCAGAGCCTCGCAAGGGGAATTCGGCAACACTCTTGTGTATACATAAGTGTTCATTCAAAAGAAGTTTAATTTGGTCAACTTAATTTTAATTTCGCATTATTTGTTCACAAGTGACCATTAGATTAGCCATCACCTATTCACCCCCCCTCTAGGTGATCTTACAGAGGGAAGGTATAAGTCGACTACATAAGTATATAGTCGAATAACAGTGACAAACAGAGAGTTGGGATCTTTCAGGACAAATACTAGTCGACTATAGAGTTTTGTCAAGTCGACTATAGTTGGTATTAGTCGACTAGACATTTCTATAAGTCGACTAATATGACTAAGATGTGTGTGTGTGTTTCAAGGCTTTTAACATGCTATCAACAATTATAATACACATCATTATCAACTCTCTTTGGGATGTCTTGATCATGTAGAACTCTTGAATAGGTTTGAGATAGAGCTCCATATGATATGGCTTCACAAATGTATCATCAAAAGTAAGTTCCAACATTCTCCCCCTTTTTGATGATGATACTTTGTGTACACAAATGCTCCCCCGGCAGAAAATAAGTTATATGTTCTCCCCCTGCAGAAAATGGGTTATAACAGATATAGAAACACTTGTGTTCTCCCCCTGCAACAAATATATCATAACATGTATATATATGATAAATATTTGAAGTATTGTTCTTATTAAACTTCTTGTATGGTACCTGAAAGATAAACATTAGATGGTACCAATCATAAGAGCAAAGCATTAATTGAATTTGGTTTCCATCTGTTAGTATACACATAATTGCATGAATTACATATATCATGTATGTATGATGCAATATAAGTATTTTTGTCAACAATGCTTAAATGTTTAGGAATCCATATAAACTTGTTCTTAATTCTTTTTGAAATAATATCAGACTTTCTTTTCACAAAAGAATTATATGGATTACTAATATATGAAAATTTTCAAAAAATCCAAGAGCATAATGATTATGTGACATCTTTTGATATGATAACAAATCATTCAATTTTTCTTTTCCTTGATTAAATTTAGTCACATTTTTCAAAATCTCTTCATATTTCATTTTGAAAACTGACATGTCTTTATCTAACACAGAAATTCTTTCATTTAAAGACATAGTTTCCTTTTTAAGCAAAATATTTTCTTTTATAAAATTCTCATTATCCTTTTTCAATGATGATATCACTTTTTCAAAATCATCTTTTTGAGAATTTATAGAAGAAATTTGAGATACATAACAAGAATATTCTTTGAAAAAATTTTCATTTTCTTTTGTCAAAACTTTATTCTTTATCTTTTCATTCTTAAGATCATTGTATAATTCTTGAAATGCATCTAAGAGTTCAGAAAATTGTACCTCATCTTCTTATAGAGCCATGTAACAGATGTTGGCATGTTCCATGTTCAGTGGTTTCTTCTTCATCAGAGGAAGAGAAATCACTGTTTTCCCATGATGCTTGATAGTCTTTCTTCTTTCTGAACTTTTTACTCTTAAATTTACCTTTATTTTTGAGCAATAGGCAATCCTTCTTCATATGACCTGTTTTATTACAATTAAAACATCTAAACTTTCTTTACTTTAAGAATCTTCTGAATTTTCTTGAAAGCATTGCCATCTCCTCTTCATCGTCATCTGAATTGTCCGTGTCTGATGATGCATGGAAGGCAAGTTCTTTCTTCTTTGAGAGAGATTGTTGTTCATCCTTCTTTCTTTCTTCGAGTTGCACTTCATATGCCATTAGATTACAAATAAGGTTTTCTAATGTCATTGTTGAGAGATCATTCGCTTCTTCTATTGCAGTTGTCTTCTTCTCCCAATCTGATGTGAGTGCACGAAGGATCTTGCGAACTTTTTCGACTTGGGTGTATTCCTTTCTAAGGGATGCTAAGGAATTGGTTATGTCGGTGAATCTTGTAACCATTTCTGAGATGATTTCATTCTCCTTCATTTTGAAAAGTTCAAACATGTGGACAAGAACAGAAATTTTAGATTCCTTAACCTTATTTGTGCCTTCATGTGTTACCTGAAGAGTGTGCCATATTTTATTTGCAGAAGTGGCTGTTGACACACGGTTGAATTCTTCTTTAGTTAAGGCACACAATAAAGCATTCATCGCTTTGGCGTCAAGGTTTGCATTCTTCTTTTGATCATCACTCCAAGCATCGTAGTTGGTTGTAGGTTTGGTGTATGGTGCTTCTACAATGTTCCAAAGTTCGTAGTTGAGCGATTGCAAGTAGATCTTCATTCTACACTTTCAATAGTTGTAGTTGGATCCGTCAAATAGCGGTGGACGTTGTGTAGAATGTCCTTCTTTGAATTGTGACGAAGGAACTCCGTTGCCATCCTTGTATGTTGTTAACTGGATATGCAGGGCTCTGATACCAATTGTTGGTCCCGAGATGATGCCCAGTGTGGATCTAAAAAACAATGTCAACACTCACACAAGGATATTAGTGTTAAAGAAATAAAGCACTTGCAATAAGGAAAATAAATCACAAAAAGTAAAACAAATGCAAACACGAGTGATTTATCCTGGTTCGGTCCTCGTGACCTACATCTAGTCCCCAAGCCACCCGCTTGAGATTTTCCTTTATCCTTTGACTTTGTACACCCAAAATCAACACCTTGTATCCCACTTGACAAATCCCCTTTGCCAAATGTATACAACTCTTCTTACAACCAAGAAGACCACAACACCTTGTACAACTTCTCTTCTACACCAAGAAGACGCTCTTGTACAATGATTCCTTTGAGTGATTACAAACTTTCCTATAAGTCTTGAATCAGTATGTGATCATGGACAAGGGCTATTATAGGTTGACTTTCAGAAATCTTCACTTTGGAGTAGGAATTTGGTGAAGAAACAGAAAGTGGAAACAGTTTTCAGAGAACCAGAATTTTGGCAAGATTTTTTGGTCAGAAAACTATATATTTGAATTGGTATATTAAACCTATGATAACAACCCTATTTATAGCTGAACTCTATGGTTAGTTAGGGTAGTTATTAGGACAAATTTGAATGTTTAAACGTTGGATAACGTTGAAGGAAATATCAAAAAACAGAAACTGTCCAACAGTCAGAAACTGCCATTAGTCAACTTGAGATATGAGTTAGTCGACTAGGGTAGGCAAATTTCTCAAGGTTAGTCGACTATAGAAAAGACCAAGTCGACTAGGTCAAGTTTGAATCAATAGACAAGTTTCTGAAAACTGAAACTAGTCGACTAGAGGGAAGGTATAAGTCGACTACATAAGTATATTAGTCGACTATATATACTGTTAAGTTGACTAACAGTGACAAACAGAGAGTTGGGATCTTTTAGGACAAATACTAGTCGACTATAGAGTTTTGTCAAGTCGACTATAGTTGGTATTAGTCGACTAGACATTTCTATAAGTCGACTAATATGACTAAGATGTGTGTGTGTGTGTTTCAAGGCTTTTAACATGCTATCAACAATTACAATACACATCATTATCAACTCTCTTTGGGAAGTCTTGATCATGTAGGCTTGAGATAGAGCTCCATATGATATGGCTTCACAAATGTATCATCAAAAGTAAGTTCCAACAGGAATGACGGATGGATCTAAGTACACACCGAGCTAAGTACACACCATACACATGGTGGGGGTACTTCTAGAGTCTGTAGGGGTGCCTCTAGAGTCTATGATCCGTCTCCTAATACCTGATATGCATTTGGTGTATGGAGTTAAGTATCACAAGGAGCTAAGTACACACGACGCACACGTTGTGGGGGTGCCTCAAGAGTCCGTGGGGGGGCCTCAATGTCTAGACATCATGCCCAGGGTTCTTCTGTTCTCCTGACACCAGTATTGAACTGAACACAGTATATTATATATATAATATTCAAACAATAATAATGTCAGGAACATATGTTATTCAGTCACTCCCGAGTTCGAATAATGGTAAACTGTATATCAGAGTTCGGATGTGTTCTACTCGAAGTACGTGTTCCAGGGTGAACAACCAGTGTTATGGGACATTGGTGGGGACTGATTAGAATAACAAATGATACTGATTATTATTATTGCTATTACTACTTCTATTATACTTAAAGCATAATAATCTAATACTTTGTCCACTGCTTGGGAGTTCGTGTTTCCAGTTCGTGTTATCAATTCTATTCCTATACTTCACCTTATTACTGATACTAATACTCCTGATACGGAATGACACATTTACTATTGAAACATATACTGACTTGACTACAGTACTGATCATGATTTCACAAACATGACATGATAACAGTACTGATATACTAGTCTTTAGCAACTTTAGTTGTATATGCTCAGTTGTTAGTGAAGTAGGGTAGATGGTATGTACATAAGGGTTTCCTTATATAGATTATCCCCTCGATGTACTAATCCTATGGATCAGGCAATTAAATATATACAATTAGTTTTGCCTACATCTACAGATACAAACTCACTTGTTAAAACATACACTTGGATGATTATATAGCTGCATATTGTTTATATTTATCATATTTCAGTACACTTGCATTCCATTTTGCACGCCATCTGGGTTCTTTTATGAACTCGTTGGGTGGCATTTTGACAAGCCTAGACCTGCATGTCCAGATTTTGGCACTTAGAGTATTGAAACTTTTTGTTGCTGATTGGAGTGCGCAGCGGAAGCATGGAGACTTGATAGCAGATTCTCTGGACCTATCACTTTTGTCTGGCTCTCGAGATCCCTCTTTCCGGCTCTAGAGTATCTTTCAATATAATCTCTTGTAAGTCGTGCTTTTGTACCTACTCGTGATGTAATATTCTTGTGATATTGGATCATGTACTGTGATAACAATGTACTTGGACAATATAGTTGAATGCATTTTACTATTGTGCTTCGATACTCTGATTCCTGACTGTATTGTTATGCTTAACATACGTATGCGAGGGTATTTTCACCATGCGTATGTACGTCGCAGTAGTGTCACCATACCCGGTGGGATGGGGCATTACATAGACGGACTCTAAAAGAACACACCAGAAGGAGAAATCATCTCTATCCACCGTGATGCTCTGAGAAAGAGGATCAGGCTCAGGGCGAGAAGCCATCCGCTGACATTCCTGATAAGAGTTTCCTCTCTTCCATTCTCATATGCCCTATATAAAAGGAGGGTCAGATTATTTAGAGTGACCCTCACCCCCCTAAAAAATCGACAACGAGAAACCAGATTATCGGCTCCAATCGAAGCGCGCTATCAAACAATCGCCCCCGACGGTGGAGCCACATCACGATGACTGATATATCATGGCAGATTCATCACGATGATTGATATATCACGCCAAACAGACTCCCGAGTAGCGAGAGCCCCACCACCACCATTTCCACCTTTCTTTCCTCCGTCTGATGAAGACGAGAGAAGAGCATGATAACAGGGAAGTGCCTAGAAAGAATTTTTTCAGATCAGAGGGTAGAAAATACTACAAAGGTGAAGGATCAACCCATTTATAGGTGGAGGAGAAGCCAAACTGACTCCAATTCAAATTCTCAATCCTAGAAAAATCGGATCACATCCCGAAAATTACGGTTAATTGAAGAGGTAAAAATATCAATTGTTGTTCCCCCACAATCTCTGTCATCATGGCACCAGTATCCAAAGGATGCCAGTTACAAATTTCGAGAAGTAGGGTCAACCAACACGCCGGCTGTCAGTCAGCAGCGTACTCTCCATATCACTCCAAAATGATCTACATTAATGAATCTACCTACCAGCATCAAAGCCAAGGCTCTAAGAAATCCTTCAACAGCTCTGCTCTCCAGCTTCTCTTTCGCAGGCTCTGACAAGCAGAAGAAGGGGGCATATGTAGTGGTAAGATTCTGATTTGCACGATAATCATGACACGAGTCCCGCCTCAACAGAATCTTCCAAAGATAGACAACAAGATGTGCCAACAGAACATCTTCTCGAGGTCACACCTCTCCGTTTCTGAGGTCACTCCTCTTTTCGAAGACTCAACTATTCCGAGACCACGCCCCCTTCTGAAAGCATCGCCATCCTGAGGTTGATTCTTCTCATCCCAGGCAATGCAGATGCAACAACCGACCTCCTTGATCACCGCCTATATTCATAGAGATCATTTTTCTTACTGTACCGGATATTGAAAAGAGAGTTTTAGCCTTATAGAGGACATTGTAACCCTTTGCAAATAGTGAATTCTCTCCCTCCTTCCTGTGGCTTTTCTCAAATTGAATTTTTACGTAAAATCTTGTGTCTTAACTTACTCTCTATGTGCACCTCTGAGTTACTTTCATCCTTCGTGGTGCGAAATTGACCGCTTGATCAATCGCGTCAGAAAATCTCTATTGCGATAACCCCGAGGAAAAATATTCCTTCAATAAATTGAAGACTAGCATGTGGGGATAAATGGATACAAATTTATTGACACTATCCTTGATCGGGTGCAGACACTGATATATTTCATCTCCAGCAGAATAAGAAAATGAATATTTATATAAAATGAGATTTGGATAGAGATATAATATTGGTAACAAAATTTGGTTATAAATACGAATGTTACAAGAAAAATTATTTCCAGGCTAACATTTAAAATCGATTTAGTATAACACACTTTAATTCCATAAAACCCCCAATACACTTTATTCTAATTTTTAAAACCCAAAATCCATTCAAAAAAATACATATGCTTATACATGTAAAGTTTGTCTTCAATAATATCTGAATATGTATTCCTATAACCCATAAAGTCTTATAAAAATATGTATATAATGTTTTCCCTCATGTCTAGTTTATTCTCATATCCCAAATTCATATTCATTTCAATTACGTATGGTCTTCATTTGTATCCAATATTTTATAATTACAGATATAAGTTTTTCTTACCAAACTATATTTGTATCGGTATTCATATTCATGATTGTGCAAAAAATATGAATATATTAAATGTCATATTTGTCTGTATCTCATCTATTGTACTTCATCTATTGTAGTTTGCATCACCTCCAAAACACGGTGACCTTTTGAATTCTTGAGAATAATCTTCCCACAAATGGACTTTAGTACCCAGTAAAGTTGAAAAATCAAACTCCAAATCCCTATCCCATCACTATCAATTAATAACAGGGTTTTCCTTGTCAAAATCGTGAAAGTTGGAGAATATTCGCTCCCTATTTTGATATACCGAGAGAATAGGATCGCGAAATATCCTTAAAGAGCATTTCACATAACACTTTTGTTTTTTAGTGCTCCAGTTCACAGCATGAAATCTAGGCCACAATGTAAGTTAAAATCATATTTATACAGGATGTTAATAAAACTCTAACCCTCTTCCTTTAAACTTAGTTGTTCAAATCTGATTTAGAATTGAACTAAATCACCAAAATAGTTTTGAGTCAAATCCAACAATTACTATAAACTCCTCAAACTATTCATATCTCAGTTCAGGTGCAAGCTGTTCAATACATAAAACTTCAATAAGAAAGAGTACAATTACACCAAGTTGAAATACTTCAAAGTGAATAAACGGATAGATGAATATAACTACTCAATTTTCGACGACATATAATCAGCATGCCCCAGAAAAAAAGTACATTGGGAACCTATGTGCTCATCCTCAAGCCAATGGTTTATCAAGCCAAACATCTCCAATCTTACCTGGGCATACATGAGGCAACCCACGCACTATTGTCCTTCTTTGAACTACGGAGATCTTCTCCTCGTAAATAGTAAAACAAAATGTTTTGAGAATCCAGCGACAGAACCAATGTGGCAGGGGCAGTAAACCATCCTATGAGCTACATCGAATTGAATCAATAGTGGCCCTCCCTCAGAAAAATAAGAACCACAAACCTCGATGTTTTCCAGTTCGTTGGCGTTTATGTTTGATCATCAGTCTCTTTCTTCTACAAAGATCTATTCTACTGCTTTCTCAAGCCACAAGTTTCAGTAGTGGTGAAAAATGTGCAGTGTCTCGAATTTGTCTCTAGTCCTCACATTTGTTCACTCCTCACTACTTCCCTCCCTATATATATATATATATATATATATATATATATATATATATATATATATATATATATATATATATATATATATATATATATATAGGAAGTACCCGAAATCCTAATTAAGATTTTCCTATTTCTTAAAATTAACTTGATTTGTTTGATTCCAAGGGTTAAGAAGAAAAATTAAAAAAGTAATTTAGTTTTGATTTTACCTTGGTGAAATATGCATACTTTATACACTTACACACTTAGAATTCAAAAACAAAGATTCTTATGCCTTATAAAAAAAAAAAAAAGAAAAAATTATATATATTAAAAATTCTCTAATTAAGCTCAGTATTTGTGCCTAATAAAGCATAAGTATTCATGCTAAAAGTGATCCATATAAATAATAAAATTCTTAATTTTGTGGCCTTGTTTACTTGAGTTCTTAAGTTCTTGGAGTGTTTTCTCACGCGGTGCCCTAAAACGTCCGGTTTGAGAGTGACTACAAGCTCATTACATGAGCGAATTAGAAAGCCAAACAAGAAAACCACCAAAATATGTAAAAAAAAGACATAAGAGTTAGAGTTGAAGAATCTTAGTCAAATATTCACGGTCACAAAGGTGAATATGACTTAGGGTAAAATAATAGATTTGGAGAGAAATACAGCTTTAATCCTTACCTTAATTGATAACAAGTTTTTGAAAAGAGACTAAGTTTAGAAATGAATGGTTTGATTTTCCTATGACTTATAAATTACTTGAATTTTTGCAAGAATACTTCAAATATGTTTTTCCTTTATAAAAATGAGTTTTCAAAATACTAACACTTTGTTTTTCTTTCTTTATAGATTTTGCGGGTGTAATTCACTGAAAAACCCTCAGAGACAAAAATCTTCTAGGGGTAATTTAGAGGTTTAACAGCTTATTGCATGTGCTAAGTGCAACCGTGGTTCTAACAAAAGTAAGTTAGATAAGGTCATCTCTATTTGCTTTTTATTTGTTTTGCTCGAAGACGAGTAAAAGATAGGTCTGGGGGTGTGATCGTCACATATATTGCATATTTATTGTCACATTCTCATATGTATTTTAAATAAACTTGATATTTAATTCTAATTATTGTCTAAAATTGTGCCGGCCTTTACTAATGAAAAAGGAGAGAAAATGAGCCCAAGGCCCACTTAAATTCTAATTATCAAAATCTAGGATTTTGACAAAAGATTTAAGGAGAAAAGCGCAGATTAGAGCAAATCAGAGAAGATAACACCAAATGAAAATCGGTTATATTCGATTTTTATATATCTATTTGGTTAGCTGAAGATCAACGGAGAAAACGCCAAATCCAGAGCTCAAAAATTGAAAATCTAATTGAAAATAAAAACGTGTCGAAGATCAACGGACCACGGCTCCCCAGATCTGGCCCTGCAAATTCTTGGCAACCTGTTTGAATTTGGGGAAGCGTTTGTCACCCCTATATTCGTATCCCTTATTCAATTCTCCCATAAATACCTGCATTTCTGAAAGTAAAAGGGCACCACTCCAACAGAGAGTTTAGAATTAGGCTTTTCTCTAGTTTTAACTTAGATTTTTATTTTTCTTTCTTATGTAATTTTATGTTTTTATGTAAACATAAATTAGAGAAGAGAATCATGAGAGAAGGAGAGGGAGAGTTATATTGAGAGTGACACTGATGTAATTCTTTGTCTTTTCTTTCATCGTTTTTCTAATCGATGTTTACTTTTTCTTCTTATTTTTTCTGTGCTTGCCTCTTCTGTGACTTGTAATCCAATTAATCATATAGGATCGAATCTGTCTTGCTTTTGCAAGTGCCACTGATAGCTTATGGTGATGGATGTCTACTTCTAATTATGTAATAGTTTAGTATTTCTTTCTGCTTACATTTTTATTTAGTTAGACCGATTTGGAGTATGGAAGATCCTATTTGCCATGTTGTGATAACCTTCAAGCCAAGGTAAGTCGTTACAACAGATTCAAGGTAAGCAAGCGCTGAAGAGTTAAGTGAACTTTTATTTTCTTTTTGTTTCTTTTAATTTCTTAGTTTAGAATCGTTCTGAAAATGAACACTTCTTTTTCTTTTTTTCCTTCTTTTTAACTTAGTTTAGATACACTTTCAAATATCAACATCACTACCTTCTTCTATCTTCTTCTCTTCTATTACTAACTCCTTTTTTCTTTTCTTTTAAAACTAAAAAGAAAATGTTTTAACTGATTTAAGTAACTTACAAAAACTTACCTAAATGCTTCTATAGTAGTCCCTCCTTGTGGATCATCACCCGCTTATCCACTTGCTATAGCAATAGTATTGAGCAACCTAGCACTCTCTATTCTCATTTCTAAACTTTATATTTCCTGTACAGGTTCAGACTCGATCATTAATAATTATTATTATAATGATTGTTAATCTATTATTATTATAATTATGATTGTTGAGAGTTTGAAATGCATATTAAATTATTTTAACATAATATATGCTTTTATATCTGCTCTAACATGTTGTGATGCTTATTATAAACTAATGTAATGTTTTGTTCTGTCATTTTGGCATGTTGTTGTTTTCCTATATCGTTCTTATATGATGTTATGCTTTCTTGTATATCTCTGGCATGATGATAGTACCTCTGTAATTGCCTATATTATTATACTTTACCTGACATATGATATACTAGTCATCTGACATCGACATGCTAATTCTCTGACTCATGATTATCACCTTTATGGGGACTTGACACCTGCTATCAAGTTATGCAGCCTGAGATCATGTGTACTCCTATATCACGCATGTTCCTCCTGTTATTATATTTACGCTAATCTCTGTAAACTAATCATGATAGACATAATCTATAATAATTAGATAACTTACATCAGTATGGAGAAATCTAATGGAAACAATATGTGTATGTATTTATAATGGTCAAATATTGTGCAACTGAAACTTTCATTCTACCTGAGGGCCATCAAGTGTTTCAGTGGAGTGTACTGGCGCCCTGCTCTAAATCCATTCCTCCCAGGGCTTACAAATATGACTCTTATGACTTAATGGTTAGTTCCGGCTCAGTATCGGGTGCTCCTTGGTCGTCGTCCTGGGTATGCACATACCCACTATAAACATAGTCGTTGACCCCCACTAATTTTCAATAAATCAATCTCATCTAACTCATATGTGGATTTTTTTTTGTACTAGGATGCCGGGACACATACCTAGATATACGGGTCGGACGAGTAATAATAATAATAATAACAAAATAATCTAATTTCATTTCACTTAGTACTGATTTTATCTTATATTGTTTGTTGTGGTTATTCTACGCTTGCATGACTTGAGTGTGTTCTTGCTTCCCACTTGTGTGACTATATTCCTGTGCTATTGTAATTAACTATATTATTCTTGTTTATTGGACTATGTCTGTATGACTGAGTCCTAACAAACTACGCTGACCCGATATAATTAATTACCTAACAATATAATGTCAGAGCGGGTGTTATTGAGTCACTTTCTCATTCGGATAATGATATTTGCTATCAAAGTTCGAATGTGTTCTACTCGGGTGCGGACTCTAATTATGAACTACCAATGGTATAAGACACTAGAAGAAAATGATTACAATAATAGGCGATACTAATTATTATTATTATTGTATGATTAAGTTATCATGCTTTACCTTGTGAATATTATATTGTGGTACAGTAATTATTTCTGATATCCATATTACTGGACTAAGTACATGTTCATATTGTTTTCTTATTCTGTTATTTTGAGCAACTCGGATTGTATACACTCAGACATGGTGGCATGATGTATAAAGTATATCTATGAGACTTTCCTTTCTGGATTATTGATTGAGTCATATTTAGTGTCACATTTTCATATTTATTTTGTAATAAAATTTTGTTATTTAATTCATTTTAATGTCTAATGCTATGCAGGGTAATTAATGGAGAAAGAAGAAAAATAGACAAGTTTATCTAAATAAATCTAGAGTTTTAAAAGCTCAAGTAAATTAATGAAGATCTACTCAAATTCAGAGGTTTAAAAGTAATTCTATCCAACGATTGGAGCAAAGCTGACCAAATCAGACTAGATAAAACCAGTTAAAATCAAATTTTTGAAGATCCATTTGGTTAACTTGAAAATCAATGATGATATACAAAATTCAAAACTCAAACTGCAAAACCAATTGGATAAAAGAATAGAACAAGAATCAACGGTCGATTGGCCCCTTGATGGCTAGATCAAGGCCGCGCAAATGCGATAAAAGTCGTGTTTGCATGGCTTTGTTGAGATGGTTGGGGGAGCGTTTGCTCCCCTATCTTCATACGCTTCCCATATCTCTTTTACCTATAAATACCCTCACTTGCAAAGGAGAAATGACAGAAAATTAAAATTAAGATTTTGCTTTATTTTTAAGGTTAAGATTATTGTTAGATAGTTTATGAGAAGTTGTATCTCAGCTATTGTTTTCTAATTTAGGCCAACAACAAAGTAAGAGAGAGAAAGAGTGTTGTATTCGAAGATTGAACGTGACATCAATAAATATTTAAGACATTTCTTCATCTCCTTCTCTTTGTGATAGTAGTTCATGTTATTATTCATTTATTCAGTTATTCTTTTTTTTACAATGAGTACTAATTTTTCTCTTTCTGAGCTCACTAAACCCTCCTCTCTAGTTCTACTCTTGAACGGTTTAATAAAAAGACCCAACTAAATCATTTGAATGCCTAAATTAAGCCTTACTTTTAGCGAGTGCTCTTGAAGGCACATGAGGATGGGGATTGGTTTTTGAACTTACACAAGTTAATTTTTAAATCATGTTTTTATTTCATGCTTGCTTAATTGCCTTGATGATTTAACATTCATCTTAAAGAACGATTTCAAAACTAAAGTTCAATTTCTAAAATCTATCTTATGTATTTTACTTGACTTCTCTTGAATTACAAGATTAAACTTTTGCCTATGATCACATTATGGCACTTAAACTTTCAAAAGAAAAATCTAGAATTGAGTAGAAGATTGCTGAGCCCGAATTTTCTCTCTTACTAAAAATAAACACACTTTTCACTGAAGCTTTCTTTAAAATCACCTTTTCCAAAATCTCTTCTCACTTTCTTTTCTTTAAACATATCTCAAACACTTCATATTCCTTTTCTTTAAAAAACTGAGACTAAAACTTGTTTTCTCAAAAACACCGAAATGCTTGCATCGCTTCTCTCCTCGTGGACACGATCCATTCTCCCTAAGCTACACGGTATTTTAATTTCTAAATCAATTTTTGGCACCATTGCCGGGGATCAAAGCAAAAGATAGGTATTGGGTTTGATTGTGCATGTGTATTGCATATTTAGTGTCACATATGTCACATTTTCTCATTTAAAATTTGATTAAATCAAACATGTGCAGAAAATAGAAGTTTAGGGATTGATAATAGATAGTGTGAGGTTGCTCAATGCTACCGCTATAACAAATGGCTATGCGGAACGTAATCCACAAGGAGGGACTACGATAGAAGCGTTAGTAGATCCAGTTAAATAATTCTAATTGTTTTTAAAAGAAAATGAAAGTGTTAGTGGAGGAGAAGAAAAAGATGGTGATGTTGTTGGGGCGTATCTAAACTAAGCTAAAAAGAAGAAAGAATAAAGAAAGAAGAAGTGTAATTCTAACTTAAAAAATAAAGAAAGACAAGACTAAATAGATACTTATTTATTCTTCGGCGCTTGCTTACCTTAGATCCGTTGCAATGATTTACCTTGACTTGATGGCGATCAAAGTATAGCATATAAGATTTTTCCCATTCTCAATCTAAAATATCAAATAAAAGTTCAAGTAGAAAATAATACAGAAATTGTTATCCATCACCATAAGCCATCAATGACACTTGCAAGAGCAAGGCAGATTCGAGGCTATAGGATTCACTTGAATTTACAAGTCATTGTAAAGGCAAGTAAAGTAAAAAGAAGAAAAATAAGAAAAACAAGATTTTGATTGTATAAAGAAAATGATGAAAGAAAAGAAAAAGTTTACTTTGTTGTCACTCTCAATACAAATTTTTCACTCCTTCTCCCATGAAACTCTTCTATAAACTATAAAGAAATTGGAAATTTTCGTAAGAAGAAAAAGAAAAACCTAAGTTAAAAACTAGAAATAAAAACTAGCCTAAACACTTTGCTGAGTGGTGTCCATTCGCCTTCAGATTTGCAGGTATTTATAGGAGAAATGAAGAAGGGAGAAGTGTATGAAGATAGGGAGAGCAAACACCCCTAACCAACTTAACAAACCCATGCAAACGCAGCTTTTGTCGCGTTGCGCGGCCTTGATCTGCCCATAAAGCTAGACCAAGGGGGTCAGTAATCCGTTGATTCTCGATCTATCTTTTTTCCAATTAGTTTTGCAATTTGAGTTCTAGATTATGCGTTATCCTCATTGATTCTCAAGTTAACCAAATAGATCTTCAAGAATCTGATTTTAACTGGTTTTATCTGGTTTGATCTGATCTGATTTGCTTCAGTCTTTAGATAGAATTATTTCTAAATCTTGGGATTTGAGTAGATTTTTATTGATTTGCTTGAGCTTTTAAAACACTAAATTTAATTGGATAAACTTATCCATTTCTCCTCTTTCTCCATTAATTAACTTGCATACTATTAGACATTAAAATAAATTAAATAGCAGAGTTTTATTACAAAATAACTATGAAAATGTGACACTAAATATGCAATATTAGTGACCGATTACACCCCCCCACCAATCTTTTGCTCGTCCTCAAGAAAAACAAATAAAATAAAAAATAGAGCAAACCTAATCTAACTCACTTTCGTAGGAATCACGTTTGCACTTAGCATATTTAACAAGCCATTAAAATCTCTAAGTTACCCTTAGAGGACAAGTTTTGTCTTGTGCGAGTTTTCAGTGGATTACACCCACAAAATTGTTACGCCCCACTTCCCAACATACGTGAAAATAGAGTCGCGACGAGAGTTGGCGACGTATATACGCGAGAAAAATTCCTCTCCTATACACGCTAGGCCTAAAGGAACCTGAACAAGTTATAAATCTAAAGCATAATAAATCAACGAGCACTGCAATATTACATATAAGTATCCACGCATGATATCAAATAAATAAAGAACTGAAATAAAGACTTAATCTGATATATATATTGAGAATCAGGAAATAACAAGAAGACATAAGAGATGAAAATAGCAGAACCAAAAGAGAGAAAACTCCAACTCCTTGCGAATCGTACGATCACACGAACACCTGAATAATATAAGAAGATGTCCAAAGTCTTGGACGTGCGAATCCAGGATCGTCAGAAGCGACCTAATGAGTGTGTGTGTGTAAAGGGAAAGATGTTCGTGCATAATAACAATGTAAACGATAAAAATATGATACTAAAATAAAAAATAACAGAATGATCAATATCTAGAACAAATCTATGAATGATATATAACTGGTATCATGGTAAAAAGAAACTACTAATATCAAGATGTGTAACCTAGCATATGTCACTACTCTGGTATACAATCCGGTCATGTGTACAATCATATATGTCTATCATAGTTTATATATATGTATAGTCAGGTGATTACAGTCAGTCTGAATACAATAAGTCACAATACATATGAACAGTTCATTATTATTTATTATGTCAGCGAATGCCAATTGCCACCTATAACAGACGCATCCCATACTACGCCTACTACACGTGTCAATCAGGGTCTTAAATTATTGAAACTGATTGGTTGGAGACGTAATCAATGCTTTAGGTGAGTCCCGTACATACTGGGACTACGGCCCAGATACCTGGCGCTGAACCAAGGCCTACCGCCAGGTAGTCAGTAACAGTAACAGTACTCATAGTATCATTGTGGAACAATAAACTCACAGTAACACTGTGGAACAATAAACATATGGGATGTCAGTCACCCCCGGAACGCTGCAGTGGAACCATAAATCGGTTGCGCAACCTGTATCCTAGGTCCACCCAAAATACAGACTCTGTCTCCTCCATCAATTTCCCCAATCCCAATGTAAGTTGTCCATTTACCTAATTATGTTTTCAATTCAGTTAAATCAGTCAATGCCCATGTTGCCTAGAATACTTGGACGATATAGTGACAGCAACAATAACAGTACAGCAACAGTAACAGTAATCGTATACACGGTGAAGTAATAAGAAGAGTGAACGGTAATAGAAACCGTGTATACGATGAATAGAGCTGTATCGAGTGTTACGACCTAACGATACTTTCCCATTAACTTTCAGTAACATGAACAATATGTTTATCAGGTAGGTCTCTAGTATAATCAGTCAAGTTACTTAAGTGGTATCATGATATTATTCAGAATTAGCAAAAAAATCTTCTGGGGTTTGTTGATTATGTATTTAATATGTGAACATGAACAATAATTAATGTATATGAATAGTAATTAAAAATGAACACAATTTAAATATCAAATAACATCTATTGGAACAAATTAAAAGCACTTATGTGAAATAATACCGAAATATTTAATAAATAAATAAAGAACACTCACATGAAATAATACTGAAATACTCAATGAGAAAACAAAGAACACTCACATAAAATAACGTGATTTTGGAATTGAATCACCCTCTGGTCTTCACTGCACGAATTAGTACTGATGTACGGATCATATCATCGATCGGCCTTTGAATTGCCATCGTATTGGGTTCATAACGAGCACAAATTCGAATCTCCTGTAACAGGTCCAGATCTCACCGAACGGGTCCATATCGCTGTACCCTGCAACTATACGCATGAACTCATACAACATACACCGTACTCATACACACTGCATGCATACATGTACATGTATATAGCATACTCTAATTCATGCACACATATAATACATGCATGCATTTATATATGCATACACATGCACACACATATATTAATAACAATTCATAGTCATAAATTATAGGATAAGAAATCATAATCAATACAAAATATATACATATACTTTGGAAAAAGAACTATTATTTATCATTAACATGACATTATAGGATAGGGATATTATGGCTCCCTTCATCCAAACACTTTTTGTTGCATTCTTTTTGTTGCATATTCGGCTTCTAACACCACCTCTTCTTAACACTCAACTCTTCAAATTTCTAAGTGTGATGTAGATGATCAAAAATAAATTTAGCATTACCAAGAGAATTTGAGTCAAGAGAAATGATTCAGGGTACAATAAAGCATCAACGATATGGTGGACTATCTATATGGGTAATTGTCTCTGAAGCTGAATGGTTAAAGGATCTTTTGTCTGACTTCTCTTTCGTGCCTAAACCCATACTTCAATTTCAGTTCATACTGATTCAAGATCTACAATTGAGATTCTAAAGCAAGATAATGCCAATAAGAAGATGAATAGACATATTCAAATCAGACTTAAGTCTGTTGTGCCTATTGGGCAAAGTTGTGCTTCTCGACTTTGTAAAGTCCGAGAAGAATATTGCTGACACATTGACTAAGGGTCTTTCTAAGAGTGTGGTCCTAGAATCATCGAGGGAGATGGGGTTAAGCCCATAGTAGAGTTCACCGACAGCGGAAACCCAACCTACTTGATTGGGAGTTGATTCCATGAAAGAGGTTCAATGTGATAGAAACAAGCTGGACTGGTGATACTCGTGTGGAGCATCAACCCGGATATGTTTATATCATATATGTAGTAGTGTGTCTACTACCCCTTCTCTATGGTGACGATGCTCTTATAATACAGCTAAGTAAGGATGAGTTTAACTCCTAATAAGTCCAACGCATGTAGTATGGAGTATATACTATCCAGCTGTAGTACCCTTGGAGGACTTAGCTACGTGAGAGGATCCATGATGGCTGCGGTTGGAGGGACAGGGCTGACCCTAGAAACTCTGATAAGTCGGTTATTGTGAGTGACCTTTAACGCTCAACCCGTTCGCTCAATAAATGGAAACTTACTGTGTGTACCTTTCATCAATATCTAGTTAAAGAGGCCTAATTCAAGGCGCAGTCCATTATGCCTCTCAGGTGGCGATGAAATTCACTAAGGATAGATTCAAGGCCGCAAGCTATCGACCCCGAATCAACAGTATGATGTTGTCTGATTTTATTCGTGTTTTATGATATGATGATTTGATGGTTTTTTATTTTTGATTTGTTTTATCCTCTCTGAAACTCAAGTTTTGGGGGGAATGTTGGATGTGTTTTGAGTTGGAGGGAAAACTTGAGTTTCCCTCTTATTGGGCTTTGATTTTAGTCCCACATTGGATATAAGATGGGAGATTGGGTAGTATATATACCAACTCCTCCCATGCCTATTGTTATGAGTGTTAGGCCATGGGCCACATCGCTACACGCGTGCCCACATGCCGAACCGAACCGAACCGGGTCGGGTGCGGGTGGCGCACGCCCACGACCTGCAGACACGAATGCAATTCGCTTCAGGGGGCTCTTGAACCTAAAACCTTTTTTTTTTCGATTTTCCTTTTTTAATTTTATTTAAAATTCTGTTTTGATTTTTTCGCGATTTTCGGTTCAGCTTTAACCTACTCTCCGAATCTGCTCGCAAACTACACGATCATGTGCAGATTTGGAGCGAGATTGTTACAATAGATGAATTTCAAGAATCTATAAATAACTTCTCGCAGTTCAGTCTGTTCACAGAAAAAAAACCGACAATCTCTGTCTCCCTCCTCCAAATTTCTTTATTGCAAATTCTGATTCAGTTTCCTTAGAAATTTTTCGAAGCATTTCTTTTACATACAGGCAACGAATTTCCATCTGAGTAAAGGCCTAGCTTTTCATTCGGGGCTAGGTGCTGGTGATCTACCAGGGAAACTTTTACCGTTAGGAGAGAAGGTCATTCTAAGATCTGGACGAGGGATCGGCCATCTATCTTCTAGGACAGTGCTTCTGTACGACTGTCACCCCAGGCTAGCAATTTTCTTTCCTTTTAATTCTTTTATATTACTTGCATTTTTTAGGACAATTATTCAATTGGTTACAGTTTTATAAATAAAATTGTTTCATGTCTTAGAAAATAAGAAAATATTGTATTGTAACCAACAGTGTGAAGATCTTGATGAAGAATTGAATGATTTGCACTTCGAGTAGGAGAGAGATTGTTGGAAAATTTATCAAAGGGGAGATCAATGACACCTCTCTTTAAAAGAACAAATGATTATGCAATTTAAATCTCACTGTTGTAGAAAAATTTCAGCTCACTAAAACTGAGCTCTTCCTGTTTTACTAATATATTCTCCATTATTTTTGAAAAGATAAGCTCAGAGCTATAAATAGAGGCTCACTAAAATTTGCTCGTTGGAGGGAAAGGCTCAGCAACACACAATGAGAAATAGGATGCATTAAATGCAATGGTAAATTTAATGCAAATAGAGATTTTTGAGCTGAGATTTTCTTGACCAATTGAAACAACCTAAGCAATAAAATCTGCAGAGAATTTTCAAAGTATGTGAGCTACTGATCTCCTCATTTAATGCGGAAATAGTTCAAAGGATATGGTTTCCAGGACTTGCTGGCAGCAAACTTATTGAAATAGCAACAAAAAAATAAGAGAGAGAGAGAGAGAGAGAGAGAGAGAGAGAGAGAGAGAGAGAGAGAGGTCTCCATTTGAAAGTGACAAGAGAGAGGGTGAGATAAGAAATTGACGAGAGAGAAATGTATACTGTAAAGAGATGATTATATAATTGTTATATCATGCTGAGAGGAGAGGTCTCTATTTGAAAGTGACAAGAGAGAGGGTGAGACCAGAAATTGACAAGAGAGAACAGTATATTGTAAGAAGATGATTATATAATTGTTATATCATGCTTCATGCCTGATCATTCCACGAAAGAATTACAGGTGCTGTTTGTTTCGTTAAAAACGCAGTGAAAGACCGTAATTCGTAAATAAGTTATAGCTTTATTACATTCTTATAACTCAATTACATCTACGGTATTTATTTGAACTGTAATTCGTTAAAGACTTACACAATTCAATAACCATTTACTTGCAATCTAATTGTCACTTGCTTACAACCCACTTACAATTAATTTTTTTGTCATACAAATTTGTATTATTTTTTATATCAATATTAATTTTTAAATATTTAGTATTTTTAGTATTTATTTACAATATTTAAATTTTTTAAATCACCAAATTGTAAATTTTATGGTCAACTTTTCCACTTACGACTTACACATTACGACAACCAAACGCCGTAAAACACAATATATTTTCCCACTTATAACTTTATATTACAAATCAAACACTGTAAAATTTACACGCATGTACTCATTTACAACCGTAAAAGAGTTCACCAACTATGATTTACGAATTACAGCGAATTACGACAGCCAAACATAGAATACACTGATTAACAATAATCATTATATCATGGCAAAAGATATAACGGTTCTAAAGTGACAAGTGAGAGGGAGGGAAAGCTCAGCATAAATTGTAAAAAAACGAGTCAATTCTCTCAACAAATCTGCAGACATGAAGCTAATAGGGTGCATAAGAAACGGGTAAAATATTTTTAGACTAGCTGCTATTGGAAAAGAAGTTGACAGCAAAATCTTTATCAAATCTCAATAGCCATCACCCAAAAAGTTTGATACACTGTGAAGCCAACGGTAAGTCGGATAGATTTAAGAAATTGTCTCTTGAAAACTCAAAGCTCAGGATGAGATATGACAAGATACAACATGAATGAAACTAGGCTATTTCCCACTTGACCACTTGATTTTTATATTTATATTTTTATTTTTTAATCACAAAAAAGTCATGACATGACATCAGGTTTCATGCAAATTGATATCAATAAAATTGAGATAAAATAATCTATGATAGACTTTTCTAGAACGAGAAGGAATTATTGGTTTAAGTTGTGGTAGGATGGTGAAATAGCCTCAGCAGAATATAAGACTTGGAAAGATTTAATTGACTTTTATTGTGTCTTACTTTTGAAGATAAAATAAAATATCACTTGATTACTTATAATTTTTCTACGGTGTGAAAATTTGAAGCTCTTAATCTCTTCCTCCACCAGTAAGCTCTTGTATAGCTTAATATAGCTTTAATCTTGATTTTAATATTGGAGCTATAATCTTTCCAACCTCCTTTTAGATGTTGCAGGTTAGAGTTTAGCCTGTCCATCCTCCGTCTCTTGTCTTATCTTATAATAAGACAAACTACTAAATAAATGTATTAGTAGCTTAATTTATAAGTTAACTATATCATCAAAATCTTAGGGTTAAAATCAACTAAAGAGGAAAAGAACATCATATATAAGAAAACATTTAATCAATAATTGCCCTCCCTCAGAAAAATAAGAACCACAGACCTTGATGTTTTCCAGTCCGTTGGCATATGTTTGATCATCAGTCTCTCTCTTCTACAAACATCTATACTACTTCTTTCTCAAGCCACAAGTTTCAGTAGTGGTGAAAAATGTGTCGGTCTCCAATTTGTCTCCAGTCCTCACATTTGTTCACTCCTCACTGCATCTCTCTCTCTCTCTATATATATAGATGTAGGAAGTACCCCAGAATCCTACCATCAAAAAACTCTCACAATAGCGCCCTTACTGCTCTTAGTCCAGAGACAAAAGCCCGTGCTCGTGGCTCCGGCCGAGCCAACCCCGCACGAGTTAAAGCCTCTCTCGGACATTGACGACCAAGAGACCCTCAGGTTCCAGGTCTCGATCATCCAGTACTACAAGAACAAGCCCGAGATGAGAGGACGCGATCCCGCTGCGGTCATCAAAAAGGCCCTGGCCAAGGCCCTTGTTTTTACTACCCATTCGCCGGCAGGCTGAGAGAGGGGCCGGCGCGGAAGCTGGTTGTTGAGTGCACTGGAGAGGGGGTTCTGTTTGTTGAGGCTGATGCCAATGTGAAGCTTGAAGAGTTTGGGAAGCAGTTGCCTCCTCCGTTGCCGTGGCTGAGTGAGCTCTTGAATAATGTTCCGGGATCGGATGGAATTATTGGCTGCCTTTTGCTGTTGATTCAGGTAAAGCAGCTGAATTTTACTAGTTTATTTATAGCTTATAACGCTTAAATATCTTGCAGGTCACTAGACTAGCATGCGGCGGTTTCACTTTCGCCATCCGCTTCAACCACACCATGTCGGATGGTCACGGAATAGCTCAATTCCTCAACGCGGTCGGAGAAATGGCACGCGGAGAACCTTCTCCCACTGTGCATCCTGTGTGGGCTCGAGAGCTCCTAAATGCTCGAAATCCTCCATCGGTGACACACGATCATAGGGAATTCGACACGATTCCTGAATCCCAACGCACCCCGTTCCCACCCGACGAACAACTAGTCCACAAGTCCTTCTTCTTCGGCCCCATAGACATCACCACTTTGAAGAAAAAGGTGCTAATTCCCTGCACCTCATTCGAAGTCCTAGCAGCGTCTTTATGGCGAGCCCGCACCATGGCATTGCGCTTGGACCCGAGCGATGAGCTCCGGTTCATGTTCCCCATAAACATGCGCGTCAGAATGAACCCCTATTTGCCTGCAGGCTACTACGGTAATGTGTTGGTGTATCCTGCTGTGTTGTCCACCGTCAAAAAGCTATGCGAGAGTCCTTTGAGCTACGTTGTTGAGCTTGTCAAGAAGGCCAAAGCCAAGGCGACAAACGAATATATCAAATCGGTGGCCGATCTGATGGCCCTCAGGGACCGGCCGCCGGTTGCGATGAACGGTGCGCCACGTGTGTACTTTGTTTCAGATAACACTCGTGTTGGATTCGCCGAAGTTGACTACGGGTGGGGGAGCGCTGTGTATGGTGGTCCGGCGAAGGGGGCTTCGATGCCCTTCCCGGTGTGTTGAGCTACCATGTCGCGTTTACGAATGAGCAGGGAGAGAGAGGAACTGTTGTGTCCATGTGTTTACCGGAAGATGCGATGGAGAGGTTCGCTGTGGAGGTTGAGCAGGTGATTCGTGCACCGGTAAACTTCAGAAATATATTGTAACTAAAAATATGTTAGTGACAAATATGGCTCTTGCAGAAAATATCATCACTGTATGAAAAAATAGTGTGTTTGGTAATTGTTAAAACTCTACTACTCTCTACCTTTTTCTTCAAATGTAAAGTTGTTTAAAAACTGAATGGTAATGCATGAGTCGAAGACAGATAGACAATCCTCATATTGTTAATGTATATTGTAAAAAGTCAATCAGATAATTATAACTTTTACATTTATCTTGTCACATATGAAGTAATAAGTTATAAAAAAAAAAGAAAAAGAAAAAAACTCTCATAAATGAAAAAAGGACAGTTTCCCACGTAAAAGAAAAAGATGATAACTTCAACTTCTTTTCAATTACTAGATGGAAGTTAAGATAATATTTTGTATGAGCCAAAGAACTTTCAACAATATTTTTCATTAGAGAACATCACTGGCTCCTAAAGTGGTCTGCGACCATTGTCATAGCTATCAGTACTTTTTGCTACTAGAAACTGAAATATGCCTTGATCATGGAATTAGTAGAGCATCCAAATTGACAATTTTAACTGCCTATTGTCCCTTGAACACTTACAATTTAGATTTTTTTTCCTTAACTAATAATACTCTTTGTTCATTACACTCATAATTGTTTTACACTAAAAAAAAAATCAACTGTACGCAGAATAATGAACGGTTACTCCCTACCTCAGAGGTAAACTTGATTAAAGCATATAATTTGAGGTAAAAATTCTCATATGTGAATTAATTATTGGCAAACTTGGTCAGTGACCGTGACACACAACGAGTTTTGGCCTTAGACGGTCTCGTCATCAGCCCTCAAAAAACTTTAAAATGACGGATAAAAATGAACCACAGTTATGTGGAACCCCGCTGACTACATGCAGAGAGAATTACATGAGTGCGGTTATTTAAACCCAAAGAATTGATAAATAGCCCCAAAAATAAGTCATGATTTACTTGGATAGTTTTAACTTCAAATAAAAAGTCCAAAATATAAAATTAATTTTTCAAATATTAAAATTTTACCACAATAATTAGTTAGTATACTCATGTAATTAGTAAGTACACCCAATCCATATAACTTTAATTCTTCTTCAACCTCAAAACTCTCTCTGTTACTCAACTCATAAACCCTAAAAAAATTTAGACTCATCCCCTTTAAAAAAAATCACCAACCTTCATTTTCAAACATTTTAAGTTTGTACCTTGATTAAACCTAGCTAGTAACCCTCGAGTGAAATAGAGTTAAACCATGCAAAGCTAATGACAAAGAATGAAGTTGATAAAAAAAAATGACTTGACTGGTTCACAATCACAATAGGATCAAATTAGGACCAGCACCAAATTGGATTTTTGTAAGCAGAGAATGGTATTTTGCTGAAGTATTTTATTTTCTTAGATTTTTTCTTAAGGATGTTTTGTTGAAGCAATTTAACTTGGACGACTAATGGAGATTAGTGGCTCACAAAAAAAGATTCCAAAAAGCTTGTTTGACAATTAATATTTGTTTGACAGTGGCTTTAATTTACAAAATTGTGATCACTAAGAAAGCGAGATCATGACTGATAACAACACTAATACAATATTTCAACAATTTTGAAAAAAATACTTGTACTGCAATGCCTACTCCTTTCTCTTCTTATCAATAGAAATATTGCATAGGAATTTTTAATTTTAAAATTTCAAATTAGATTCTTGCAGAAATTTGTGTGCTACTAAATTAAGTAAAAAGGAACATTCTTGTAATGACTAATTTCAAAATGAGATAGGGAAAAGAGGGAGGGAGGGGGGTTAAATTCAAATTGGGAGGTATAACTGAGTTTTTACACTTAAATTCGGTGTGTAGAATATAAGGATATTTGGGATAATTTGAGAGTTTTTAATAATTTCCTGAGTTTACTAACTAATGGGTGTACTACTTATCACTTCTTTGAATTTAAATAACCGGACTCGGATTACATGGGCATGCACCCCTTGCATCCATCATGCATCACATCAAGTATTCAATGTGAAACCAACCAAAACAATTAGACGGCCACACGTGTTGGGGCGACCACTGAGAAGGGGCCAAAATGTTTTCATCGCAATCAAAATTTTGATTGCTACTTCTCCCCAAAAAAAGGGGAGGGGGAAGAAGGGTTGCTAACTGAAAAATAGAGAAAATTTATTAATTTTAGGTAACAAGTTAGATATTGCGCCCAAGTAAGTAGTTAACCCATGCTAAACTTACACCCAAGCTTTAATAACTTCTTATAACACTAATATATATACCATTGAGTATTTATAGAACAAGTGGAGAGGATGAAAAATGCCTATTATACTATTATTTTTGAACTACATTATACTACTATTAGACTAACGACTCCTACCCTTATGAATTACTAGTAAGACTCTCTAATCAGACGAATAACAATATAATCTAGTATAATATTAATAGTATAATTAGCATCACTTGAATAAGATTTGAGATTATATGCTAGATAACTATTCGAGATTATATGCTAGATAACTATTGTTCAAGCATTCCAAATATTTTCCTTAAGTTTTTCCAGATTCCTTCCACATGGAATCTTTATCAAATAAAAGACAAACCATCCAAATTCAGACTTAATTTGGGTTAAAAAACCCTAATAAGAATTGTAAGCACACAACTCATAATAATTTTGGTCTCAATCTAGATAGACAGATTCCCCTGACTTTTTTGGGTTATATCTTCCTCATATGATGTGTTATTTTTATCTTACGCTAAGGTAAGGAAAAGAGTTATATATGGCAATTGTCCCATGCCTTAATTATTCGAGCACTACTCTCAATATTACCTACAAGTTAGAAGACTTTTTGCTTGACAATTTTGATGACACTACAACAGAAATGGGCATCCATGTCGCTTATTTCACGTCAATTTTAAGTCGCAACCGGCGTGCATCAAAAAGAAGTGACAATTTTGAAATTTGATGAAAAATACACAAATTTTCTTTTGGATCTTTTACGGCGGTTATTAAATTAACCGTCGGAATATATTAATTTCATGGCGGTTCTTTGAAGAACCGCCGTAAAAGTTGATCGAAAAATCCCCTCAACATTTTCCCCTAATCTAACCCTATCTTTCTCTCTCACTTGTCTCCTTGACACAGCTACACTCGATGTCTCTCTCTTTCTCACTTCCCACGACGCCTTCATCCCTCGAGTTCATCGACACTGTTAGTTCCTCTAATCCTCTAGGCCCTTGTCACTATCGTTGACCTCGAGGCCCTCATCTCTCCTCGAGGGCCTCGTTTTCAGTTCCTCCCCTCGAGGCCCTTGCGGCCATTGTTGTTCCTCTAGGACCTAACGGCCATCTTCCCTCGCCATCTCTCTCTTAATCTCCCAGACATTTCATAACTGAACTCCAGTGCTCTCGCTGTTCATTCCCCTCTCAAGCCCCAATTCGTGAATGTCGGTCATCGTCTCTCTCCCCCTACCGTCGCTGTTCGTGGATCTCGAGCGAAGCTCACATGCTGCACTCTTTCCCTCGCCATCATTTGTCACTCTCTTAACGATGATGTTTGTGGATCTCGGTCGATGCCGCTCTTGGCCAATCTCGTTGTCTCGAATACCATTGTCACCATTGCAGGTCTCGGATCCACTCTCTAGATCTAGAAGAAGGTTAGGGCATTATCCCTTTTATAATTCTTTGCTTTCTAGAAATAAAAAATTCAATTTTTTTAATATTGAAATTTTAATCTAAATATTGAAAATAAAGAGAACACATAACTTACGCTTAATAAAATTTTATGGTAATGGTGGTGGTGGCGGCGTGTGTTTGTTAGTTGTTGTTGGGGGGTGTGATGTGTGTGTAGGCGGCAGCGGTGGTGGGTGTGTGTGCGCGCGCGCATTTATGCGGTTTTGTGTGCATGTGGGGGTGTTGAGGGTGATGTGTATGTGGTGGTAGTGCTGGTGTAGGTGGGGGGGTGGCATGTGGTATGTGTATGTGTGTGCGGGTGGTGGTGGTGGCAGTAGAATGTGGGGGGTGTACGTGCATGCGCGCGTATGTGTGTTGTGTGTGTGTACGCGCGCGCGCATATGCATGTGTGCGTGTGGTGTGTGCGTGCATCTGATGTATGTAAAAAAATTAATGTATATATGTAAAAAGAAAAATGAGTGAATATAAAAATGAAAACATTGTAATTATAAGAACTAAGCTCACCAAAAATATGAAAAACAAGAAGAATAGCTATAATTAGACTATCAATCTGAACTCTTTACATATTTTGTATATTGTCATTAATTCAATTTTTTTGTTTCTAATGTCTACGCTTGATAAATATGGATCAAAAATGAATGTTTGCTAGTAGGTTAACTATTGAATATGAGAATGGTGTAGAGGAGTTTATTAAATTTACTATTGAGCGTACCGACAATCCTTATCGTATTAAGTATCCGTGCATAAGATGTGGTTGTCTTAATAAAGTTATTGTTGTATTAAGAGACTATTTAATTATTAATGGGATTGATCAAACTTATAAAGATGGATACGGCATAATGAGAGTACAAGAGGAGATAGACTGATTATTTCAAATGATAGAAGATGTGATAAAAGAGAAGAAGTTGATTGTAGTGAGAGTGATCAATTAGAAAGACATGATCCATGATGTAGAAGAAAACTTTACGTTTATCGAGTGGTTCTGAAATCAATTTAATACTTAATTAAAAGAAATAAATAAGCATATAAACTATATAAGACACATCTATCCAACTCAATCAAGGAGAAAAAAGTGGGTAATAGATGAGCACAGTAAATCATTCATTAAGTGGTTCTGAAATTGAGTTGATGCTCAATTGATAATTAAATCAAATTGTATGTCCGAAAAATTAAGATGGTAGCACATGGGCCTCGCATGGATATCATGTCTTGCTATGGATATCCTATAAATAGTTAATATTTTTACACAAAAGCACATGATAATAGGTGTACTATACAAAACAGTGAGTGACCTTAGTGGCTCAAGCAATACATATTTTCAGCGCCAAAGACAATAAATTAGTATTTGCAAATATGTCACACTATAGGCTGATCGAGGACATATGGGAGTTAGATTACACTATGTTCTGGGTTTCTGTGTTCTGGTGTAAGTGGGAGGAGAATAATAATAGCATCAAAGTTGACAAATGAGAATTCATTCTAATGAATCTTAACAAAGAGGGTCACAAAGAAGACACATTCATATTAGCATCACAAGTAAAACAAGTATTTTGCATCACAGATCCTGCTGTAAAAAGTAGTCCATTGTTCTCTTGATGAAATCATAAATTCCAACTAATTGTGATAGTGAGAATGATACAGGGGATAATATTGATGAGGTTCCCTCTTTTTCTCTGGGATTAACAAGAGATGATAATATTGATGGTGATGATGGGAACGATAATGTCGAGGACAATGAGTTTTACATAAGAGATGATCATTTTGTAGAAATATTGGTTAAGAAAAGTTTAAAAAAGGAAAGAATAAGGGTAAATCTATCTATATGTTATGTTTATTATTTATTTATAAATTTACTGTTTCTTACTTTCTTATATTATTAATGAGATTCTAGTTTTTTGTGTTTATATTTCTTAATAGGCATATGGATTCATCACAGGCCAGTCAAGATGCCTAAAAGAAGAGGGCTCGAGGCCCTACTCGCATGGGTCATCTCATTTTAATGAGAATCAGAATGGGAGACTAAATGTATAGTTGAATGAGAGTAACACACCGTTTGGTGAAGAGGGGAGGCAATTGAGTAGTTACATTAGATGTGTAACTCATCATTACATCCCTGTTGACATCGAAAATTGGCATGTGGTTTCTAGAGAGTTGAAGAACAAATCTGGGATAATATTTTGGCAAGAAAATTCAGAATAATTTAATTGTCTATATATACTAGATTTATTCTTTTATAAGTATATTAATATTTTTGTTATTATTGCAGAGTGTATTCATTCTAGATGGGGGGCAAAGCATGATTTACTAATGGTGGCTGGTCAAAAGTTGAAAAAAAATTTAAATTATTTGACAACAGAATTCATCGACAAAGGTTTAATAGAAAATTCGCCATAAGAATATGACCTTGTTGACCAAGAAGTTTGGGAAACTTCGTATTTCAGCATTCTACTGCAGAGCTTAAGGTTAGTACAACATAACTATAAGTTGTACAGTAATTAAATTACATATTTGAAATTTTAATGTTATTTAATAATTATGTTTCTAATAAACTCTGAACAAGAAGAATAAAGATAATCAGGAAAAGAGAGTCAAATATAAGCACTGATTAGGTTGTAAGGGATATGCCCGGTATAAATAAGACATGGTAAGAGTGTTTTTTTATTGATTTTTAATATTTACATTTTTTATAGATTATTACTTATATCTTGTATATATATTTTGTACAATAGGTAGCCAAGAGATTGAGGATGGTTCACCCGCCTGCTCAATTTCTAGGGCAGAGTTGTGAAAAAATCTAGAATCTCTGCAGATGGCTCGCACATAAATGCACATAGTAAAGAGCAGCATAAAAAAATTGTAAGTGTTTATATTTACAACAAAATTGTCATAGCATTCTCACTTTTTTGAAATTTCTATACGTTTTTACTATCAAATTTCTTCTTGAACTCTCTTTCTCAGTATGTATCCCAAGGAGACATTCATCCATATGAAATGAATGACATATTAGTTATGGCATAGGAGACTGATGAGCAACACTGATCATGTTAGAGCCGGGGGACAATGGGATACCCCGATGAATTACTTCCATACATCTCGCCAACGTCATAGAAGTCATACAGATGAGGAGACAGAAAGGCTTAGTGAAGCAACATTTGAAGCCAAAGGGAAGGCACGAGAAGCCGAGATGAGATTTGAAATGATGAAAGAATGCCGCTAGAGTTCTTAGAAACCTGTACGCCATACCCTTGCCATGTTGCAGTACGCCCTCTTCTGCTACACTATATAGCGGCTGCGACAGTTGTACTATTTCAAGACATTTATCCGATATTCAGAGGTAATCTTATATAATTTTTTTAATATGTTGAGTTTTGAGCACCATGTGTATTTTGTTAATGCATTGATTATTATTTGGTTGTCACATGGCGGTAATCTTCTGGTTTCTTTAGCCATTGATCCTGGTAACCATGAAATATTATCTTTAACGATGACTATTTTTAGAACCATCATAAAAGGATAAAATTTTCATTGATATATAATCCCTGTTAAATGTGGATTTTCATGGCGTTTTTACTGACAACTGCTATGAAGTGTCTGTGTGTTCATAGCGGGCTAAAACCGTCGTGAAATTTTAACGTCGCCCGGATAGACGGAGGTTTTTGACCCACCATCGTTGCGGTTTAATGGCGGTTTTAAAAACCGTGAAAGCCCATTTTTGTTGTAGTGCGACCATTTTTCTTATATCTCTTATTCTATATATAGTTTTAAGATTATATATATCCCATTTATGTTCACTATGAAGGCATCTTGTTTATCTTGTTCTGATTTTGTTCTCTTTTTATTAAAAGAAGGTCAAAACCTAGTCTCGAAGTTGGGATCTTGATCAATTTACCAGTAAAGCCAAACTCAAGAAATGTGTTTCCCTTATTCTTTGGTATCAATTTAGCGACACCATTTTTGGGCATTGCATTGTGATGCCAGATAAAGGAAACAAGTACTACTTTTGGACAGAGTTATTAACTGATATTCATTTTTTCCATCCATATAATTAGAATAAGAGCGAGTTTACTTACATGTGGCTTATTATATTTTTTTATGTAAAATATTCATTTAATGTGCTATATATGCTACTTTTTCTAAACAATGAAGAATACACAAAAGTTTATATCTAAATTATTATTTTATTGACGGTGAAACGAGACTCACTTGGTAGAGTGATTAATTAGAATACAGAAGATCTTAAGTTCAAGATTTGATTACTAGATGATGATTTTATTTTTAAAAAAAGAAAAAAAGCTAAAAGGAAAAAATATTGTGTATAATTTTGACTATTAGACTTTTCTAATCAAACATGATTTTCAAATAATTACATCAGTTACTTTGTCATAAATAACTGTAGTGGTCAGATTTTGATCTGTACCAGGATCACGATACGTGTCCCGCCTTATCAGAACCTCCCGAAGGCAGATGACAAAATATGCCAACATAACATCTTCCCGAGGTCACTTCTCTCCGTTCCGAGGTCACTCCTCTTTTCGAAGATTAACTATCCCGAGATCATTCCTTCTTCTGAGAGCATCATCGTCTCAAGGTCGATTCTTCCCGTCGCGGGCAAGACGGATCAGCAACGGACCTCCTTGATCACCGCCTGCATTCATGGAGATAATTTTCTTGTTGTACAGAGATTGAAAAAAGTGTTTTAGCTTTGTAGAGTTTATTGTAACACTTTGTCAATAGTGAAGTCTCTCCCTCCTCCTCGTGATTTTTCTTATACTGAGTTTTTACGTAAAATCTTGTGTCGTAATTCTCTCTGTGTGTAAATCTCTGAGTTACTTTCATTCTACGTGGTGTGAAATTGACTGCTCGATTGATCGCGTCGGAAAATCTCCACCACATTTTGGTGCTTTCGATGAGATCTGAGTCCCAACGCTCAGATTTCTCCATTACTAAACCCATCCTTAAAGAGCCTGTTATTTATCCTGGTTCAGTCTTCTTGACCTACATCTAGTCCCTGTTTTTCATTGATTTTGCAAAGGATAAAACTTACAAAAAAGTGTCGAGGAGCTAAATTACAAGTAATTCTTTGCAGTAAGAAGATTACAGGTAGATCTCCTCTGAGATTTTTGGGAAAGTGTGCCGGTAGGAATCTGATCAGCGC
Source organism: Agave tequilana (assembly GCA_038442645.1). Taxonomy (NCBI): domain Eukaryota; kingdom Viridiplantae; phylum Streptophyta; class Magnoliopsida; order Asparagales; family Asparagaceae; genus Agave; species Agave tequilana. Next base: position 68,142 of record JAVJIF010030449.1, read on the forward strand.
ACGATCACCTTATCCCTTTGACGATGTGATTGATCAGACAATCGGATTGCCTCCTGATGGGATCCCTTCTCGCCTGGTTTGGGGAATCGGAGAACAGAAGGTCGGTAGAGCCCTCTTATTACTTCTCGAGCTGCCTCCGCTTGGGAATTCTTTCTCACCTGGTTTCGGAGATTCCTTGAGAGAAGAAAGATCTTAGGGTATTAGCACTCTGATTAGGGAAGTAATTCTCTAAATTCTTGGAAGTAAGAGAGTAGATCTCCGATCTCCTCTCTATCCTTAGCCGTCTCTCCTCTCTTTTTCCAGCCTCCTCTCTGTATGCCTCTGGTAGGCTATTTATAAGGAGGAATAGGGGTAAAATTGTCGTGAAAATCTGAAAACAGATTGAGTCAATCTATTTTACATCTAGAAAGTAGCCTTGCCGCGAGGCTAGAGACAGCTTTCGCGAAGCTAGGAATAGCAATTAGCGCTGATCTCTTAATCCGCTCTGCTAAATCAGGGATACTCCCTTGATTCTTTCTAAATAACTGAAAGATCTCCCCTGATCTTCTCACCTGATTGGGAGAGTCAAAAGATTATGGCAAGCCACTGTCAAATTTGATCTCAATTAGATTTGATCTCAATTAGATTTGATCTCATCTGGGGATTTGATCGGTCAAAGGTGACCATAAAAGACCCGCAGCGGAGTCATTGCGTTGAGCTCGTGGCGGAGCTGGGAGAAGCGTCTGGCGATTTAAAAGAAAGCTCTTCAGTGGAGCTGGGTAAGACTTGTGGCGAAGCTACCTCAGCCTTTCGGCAGCTGCGTGGGGCTTCGAACGAAGTTAACTTTCTGCGGAGTTAACTAAGCATCTCCGGGCGAAGCTGTAAGTTAGCTCGCAGCGAGGCTGTGAAGGAGCTTCCTGCGATGCTAAGCAACTTTGGTTTCTTATGCGAGCTTATCTCGTGGGCTCGTGCGAGACTAAGTGTTGAGCTAACTTAGTGTCCTTGGACCTGCTTGAGCCTTCTCACGGGCTTTTAAGGACAACCTCGACTTACTATCTGCTTCACTGGATCAGTAGAGTCCAAGTTGCTGATTCGTCCCCTTTGAGATGGGTGAAGAACTGGCCATCGGCTTGTCTGCCACTTGTCTTTTGTAGATGTCAACAAGTTAGATATTATTTATGCTAGTTAGGAATCTTGTCTTTTTTAGAGTGTCAACAAGACCCCCTTCAAAGTTTTCGTAAGTCTGCAATGGGATGGTTCAGATTCCGAAATACTTTGAACTGTTTCGATTGATGGTATGTAAAATACGAACGTCGCCATAGTGGTTGAGTTCAGCTTTACTTTCAACCCTGCTTTCGGATTGGAATAAGTTCGCACGGGAATCGTGCAGATTCGCGGTTCTGGGTAGCTTCACGTTTGGGTAACTTCGCGTCTGGATAGCTTCGCGTTCAGCCTCTCGGAGTAGCTTCATCTTAAATCAGGATTGGAACAACATTCCTTCCCCAAGGCTAACCGCCTTTTGCGAGTTACGAGAGGGATTGCTCCCTTTTCTGAGATTAGAATAACTTCTCTTGCATTTAATCGAGGGAGATTATTCCCTTTTTCGAAGTTCAATTAACTTCATGCGCATTCCCAAGGGAGACTATTCCTTTTCTCAAGGTCAAGCACTTTCATGTCTTAAATTTGCCTGCGCCTCCAATCTCGAAGTAGCAGTAGCGTAGTCAGGCCATGAGGCCTATAAATAGGACACTCATAGTCCTTTTCAGAGAAATATACTTTTCTCCTTCTGGAAAGTGTATATATGACCTCTCCTTATTGCCTAGGAAAGGAGATTCAGATCCCTGAAGCAGTGGGGACACCCACTCGATTAAGAACTGGTGAGCCTCGGCCATCCAGTGATTTTCAGGGAGTTCATCTCCTTTAGCTTTACCAGCCATCTTAGGGATTAAATTCTCTTGATCTTTGCATTTGGCTGACTTTCAGAAAAGGGTTTCAGCCCTATTTTTTAGCTTCTCGACGAAGCTAGCATTCTCGCTCTTTTCTTGCAGGGTCGCTGCCTTGATCTGTCAAGTCTGCTCATTAAATTTGCCATGCAAGTAAGGCTTAGGACTTGGCCTCTTCAAGATTGAGCCGGTCTTGCCATATAGGTGGGGTCAAGACTGCGTCCCTCTGGGCCAGTCTGGCCCAGCCATATAGGCGAGGTTAGGACTTAGCTTTTGCTGAGCTAGTCTATCATCACTGTGCAAGCGAGGCTATCTTTTGCTCAACTGAAATCCATCTTTAAGGCACAATTGGATCGGATATGAATTGCTTCGCCCAAAGAATTTGACTTAGCATTCCATCTTTGCATTTTTTTTTGATTTAACGCTAACTCATTTTCAGTTTGCATTGCAGCGAACCGTGCTCGCCAGTCTTTCATCTTGATGAAAGAGACTAGAAACCTGCCTCTTGATTTTCGAGTTGAAGCTTTGATCATAAGCAGGAGGAACATACTGGAGTAGCTGATATGCGTTCCAAAAAGAGGTTGGCAGTTGCTTATCTGAGATGATCCACTCCGGGAAGGGGCTGGTAGTCGCTTATCCGAGATGATCCACTCGGGAAAGCGGGCATCACCTGTAAGGTCTCAGATCCTTCCTTTGCCAATTTTAATCAAAGAAGATCCAGCTTTCTGGTGGCAAAATCTGCCATTAAGCGAAGGATTACGGCCTTGTGCAGGAGGAAGACCCTTCGTGTCCAGTTGGGATGGTTCATCACCTTGAAAGTAGATAGGATGATTCTATTGTATGAAAGACAATCTTGATATAGCATCAATGTATCTTCCCTTTTGAATCAATAAAATTATTTATTTTCTGCTTGTCTACTTTGTTCCCCTCCTCTTTCTTTTGAATTTTGAAGGCAATTGGAATGGACCGGCAGAGGAAAGAAAAGTTCTTAGTGGAGCTAAACTTCTTGCAAAGTTAAAGACAGAATCCCAGCTAAATCAGGAGCTTCCAGCGAAGCTAGCATGAATTTTTTACGTAGTTAGAGCTGAGCTTTTAGCGGAGCTAAGGTTCATCTTCTAGCAAAGTTACTCAAACGTCGCACGAGGTTGACGCTAAACTCCAGTGAAGTTAGCCCTTAGCAGAGTTGGTAGTCTGGTGTCACGGGAAAGCGCTTAGGCGCCGTTTTAAATTAATTTGAAACGACCGCCTGTGCTCTTCTCAAGGAGGCAAAATTTAGGCAATCATCAGCCTATAAAAGCTCGATTGGGCTGAGAGAGAAAGAATTACTTCTCTTTGAATTTTCAGAGAACACAAATCTCTTTTCCTTCTTTCTTCTTCGTCTGATATTTTAAAAAATTTTCAGTTCTTCCATGGCTCCCAAAAGACGAGCAGGTAAAGAGGCAGCGACCTCTGCGACGAAGGGGCCTCCTCCTTCTTCGGTCATTGAACGCCCCATTGCGGGTAGGGATTTTTCCCTTTTACTCAGAGATTTCATCTCTTTTCGAAGCCAATTTTTGGCAATTTCATGATGAATTTAGAACGATTCATTGTGTTCCAGTGATCTCAGGGAGTTCAACTCCCTTAATTTTCTTTGCCAAATTTTTAGGGGATTTAATTTCCCTTAATTTCTCAACTGAAAATTTAGGAACCGAATGGTTTCTTCTCCAAGCTTCTGTTCGAAGCTAACCCTTAGGCGGTTCACATCCTGTCGAATAACAGGATGCGAAGCCAGTCTTAGAAGCGTAGCTGGAAAAGGACTTTAAAGCCCTTAAAATGATTTTAGGCAGCAGTGCCCTTCTGGTGAATGAGGCTTCTTCGCGTTCTGTTATACGAGGCCAAGCTTCCAGAGCGAAGCTAATACTTGGAATTTTCTGCATTCTGCCTTCATGCGGAGTGCGGAGCCAAGCTGCAGTTGCGAAGTTGAGCTTCAGAGCGAAGCTAATGCTAGGCTCGCTTTACTCGGGGAGCGAAGCTATGCCTTAGCAAAATTATTTTCTTGCCTTAGCTTTCTTCAGCAAATGAACTAATATAGTTTCTCCTTATTTTTGCATTGCACTATACTCCTAGTCCTTTGAACAGTCTCTTTGGAATAGCCAGGGGACTGGATGACAATGTTAGCCTCCAGTTCTAAGGGCAGGCTTCACTATTCAGTGAGCGGAGTGCTCCCGATCGGGATACCCTTATATACGCTGGAGATCAGCGTACTATGAGGAGCATCTTAACTACTGCTTCCCTTGAGGATTCTGATCGAAAAATCTATCGGAAGCCCGGCTTCAAGTTTGGGAATGCAGCGCCAGATACCGATCACCAGCTGCTAGCCGGAGAAGGGCAGTGGATTTTCAATCTAGATGGCGAGAAGTATTATCTCCCGTCTAGCAAGCGTTATTTTTCACTGTCTTTCTTCCAATGCATGATGAAGGCTCGGAAGATGGAGTGTCCAGTGACTCGAATTACCGACTCCGTTCACGTGGGAAAATTGATAGCTTCGCCTCTTGGTTATACAAGGGCGGGTCCTCCTCGCTGCATATTGGGTCTCCACCCTGGGACCGTTCTTCCGGACATCCTAGTGGGAGAAAATCTCACGGTGGCTCAGACTTTTAGAAATCAGTTCTTCAAGGCTCATGGTAATTATCCAGCCACAAATTTCAGGACCCCTGGGTGGATTCACCCCCCTAAGGCCTGGTGGAGAGACCTGACCTTATATGTCTTGGCCCATTTTGAGGAGGATCTGGAGAGATTGGGACTCTACGAGACCGTCAAGGTGACCTGTTACGGCATCCAGATAAGCGTAGCGAACTTCTACGCCATTTTTGAGTTATACTGTCCAGCTACAAGGACTTTCTTTACCCCTGTAGGCGAATTAGGCATGGCTTTGTCCGAGATGTGGGAAACTCTACTTTGCCCTTGGGATCTCTCCCATATGAAGAATATTTCCCGTGCGAGGTGGAATTGGCACTTTTGGAGAAGCAGTAGCCTGCTTTGTTTGAAATTTACCGGGAGTTGATGTGCCACCTCTACATTTGCTCGAGTACGCATGGGAGTCATAAGGGAGCTTCATGTAGTTTGAAGAGCTAGGGGAATTATTTGTTCCCCAACCTGGAAGATGCTCCTGAGGCAGCTCACTGCGGGGTTGCAGATGAAGACATTTTTCGAAGGATGCAGGAACACTCCCAAGGGGACATGATTTTGGAAGAGGATGATGGACCTTACGAGAAAGGTGATATTCTCCGGAGTTTCCATCATCAGGCTCATCGACTGATGTCTCGGAAGGCACTTTTGGCCGATTTTTTTTTCGGTTTGGCTGAAGAGATGTGTGGTGCCCTCTCCCTCCAGCGACGTCATCCTTCTGACTGTCTTATTGCCGGCCGTTCGTTTAGTTCACGGTCGTTCACTTGGACTTCTCCCGACAATGGTATGTTATATTCAGTGGGGCCTTCATGCATTGACGGAGGTTTTCTGTAGGCCACCAACGACGAAGAGGGGCAAAGGCACTATCCTGCCTCGCGACGGACCAAACCCTAGGATCGGTTTGCCATACACCTATCTGATGGGATGGTTCGCTCTTCCCCGTCCTTATCCAAGCCGGAAAGGAGCCCCTAGAAGGTGTCCGAATGGCGCTTCTCCGTCGATTTGAGGGATGTTCATGGTTGTTGACTTATGTGACCGTGATTTGCAAACTACTGCGTCGGTATGATGTTTACAGCCTTTTCGCTGCTTTTCCTACATTCGCGATGCAGGCTACGATGAAGAATTCAAGGATGTAGGAGATGGGCAGACGTCGCTGACCCGGAGAGTCTTCGAATGGCTGGTTAGCATCCAGCCATCCATCTAGTGTACAGGAGCGGGGATACCTGCTACTTGGAACCCTATGTCCCGAGTTAATTTGCTTGTCAGTTTGGGTATGACCAACTGTACGTAGGTAATCAGAACACCAGCCTGGCCTTTATGGGGAGCCTCATTGATGGTGCTGTTCTACATCGCTGGCTGTACTGAGGCACGGCTGTGCATACCGCTGAGGACTCCGAATCTTCAGATGACTTTGGGTTCTGTCAGTGGTACAGAACTTCAAACTCCACACCAACCGGGTTTCTATTAACTTATTTGGTGTGATATTGATCGCTCAGCAGCTAAAGCGGAAGGTCACTGAGAGAGGTGAGGGCAGGAGGGTCCATGTGCCAGGCCTCGGGGAATTCGTCGCCACTGCTGATAGTGAGGCTTCGGACGCAGTGAGTCCCCGCTTTGAGGGAGATGCAGGTGCTGAGGTTCCATCTGATGCTCCTAGTGGGGTAGGCACGGCCCCCATGGAACATGTAGAAGATGTGGAGGAAGAAGATCCTGACGTTCAGTTCAAACGAAAGCGAGAAGATGAATCTCGTAGGAAGAGGGTAGTGAAGAAACCTCGTCGCTACACTCCCACCATTATTGCAGAAGGTGAGTCAACCGCGGTGCCTCCTCCTCCTGCTCCAATAGTCATTAAGTTGTCGGCTCTGAGGCAGAACGTTGGTAAAGCTGTTCATGAATTGAGTAAGATCAGCTCTGTTCTTGTAACATATACTTATATATTTCATACAGCTCATTATTTATTCTATGATTCAGGAACTGAGACAGCAAGAGAGCCGAGAGCCGAGGCTGTAGGAGAACAGGGAGATTACTATGATCCCCTATTCACTTATAAGGAAAATAACGAGGCTAGCTACTTCGTCGTCTCAGAAGACTCTGGAGGTGATGCGGCCGACGTGGGTCCTTCGGGTGCTGGGACCTCAAAAGGAAGTCCCATGGCCTCCAGCTCTTTAGGATGGACCACAGAGGGTTCTGCGAGTGAAGGTGGGCCGGCCGTCCATGTTGACTCTGCCAAAGATTTTCTTATGGAGCCTGAGGGAACTGATGCCGCCGTCGAGGAAGTTCGGAGAGAAACTACGGCTAAGGCGATTGAGGCGATATCATCTTTTGGTAATGCCTTGACCTTTTGTGAGTAATTCTCTCCTGATATTGATTATACCTTGCTTAAACAGAGTCTTGCCACAGGTGTTCCCCCTTTGGGTGTATCGACTACAAGAGAGCCAACCAATCTTCCTGAGGGAATCAGGGGTGAAGCAAGTACTTCGACCGCGGCGGACGCTGCTGAGTTGGATGCCTTGTATCACGGCCTGCCCACTTATCAACCGGAACCAGCAAGTGGCTTTAAAGAGACTGAGGGGACAGTGATCACAGAACTAATTTCACTTCCAACTACATCGATAAGTAAGCTGCCAGTGGTTTCACCAGCACTGCCTATCCTGCCAACTGTGGAGCTGAAGGTGATTGCCAGTCCTACTTCTTCAACACTTGTTGTTGAGCCAGTTCTCCCGGAAGTAATCACCAGCCCTACGTCGATTGTGGCTAGTGTACTGATCTCAATGAGGACTCCTCCAAGATCACCGACGACCCCTCATATTTCTCCAGTCAGTGCCCCTGTCATTCCCTCTACGGTTATGTCAGTGAAACCGGTGGAAGCTTTACCTTTAGGGGCCACTCGTTCACCGGGAGTAGTTAAAACCGAGAATGAATTTGTGGCTGAGCTAGTCGACAACTTTTATAAGGGCTTGAAGCGATCCATTGCTTTGGTCTTGAAGGGCTCGACTACCTCATTCTCTGCATTGAAGGTGGTCCTCTCTCGAAGTATTGACAGCATTTGAGACTTCAGAGGGGATGACTAGGCCGCCACACTGGAGCTTCTGGTGGACAGGCTTGAGAGGGATGTGGACGAATGGCGCCGTCTCAGCCATTCAGATTTGGAGTCCTCTGTTAATGAACAGCTTGCACACCTCGCTGCTCAAATGCATGAAGCTCATCTTACTGCTCAAGAAGCAGCTAAGGCAATTTCTTCCGACTTGAAATCCTTGGAGACAAGGAAAGTAGAACTTGGGGATGCCATAGATGCTTCTAACAGTGCTCTTCTCGACGCTAAGGATAAGATTGAAAAGGCCAAGGAAATGATTAAGAAAGCCAATCTTCTTCTGTCCAAGGCCGATCTGGTGCGTCTTGAGGAGATTGCTCGGTTAGAGCAGCTTAAGGCCCAGAATGACGAAGTTCTGCAATAGGAGCTAGCACAGAGGGCAACTTTGGTTGAAATTGAGGCTCGCCTGTCCCAGACAGCGAGTTTTAATGAGGCCGAGTTGAGGTCGCAGGCACTTATCAGGGCTGCTGAGGAGAGGAAGAATAGGTTGGTCACTCTTGAAGAATGGATTAAGTCTTACGAAGCACCCTCGTAGCTTGTAATCCGTGTATCCATGTATCCCTCTTTTGGAATCAATAAAAAGTAATTTTATTTGACTCCCCTATTACGTTTTCAACTTGTTTTATCTTCTGAATTTTCAATTCTTACTTTCAAGTTGTATTATAATCCTCAAAAGGAAATGGAATAACGGTATAACTAATCTAATCTGTGGTGATAAACTGATAGGGTTAGTTACACATTTGAGAAATGATTTGACAAAGAAATAGTCCCTACTGGACTGAAAGATGAGATTGGATATCCATGGTTCAGAGGTGACAAACTAGATATAACCGATTGGGGCTTACCAAACTCGGGGTGTTTACTATTCAGAGGTGACGAACTGGACATAACAGTAAGTAAAAAGGGACACTTGGCTATCTGTTGGTTCAGAGGTGACATGGACAAAACCGATTGAGAAGCCACCAAGCTCAAAATTTTGTCATTCAGAGGTGACGAACTGGACATGATGACAAAGAAATAGTCACTACTGGACTGAAAGATGAGACGTGGCTATCCGTCGGTTCAGAGGTAACTGGACATAACTGATTGAGAAGCCACCAAGCTCGAAATTTTGTCATTCAGAGGTGACGAACTGGACATGATGACAAAGAAATAGTCCCTACTGGACTGAAAGATGAGACTTGGCTATCATCGGTTCAGAGGTAACATGGACATAACCGATTGAGAAGCCACCAAGCTCAAAATTTTGTCATTCAGAGGTGACGAACTAGACATGATGATAAAGAAATAGTCCCTACTGGACTGAAAGATGAGACTTGGCTATCTGTCAATTCAGCAATAACATGGACATAACCGATTGAGAAGCCACCAAGCTCGAAATTTTGTCATTCAGAGGTGACGAACTGGACATGATGACAAAGAAATAGTCTCTACTGGATTGAAAGATGAGACTTGGCTATCTGTCGGTTCAGAGGTAACATGGACATAACCGATTGAGAAGCCACCAAGCTCGAAATTTTGTCATTCAGAGGTGACGAACTGGACATGATGACAAAGAAATAGTCCCTACTGGACTGAAAGATGAGACTTGGCTATCTGTCAATTCAGCAATAACATGGACATAACCGATAGAGAAGCCACCAAGCTCGAAATTTTGTCATTCAGAGGTGACGAACTGGACATGATGGCAAAGAAATAGTCCCTACTGGACTGAAAGATGAGACTTGGCTATCTGTCGGTTCAGAGGTAACATGGACATAACCGATTGAGAAGCCACCAAGCTCGAAATTTTGTCATTCAGAGGTGACGAACTGGACATGATGACAAAGAAATAGTCCCTACTGGACTGAAAAATGAGACTTGGCTATCTGTCAGTTTAGAGGTAACATGGACATAACCGATTGAGAAGCCACCAAGCTTGAAATTTTGTCATTCAGAGGTGACGAACTGGACATGATGACAAAGAAATAGTCCCTACTGGACTGAAAGATAAGACTTGGCTATCTGTTGGTTCAGAGGTAACATGGACATAACCGATTGAGAACCCACCAAGCTCGAAATTTTGTCATTCAGAGGTGACGAACTGGACATGATGATAAAGAAATAGTCCCTACTGGACTGAAAGATGAGACTTGACTATCTGTCGGTTCAGACGTAACATGGACATAACCGATTGAGAAGCTACCAAGCTCGAAATTGTGTCATTCAGAGGTGACAAACTGGACATGATGACAAAAAAATATCCCTACTAGACTGAAAGATGAGACTTGGCTATCTGTCGGTTCAAAGGTAACATGGACATAACCGATTGAGAAGCCACCAAGCTCGAAATTTTATCATTCAGAGGTGACGAACTGGACATGATGACAAAGAAATAATTCCACTGGGAGAAATAAGACTTGATTATTAACTCCATGGGGATTTTTATATCTCCTTCGGATGTTATTTGGAAGAAATTGTCAGTGGTATATTGTTAACGTGACAACCAGAAAAGTCTATTGAGGACTGATAGACTTTGAGGGGAGTCTATCAAAAACTCACTGGGGAGTTAGGAAATGAGTCCCATAGAAGATCATATGTCAGAGAACTCCGTGGGGATTTGTAAAGCAACTTGCCAAAGGTGTGATGTTAACTTGACAAGGATTCATTTACTGTTGGAGTTGCTTGAACATAATAGTAATTTGAGTTGACCTGTCGTTCTGTTGAAGAGAAAGACAGGCAGGGTCTATTCACTGGGGATGTTGGTTTTATCCGTTGGGGAGTAGATTAGAGTTTTACTATCAGAGGTTTAATGTTAACATGATAGGTTAGACTCGTCATTTCGCAAGGGATATGAATACATTTCTATGTGATCTTACCATTCCATGGACGGGAATTGGTAAGTGATTTTGGAGAGGGAATCAAATGGGAACAGGTTCCTTAGGATTTTTAGCAAATCCTCAGCTATCAACGGATTTGATATGCCTTTACCCACTACCGTTTGAGTCAGGCTAGCCATGCCATTCCTCTCAGCGTGATGAGAAGGACTTATGTTGGGCTTAAAGGCCAACATTTTCCTCTATCCTTAGCCGCGAAATCAAATGGGATCAGGTCCCTTAAGATTTTTAGCAAATCCTCAGCTGTCAACAGATTTGATATGCCTTTACCAACTACCGTTTGAGTCAGGCTAGCCATGCTATTCCCCTCAGCATGATGAGTTTTCGAGGACTTATGTTAGACTTAAAGGCCAATATTTTCCTCTATCCTTAACCACTAAGGGCGTTGGATTATTTTGTTACTCCGAGTAACGTGATGCTTCCCCTGTGTTTTCACTCTATAGGTGAGTTGGTGATTAAAGGAGTAGACATGTCTTCCGTGAGATCCTAGTCTGAAGGTCTTGATTAGAGGTATAATGTTAACTTGATCATGCAAAGGATCCTATCAATGATAATATTTCTTTAAGAACCTGCCGTTGATCGGCATCATAAGTAAGTCACCATCGGAAATCATAAGGCGATATGCGTCATTTGAATAGACTATTTCTATTACAAACGGTCCTTCCCATTTGGGTTGAAATTTGCCTTTGGTTTTGTGCGTCATGATCATCGGTCGTCTGACGGCTAAAACCAAATCTCCTTTCTGGAAGACTCTTTGCTTAACCTTCTTATTGAAGGCTTGTGAGATCCGGGCTTAATACAACTCAATGTGTTGCTGAGCTTGTAACCACTTCTCATCTAGGGCTTCGAGCTCTTGGAGTCGCAACCGATCGTTATCCTCTGTTGTCATATTAGTCATCAAAGCGACTCGTAATGACGACATCTGAATTTCTAACGGTATGATTGCTTCACACCCGTACATCAGGGAAAAAGATGTATTACCTGTCGGGGTCCGAACCGTGGTTCGGTAGGCCCAAAGACATTCACTAAGCTTCTCATCCCAGTCTCGTTTATTTGATGAAACGAATTTTATAACTAGCTTAATGATTATTTTGTTGAATGCTTCCGCTAAGCCATTAGCGGGAGGGTTATAAGCGGTTGATGTCACATTCTGAATTCGGTACTTATCACAGAACTGATAGAATACCTGGCTTGCAAATTGGGGACCGTTATTATGGATGATCCGCCTAGGAACACCAAATCAATGGATGACATGGTGTTTGATGAAATTAACTACGTTAGAAGTTTTAACTTCCAGCAGTGGTATAACTTCTGCCCACGTTGAAAAGTAATCGGTTATTGCTTAGATAAACCGGTGACCTTTTGTTGAAGAGGGGCTGATTGGCCCTAATACATCAATTCCCCACGCTTCAAATGGCCATGAAGTAACAGTTGGATGGAGCAACTTTAGAGGCTGATGTATGAAGTCCGCATGGATTTGGCATGCCTTACACCTTCATGCAGATTGGATGACATCGTTATCATGGTTGGCTAATAATACCCAAGTCTGTGCAATCGGTCCTTGTGTTTTGGACCTAACTGATGAGCTCCGCATATACCGTCACGCGCTTTTTTTAGCACTTCCTGTGCTTCTAAATTAGAAAGGCAACGCAGGAGGATACTGTTGTATGAACGACGGTACAGTGTCTTCAGTATTGGGTCATAGTAAAAATGGAGAGACCTTCGTCTGATAGATGCCGCTTCTTTAGGGTCATCCGGCAGCAAACCATGCAAAGCATAGTCGATGAGGGGAAATCGTCAGTCTCTCGATTCAAGATCCGTCGAGATGTTATAGGCCTCTTTGGTTCTCAACATATGTTTAGAGCAAACAAGGTGTCGAGTTGCCACTGTAAGGTGATACTTGGTGTCGTCTGGTAAGGCTAGAGTTGTTGCTAATGCAGCCAGAGGACCTAGTGTTCTGGGATCGAGACACGTGACCGATGTAGAAGCCATTAAATAAATTAACCATTTCGATGGCTGCGTGTTAATAAGGTACCAAATCTTCGTGACGGACCTCATATTCACCTTTAACCCGATTGACAATCAGTCTCGAATCTCCATAAGCTTCAAGGTAGCGTATCCCTATTTCGTGAGCAAGCTAAAGACCAATGAGTAGAGCATTGTATTCTGCCACATTGTTGAGCATGATTCCGTCAGAGAAAATGCCCTAGGAAGGACATGGTTTTGGTGGTGAGATAAACACAACCCCCACACCGACAATGATCTTGCCTTTAGGGCCTATTCGTGATACTCCATCGAAGAACATCTTCCAAACTTCATCCTCTGAAGTTATATTAGATTCGAAGACTTCATCCGGAATGTCTTCATAAAGTTTTGAGCTTTTCGGAACCGGATGAGTAGCCAAGAACTCTGTAAGTGCCTTGCCTTTAACCGCCTTCTGAGGGATAAAGAGCATGTCGTACTGAGACAGAAGGAGGGCCCACTTAGCTAACCTAAAATTCAGTGATCCTAGTTTCGTCATGAGAAGACGCAAGGATTCACTCTGAAAATGACATGTATGGTTTGGCTGACCAAATAATGTCGTGTCTTCTGAATAGCAAAGACAAGAGCTAAACATTCCTTCTCAATAAGGTTATAGCGAGATTCTGCCCCTATTAGAGTCCTGCTCAGATAGTAAATAGCCTGTTCATGACCATTATCATCTTTTTGAGCAAGCAGAGCACCGAGAGAATAATCCATAGCTTTCACATAAAGCAAGAAAGGTTTTCCTGATGTGGGAGCCACCAAGACCGGAGGTTTAATGAGGTATCTTTTGATATCCTCGTAAGCTTTTTAACAGGCTTGATCCCATACAAAAGAGACACCCTTTTTAATGAGTCGGGTGAACGGTTGACAGCAGCCTGAGAGATTTACAATGAATCTTCTGATATAAACCAGTCTACCTTGTAGGCCTCTAAGTTCTTTGAGATTCTTAAGTGGATGCATGCTCTGAATAGCTTTGACTTTGTCTGGGTCAATATGAATTCCCTTTGATGTAACAATAAATTCAAGGAACTTGCGACTCGAAACCCCCAAGAAGGATTTTGTCGGATTCATCTTCAGTTGATGAGCCCGCATTTTGTCGAACATCATCCTCAAGTCATGAAGATGGTCATTCTTATCGCAGCTTATGACAGCAATGTCGTCGATATAACATTCTACTGTTTTTCGGAAATGATCATGAAAAATCATACTCATTGACCGCTGATAAGTCGCTCCCGCGTTCTTTAACCCGAAGGGCATCACGGTATAACAGTATACCCCCCAACTGTGTCAGGAATGAAGTATGCTTCTCGTCTTCTAGATATATCTTAATTTGATTATATCCTGAGAAACCGTCCATGAAAGACATTCTTTCGAAGCCACAGGTATTGTCAATCATGACCTTGGTGATGGACAATGGGAATTCGTCTTTAGGGCAGGCTGTATTAAGATCGCGGTAGTCAATACAGATCCAAATTTTTTCAAATTCTTCTTGAGAAGGGACAATGTTAGCAACCCAATCTGGATGTTGTTCCTCCGTATGAAGCCGCATGCTATGAGTTTATGGACTTCGGCTTCAATAGCTTCCATAATGTTTGGACGAAATCGGCGTTGTTGTTGCTTGACTGGCTTGGCGTCAAGCTTGATGTTCAGACGATGCATGGCTACTTGCAGATCAAGTTCGGGCATGTCTTCATAGTTTCATGCAAAGACATCTATATAGTCCCTTACAAGTACCATCAATTCTTCTCTTTCGGTGAGTGATAAGCTCTCACTTATAAAGATGGGCTTAGGGTGATCTTGACTACCCAAGTTAACATGGATCACCTTGTCTTCAGTAGGCGGTTCGCGTTGTTCGAATCGCTTTTCCCACTAGAGATCCAATTGCTGAGCCCATTGTTCTTCATCAGTAGCTTCGGCTGGCTCCAATTAGCTGCTTGAAGTCATATTAACAGTGAGTTCTTTGAACAACATTCCCACACTGACATCTAAACCCCATTCGGAGGAAGAGGCAGAACGTGATAGGATTGGTTTGTTATCTTTGGGTCGAACCGTTATTAGTGGTGTAGGTGTAACGTATCTCAACCCCCTGCGTGTGTTATCATAGTAATTTGCCAGTTTTCCTCTTGGCACAGAGTTACGCAGAAAAGCACGTCTTCTTTTTTAGAAATTTAGGCCCTTCCCATGCTGCAGGTTGTATCCCATTTTCCTCATCATATGCTACGTTGATCGTGCATAATGGAAAAATTATGGGATGTCTGAGTCTAAACTTGAATCCGCGACTGTAGACCTTCACAGCTGGGCTTTACCGAATATTATTGGTAATTGACCCTCTTTGGATGGGAGAACCACTAAAACGGATCCTTCTATAGATTCCACGAATGTACTTGATGTACTTGGTTTATGTAAGGGCATGTGCAGAGAGCTATCCATAACGGATTCAAACAATTCGACACTCACAGGATAATCAAAGGAAATATTGTCATTAATTACCCATTCGCCCTCATCTTCAGAAGGAGTGTTACATTGGAGATTATTAAAACATGCTATAATCAGTTCACTGACCAAAATAGCTGGCATGTCTACTTCAGACTCTGAATCTGCCTCATTGCCACTATCATCGTTGTCAGGCAATGATTCTTTTGACGTTTCACCAACTTCTTGATATAGGAGAGCATTAGTAAAGTAGTTTTCCAATTCTTTGAATGGTTGCTTCTCAGCGAAGATAGTTCGTATTGTTGCATCATCTTCAATATATTTGATGTACTAGTGCAGAGTGGAGGGGACAATCCAATTAGCATGGATCCAGGATCTCCCTAGTAACAAGTTGTATGACGCGTCAGTGTCAATGACATAGCACGTCACCTCTGACTTCAGGCTCCCTATTTGGCAACGGAGTCGAATCTTTCAAATGGATGACTACTCCTGTATTAAAATCGTATATTGTTGTAGTGGTTGCAGACAGCCGATATAGTGGTATGCCAAGGAAGTAGAGGAGCCTTTTGGGGATGATGATGAGTGCAGACCCCTGGTCAACCTGTACCCTTTCAATGCATGTCGAACCGATGTATCCGGTGTAGTACAAAGGTCAATCGTGCTTGTTATCCTTGAGAAGCATATCCTCCGCTGTGAAAGTAATATCAAGTACCTTTGATTGTACATGATGGCATTCTGGGCAAGAGGGCTTAGTGTCACCCTCAAGAATTTATGGTATACATGTCAGGAATGATTCTGAGTTAGCCAGTGCATCCCTAAGTGCTTCTCTTGTCTCTTTCGAGAGACGAAGGAGCTCATGTATGGTGATACGAGCTGGGTTATTAGCCAGCTGGGCCAATACGTCAAAACGAAAGGTCATGTTAAGCCCTGGGCCTGAAGGCTTCTTCAGGACATGATCAAACCAGATTTCTTTCTGCTTCTCTTTTTCTGTCGTTGGGATCAGAGCCGGTGTGGGTATTTGTACTGATGTCGTCTACTGTTGTGCCTCATCAGTAGCTTTCTCATACTGTTTTAAGTATAATTTTCTGGATCGAGTACCTGTTGGCTTAGGTACATCAGCCTGCGTTGTGCAAGCGTACTTTTCTCCTTCAGAATCGCTAAGATAAGCTGTCGTGAGACTGCCATCACTGGCAAGATAGAGATAACATTGTAGGATTTGCCCTTTGACTTGGATTTCTTTGAATCCCATTGTTCGTCCTGAACAAGGTCAGGGTGTATCCACATGATTTCTTCTGTCTCCAATATTAAGGGAACAAGACCCTTAATCTCTTGAGTTTTAGCTGAAGGATGCTTTACTTCTAGCCTTGGTGCAGGGATTGAAAAGGTCCCATGAGGAACTGTGACCTTTGGAGTTTTGCCAAACTCGAGGGTCATCATGTTTGCAGTGACTTTCTTTTGTTCTGATTTCAGAGTCAGAACTCCGGCATCGACTAAAGCTTGAATTTTGTCCTTGAGGACAAAGCACTTATCAGTAGGATGATGAACCATTCTATGAAAGAGGCAATAGTTGGGATCGTTTGTGTGTCCCATTTCATTAGGGCGTCGAACATCTGACAGCTTCAGTTTATTCCCTTTGTGGAGTAAATGGAATATTGCGACCACCTGCTCGTCTTTGAAGGAGTACTATTTCAGAGAAAACTTAGACTCCTGATTATTGAAAGCACTCTTCTTGGCCTTCGAATGAACATCTCCTGACAATTCAACGGACATAGTCTCTTTCCCTTTGGCTTGGGAAGACTGCGCTATATCAGCTGCGCCCCTTATTATTCATACCCTATTTGCCTTTAGGGGTAGATGGTTCGAACTTCTTAGCTGACTTTTCAGCTATCTCAGCTTGTTTGACTAGTTTCTTCCAGGTATGGGCTTTGACAGCCCCCATATGAATCTCGACTTGGTCGAGGAAGTTATGCCTGCACGTCTGCAAGAGCATGGTAATGGCATCCCTGCTGGGCACATTAGAGACAAGTTTCTGAACCGCTCAATGTAGTCTCAGACAGATTTGCCCTTCCTTTGTATGGTAGAGAGGAGTTTGTCCATGGTTACTTCAGTATCACCCTTGTAGAAAAAAGAAAGAAATCGAGTTTCTCGGTCGATCCAAGAATTGATAGAGCCCGGAGGAAGGCTTCGGAACCAGTCAAATGCTACCCCCTTCAAAGTGCCAATGAACAGTCTGGCCATAATAGCATCATTGTCTATAACATTACCGGTCTGAGACCGGAAGTAGTAGATGTGCTGGTTCGGCGAGCTCTTACCATCATACGTATGTAACGTCGGTGGCTTGAACTTCGGTGGGTATGGTACTGAATCCCATTCCAAAGGGTAAGGATGGACTGCCCCTACTTTCTTTAGTTCATCCCTCTAAGCTAGGGATGCGATCTGAGCTTGGATGCCTTTAAAAACTTCAGCGTCTATAGAAGAATTTTCCTTTGACTGCTCAGTCTTGGGTTATTCATCGTTATGATGTTCTTCCTCATTATGGTTACTCCCGGTATCATTATTATTCCGGTTAATGAGGAGTTGGGCCAGAATCTCTTGAATGTTGTCTAAGGCTTCCTGCTGAGCCTTAGAGGTTTGCTCTTGAGCTTCCAACCGTTGACGGAGGTCATCATTACCGTTATCAGTCATATTCATCGACACTTTATCTGTTCGTACCGAGCTGACTGTTGCTGAAGAGGCATACCCATTATCTTCGTCCTCCTCATCAGACCATTAGAATAATTCTTTCATTGGTTCTGGTGAGGTTACTGAAGTTGAGGAGGATGGCTGCTCATAACTGTAAGGTATTGCGACCCTAGATCTGGTGTTTCGGAAGACACCTTCTTCGTGCATCAAAACTTGGCGTAAGCCCGGACTATAATCCAGATCTGGAGAACTGGAGGGAGGAGAGTTAGCAGCATGCGGCGCTCATCTGCCCTTACGCGGCTTCCGCCCCATTCCGATCATATTGACGGATGCAGAGGGTAAATCTGGTAGATTTCGCGATACACCCCTTTTGTGATGCTTCACCGGAGCTTACATCAATAGTCGATCAAAAATGACCGTCGGTCTGGAGGAGTGGCGGGGATTGGTCCTAACCAGCAATGGACTGAGTGGACTGTCACCAACTGACATCCCACTTGTTGACAACAGGAGGGAGAAGTCTGGAAAGATTCCGACTTCCATTTGCTTGCTAAGAACTCTCATAAGTCGGACCCAGCCGAGTTTAAGCGACTCAGCGCAGAGACTCTAGTGGATCGTGCATTGATGCGTTCAGGTAATTTCGACACCACCTTCTTGCTTGCAAGCTTTAGAAACGAAACACAGGTGGATGCATTGTTCCTCTCATCACCACAGAGGTGATTGGCACTAGATAGGGCTTTAGTTCTAACTTTGCGGCTAAGAACTTCGAGATCACCCTTAGGCGCTGAAGCTGCATAAGCACCGCTATCAGCACACAAGGATAATCCCTTAGCTCCGCCGTGAAGGGCAAACTTAACGCTTGAGGAACCGGGGAGCGAAGCATGCTGTGGTGCTTTGTTCGCTACCTTGCTGCGAAGGTGGTTAGCACTGCTAGGTGCTTTAGCCCCAGCCTGGCGGCTAGGAACTCTGCGCGTACCCTGAGGCACTGGCGTTGTGCCTGCCGTGCTATCAGTAACTTCGCTCGGAAGAACGAGGTGGGCGCGAGGAGTCACTGCACCTATATTAGGCGAAGGTATAGTCACTGTTCTAGCTTCACGGCTGATAGTCTCAACGAAGCAGGCATGCATCTTGCCTTTGTCTTCGCGGGACAGGCGAGCCTGTGGCGTAGCTATGCCTGAAGCTTCATACGGAGCTTTCTGTTTTGGCTTCCACATCTGCTTTGGAAGAGGAGACTTAGGTTCACAGGGAACCTGGCTAGCCTGCGCGAGGCTGAGAGGAGTTGGGAGGAGTCTCCTTCCGGTTTCTGCTCCGAAACCTTGGCCATTGAGACCTTCCTATGCTTCTGTAAGTGGAGCAGTGGACTACCTTCTGAGAGGAGCTCTTTGAATTTTCCTTGGTCGAAATGAATGACCAGGTTTTCGAAGGTAACAGGCTCGAGATTCTGATCCTGTATTGCGACATCGTCTCCTTGTTGCGCCAGAAGACCGTAATAGGCTTGCAGAGAGCCTTATCTGTCTCAACAGAGACTTGCTTCTAAGAATTAGCCAGAGGCGCTTCGGCTACGCCGACTTCCTTGTACTTGCGCATACGTAGGGGACTTTTGCTACCCCCAGGAAGAAGTTGTTTGAACTTCTCTTGGTTAGAGTGAATAACCGCCGTCTCAGCAATAGGCCCAAAGGCCTGATCATCGCATTGCGACACTTGATTCTTAGCGATGGAGAATGGCATCCCCAGCGGAGTCCCCATCTTGTTTTCTATTGATTTTGCAAAAGGGGAAAACTTACAAAAAAGTGTCGAGGAGCTAAATTACAAGTAATTCTTTGCAGTAAGAAGATTACAGGTAGATCTTCTCTGAGATTTCTGGGGAAGTGTTCCGGTAGAAATCTGATCAACGCGCGATCACTTTATCCCTTTGACGATGCGATTGATCAGACAATTGGACTACCGCCTGATGGGATTCCCTTCTCGCCTAGTTTGGGAAATCGGAGAACAGAAGGTCGGTAGAGCCCTCTTATTACTTCTCGAGCTGCCTCCGCTTGGGAATTCCTTCTCGCCTGGTTTCAGAGATTCCTTGAGAGGGAGGAAGATCTTAGGTTATTAGCACCCTGATTAGAGAAGTAATTCTCTAAATTCTTGAAAAAAGAGAGTAGATCTCCGATCTCCTCGCTATCCTTAGCCGTCTCTCCTCTCTTTTTTCAGCCTCCTCTCTGTATGCCTCTGGTAGGCTATTTATAAGGAGGAATAGCGGTATAATTGCCCTGAAAATCTGAAAACAGATTGAGTCATTCTGTTTTACATCTGGAAAGTAGCCTTACCGCGAGGCAAGAGACAGCTTTCGCGAAGCTAGGAATAGCAAGTAGCGCTGATCTCTTGATCCGCTCTGTTAAATCAGGGATACTCCCTTGATTCTTTCCAAATAACTGAAAGATCTCCCCTGATCTTCTCACCTGATTGGGAGAGTCAAAAGATTATAGCAAGCAACTGTCAAATTTGATCTGAATTAGATTTGATCGCATCTAGGGATTTGATCGGTCAAAGGTGACCATAAAAGACTCGCAGCAGAGTCGTTGCGTTGAGCTCATGGCAGAGCAGGGAGAAGCGTCTAGCGAAGCTAAAAGAAAGCTCTTCAGCGGAGCTGGGTAAGACTTGTGGCAAAGCTACCAGTCAGACTTTCGCGTAGCTGCGTGGGCTTCGAGCGAAGTTAACTTTCTGCGGAGTTAACTGAGAATCTCCGGGCGAAGCTGTAAGTTAGCTCGTAGCGAGGCTGTGAAGGAGCTTCCTGCAATGCTAAGCAACTTTAATTTCTTATGCGAGATTTATCTCGTGGGCCCGTGCGAGACTAAGTGTTGAGCTAACTTAGTGTCCCTGTACCTGCTTGAGCCTTCTCACGGGCTTTTAAGGATGACCTCGGCTTACTGTCTGCTTCACTGGATCAGTAGAGTCCAAGTTGCTGATTCGTCCCCTTTGAGATGGGTGAAGAACTGGCCGTCGACTTGTCTGGAATTTGTCTTTTGTAGATGTCAACAAGTTAGACATTAATTAGGCCAGTTAGGAATCTTGTCGTTTTTAGAGTGTCAACAGTCTCCAAGCAACATGCTTGAGATTTTTCTTATCTTTGATTTTGTACACCCAAAATCAACACCTTGTAGACCACTTGACAAACCCCCTTTGCCAAATGTATACAATTCTTCTTACAAACTAAGAAGACGACAACACCTTATATAACTTCTCTTCAACCCGAAGACGCTCTTGTACAATGCTTCCTTTGAGTAATTACAATCTTTCCTGTAAGCTTTGAATCTGTATGTGATCGTGAACAAGGACTCTTATAGGTGGACTCTCAGAAATCTTCCCTATAGAGTAGGAAGTTGAATGAAGAACTGAAAGTGGAAACAGTTTCTGAAAAACATATTTTTCAACAGAGTTTTTGGGTAGAAAATTGTTGATCTTAATTGGTGTTTTTAACCTAGAACAACATCCCTATTTATAGGTGAAATCTATAGTTAGTTAGGGTAGTTATCAGGACAAATTTGAATATTAAAACGTTGGATAAAAGACAGAAAACAGAAACTGTCCAAAAGTCAGAAACTGCCATTAGTCGACTAACGGTTGGGGGTTAGTCGAGTGGGGTAGGCAATTTAGACTAGGTTAGTCGACAAATAAAGGGGCCAAGTCGACTAGGGCATGACTGAAACAAAAGACAAGTTTCTGAAAATTGAAACTAGTCGACCAGTGGAAAGTATAAGTCGACTAAGTCATATATTAGTCGACTAGGAAAACTAGTAAGTCGACTAATATTGCATACAGGTTAGAAACAAAAGTTGGTATGCATCTTGAGGCAAACTAAGTCGACTATAGTTAGGGGTTAGTCGACTATAGTTGGTATAAGTCGACTAATCAATTGTATAAGTCAACAACTAAGGCTTATGATGTGTGTGTGTGTTCAAGGCTTTTAACATTCTAATAAATATTACAATACACATCCATAGCCACTCTCTTTGAGAAGTCTTGAGCATGTAAAACTCTTGAATAAGCTTGTGAAATAGAGCTCCAATAAAATGGCTTCACAAATGTATCATCAAAAGCAAGTTCTAACACCCCACTCGAGAACAAGGATGCAGGTATTCATCTCGAAAATCACTCTAGCTCATCCTTAATCAGGTTATTGCCACTCTCAACTCTCTGTGGCCCAAGGATTACTTCAATCGGAGACTTTCATCTATGTGTGCTTCGAGGAGGGGAGCCCTCACTCTAGAAAGGTTACACAAGCATTCCCCTCCGGGCGACTCCTTAGGCTCATCCCTAATTGGAAAATTGCCCGTCGGAAGGCTCATCCATGAATGGAAAACTACCATGGCTAATTCCTAATCGGGCAACTACAATCCAAAAGGTTCATCTCTAATTGGCTTACTGTCAGTTTATCTATGTCCGAAGGAGGGAAGCCTCCACTCGAGAATCACAGTACAAACACATGTCTCTGAGTTCCAAAGGCTCATCCTCAATTGGACAACTGCCCCTGAAAGGCTCATCCCCAATTAAACAACTATCTACCAAGCTCCGCTGCTGAGGCCTCTCCTCACTCAGAATCTTATGCTTGTGTGCTTCAAGAAGAGAAACCCCCGCTCGAGAATAAAGGTTCACATCACTCCGTCACTAAAGTCCTCACTTCATTTGGAGACCAGTGCCTCTCGGCCCAGTTCAACTCCGCGACAGAAGACCTGAGTTTACTTGGAGCCTATTTGCATGAGGTATAAAGTATATCTATGAGCCTTTCCTTTTTGGATTATTGATTGAGTCATATTTAGTGTCACATTTTCATATTTATTTTATAATAAAGCTCTGTTATTTAATTCATTTTAATGTCTAATGCTATGCAGGATAATTAATGGAGAAAGAAGAAAAATAGACAAGTTTATCTAATTAAATTTGGAGTTTTAAAAGCTCAAGCAAATTAATGAAGATCTACTCAAATTCAGGGGTTTAAAAGCAATTCTATCCAATGATGGAGCAAATCTGACCAAATCAGACTAGATAAAACCAATTAAAATCAAATTTTTGAAGATCCATTTGGTTAACTTGAAAATCAATGATGACATACAAAATTCAAAACTCAAACTGCAAAACCAATTGGATAAAAGAATAGATCAAGAATCAACGGTCGATTGGCCCCTTGATGGCTAGATCAAGGCCACACAAATTCGATAAAAGTCGTGTTTGCATGGCTTTGTTGTGATGGTTGGGGGAGCGTTTGCTCCCCTATCTTCCATACGCTTCCCATATCTTCTTTTACCTATAAATACCCTCACTTGCAAAGGAGAAATGACAGAAAATCAAATTTAAGATTTTGCTTTATTTTTAAGGTTAAGATTATTCTTAGATAGTTTATGAGAAGTTGTATCTTAGTTATTGTTTTCTAATTTAGGCCAACAACAAAGTAAGAGAGAGAAAGAGTGTTGTATTCGAAGATTGAACGTGACATCAATAAAGATTTAAGACATTTCTTCAACTCCTTCTCTTTGTGACAGTAGTTCGTGTTTATTATTCATTTATTTAGTTATTCTTTTTTTACAATGAGTACTAATTTTTCTCTTTCTGAGCTCACTAAACCCTCCTCTCTAGTTCTACTCTTGAATGGTTTAATGAAAAGACCCAACTGTATCATTTGAATGCCTAAATTTAAGCCTTACTTTTAGCGAGTGCTCTTGAAGGCACATGAGGATGGGGATTGGTTTTTGAACTTACACAAGTTAATTTTTAAATCATGTTTTTATTTCATTCTTGCTTAATTGTCTTGATGATTTAACATTCATCTTAAAGAACGATTTCAAAACTAAAGTTCAATTTCTAAAATCTATCTTATGTGTTTTACTTGACTTCTCTTGAATTACAAGATTAAACTTTTGCCTATGATCACATTAAGGCACTTAAACTTTCAAAAGAAAAATCTAGAGTTGAGTAGAAGATTGCTGAGCCCGAATTTTCTCTCTTATTAAAAATAAACACACTTTTCACTGAAGCTCTCTTTAAAATTACCTTTTCCAAAATCTCTTCTCACTTTCTTTTTCTTTAAACATATCTCAAACACTTCATATTCCTTTTTTTAAAAAAACTGACACTAAAACTTGTTTTCTCAAAACACCGAAATGCTTGCATCGCTTCTCTCCTCGTGGACACGATCCGTTCTCCCTAAGCTACACGTTATTTTAATTTTTGAATCAATTTTTGGCACCGTTGCCGGGGATCAAAGCAAAAGATAGGTATTGAGTTTGATTATGCATGTGTATTGCATATTTAGTATCACATATGTCACATTTTCTCATTTAAAATTTTGATTCAATCAAACATGTGCAGAAAATAGAAGTTTAGGAATTGATAATAGATAGTGTGAGGTTGCTCAGTGCTACAGCTATAGCAAATGGCTATGCGAAACGTAATCTATAAGGAGGGACTGCGATAGAAGCGTTAGTAGATCCAGTTAAATAATTCTTCTTTGTTTTTAAAAGAAAATGAAAGTGTTAGTGGAGGAGAAGAAAAAGATGGTGATGTTGTTGGGGTGTATCTAAACTAAGCTAAAAAGAAGAAAGAATAAAGAAAGAAAAAGTGTATTTCTAACCTAAAAAATGATGAAAGACAAGACTAAATAGATACTTATTTATCTCTTTGGCGCTTGCTTGTCTTAGATCCGTTGCAACGATTTACCTTGGCTTGAAGGCGATCAAAGTATAGCATATAAAATTTTTCCCATTCTCAATCTAAACTATCAAATAAAAGTTCAAGTAGAAAATAATATAGAAATAGTTATCCATCACCATAAGCCATCAATGACACTTGCAAGAGCAAGGCAGATTCGAGGCTATAGGATTCACTTGGATTTACAAGTCATTGTAAAGGCAAGTAAAGTAAAAGAAGAAAAATAAGAAAAACAAGATTTTGATTGAATAGAGAAAATGATGAAAGAAAAGAAAAAGTTTACATTGTTGTCACTCTCAATACAAATTTTTCACTCCTTCTCCCATGAAAATCCTCTCTAATCTAAACTATAAAGAAATTGAAAATTTACGTAAGAAGAAAAAGAAAAACCTAAGTTAAAAACTAGAAATAAAAACTAGCCTAAATACTTTATTGAGTGGTGTCCATTTGCCTTCAGAGTTGCAGGTATTTATAAGAGAAATGAAGAAGGGAGAAGCGTACGAAGATAGGGAGAGCAAACACCCCTAACCAACCTAACAAACCCGTGCAAACGTAGTTTTTGTCGCATTTGCGCGGCCTTGATCTGCCCATAAAGCCAGACCGGGGGTCAGTCATCCGTTAATTCTCGATCTATCTTTTTATTCAATTGGTTTTGCAATTTGAGTTCTAGATTTTGCGTTATCCTCATTGATTCTCAAGTTAACCAAATAGATCTTCAAGAATCTGATTTTAACTGGTTTTATCTTGTCTGATTGCTTTAGTCTTTAGATAGAATTACTTCTAAATCTCAGGATTTGAGTAGATTTTTATTGATTTGCTTGAGCTTTTAAAACACCAAATTTAATTGGATAAACTTATCCATTTCTCCTCTTTCTCCATTAATTACCTTGTAAACTATTAGACATTAAAATAAATTAAAGAGCAGAGTTTTATTACAGAATAACTATGAAAATGTGACACTAAATATGCAATATTAGTGACCGATTACACCCCCACGCCAATCTTTTGCTCGTCCTCGAGCAAAACAAATAAAATAAAAAATAGAGCAAACCTAATCTAACTCACTTTCGTAGGAATCATGTTTGCACTTAACATATTTAACAAGCCATTAAACTTCTAGGTTACCCTAGAGGACAAGTTTTGTCTCGTGAGGGTTTTCAGTGGATTAGTCTCTAAAACTGCATATTTTATACCACATCTTCACATTTATTTCGTATAAAATTCTACTAATAAAGCTTTGCTTGCTTGATTCTAGGTCTATGGTATGCAATGAAGAAGAAGACCCTAAATCACCATGTAATTAGTGATTAAAAGCCTACATGATTAGCCATTAACCTAGAAGAGTTGATTCGTCAAAACCAGGGGCCAGAAATCAGAAACTGGGAACATCACCTGACAAGGGCAGATAAGACAGCGTGCAGCTCGAAGCGCCGTGCGCGCGGCCACTGTATGGCCGCGACCGCATTTTGGGCCAGAGGTTATCCCCCTGGCCCCTTCCCTGGTGGCTATAAATACCCCCCTGGGTTCTAGAGCAAGAGATATGCAGAGTTTAGGGTAGTTTTCATTTCAATGTTATAGTTTAGGATAGTTTAGTTTAGATTAGTTCTTCTACCTCCATTGTATTTTCCATTTTGTAGATCTTGTAATAGGGAGAGAGAGAGAGAGAGTGGTACATGCTTGGAATGCAAGAGTACTTGTAATAGAAGGTGACAATTTATGAAAGGTACTCTCTTTACCGCTCTATATTTTCTTCTCTCTAACTCTTTTTACATGTGTAGCAAGTTTTTCTCTCATGGCAACTAACTACTAACCACCAACTAGTCTAACTTCATTTATGATAATTCACATGAATCTAATAGCCTCTACTTGGCCTTGCTCTTGCAAGAGCCATTGATGGCTCATGATGATGGATCTAACACTCTAACTTCCTAACTCTCTAACAAACTAGCATTACTTTATTTCATGCTTGCTCTTATTGGGCTTTGATGATTTAAGTGTAGCTTGCACTTGTTTTGTAGAGTTGGGTTGTGATAAGTTACATATGGGTCATGCTTTGAATATCTCTTGAACCAAGGACTAGTGATGGCCAATGATATATGTGAGACAATTATTACTAAGAGGTTAAAGTTTTAGTATTGTAGAAGTCCACACTTGCTCAAGTGTGGTTGGGTAAATTCTTGTATATTTTTATATTCTGCTGCTAATTTTTGTTTATATTACCTATGCACTGTAAATAATATTAAGAACTAAAATACGAAAATTGAATGCTTTAAAACGGTTTTAGACATTTGCATCTAGGCACGTGTCAATTTTCATTCCAATATACTGTTTTTTTATTCTTATGTTGTTGTGATACTGATAGGAGGTGTACATATTGCATTGCATATAATTAGAACAAACATTTCAGTGATTTACTCGCTTTTTTGTGTTCATTCTTATCTATATTGCACACTTGCACAAGTTTAACTTAAGGGCAACACCCAATACAACATGAAGTGGGGAAGTCATTGCCCTCCCTTTGCCCAAAAATCACCTCCCCACTCACACACCCTAAGCCTAAATAAACATTGCTAGACGTTAGCCCCTAGTGACATCTCGGACTTATTTAAGAGATTGACCTAAGGGAGAAGTTGTTAGAAGTTGACTCTTGTCAAATCGGTGTCTAAGGTTGGGGATTGAGAGGCGAAACCTCGAAGAATAGTGATTTTGCATAATTAGGTCCGTTGCTCCGGCATGAATACCTCCCACTGATCTTACTCCTACCTGGCCGATTAACTCGGGGTCAGCTTCCGACTATATACCCCCGCGGACAGTCTAACCAGTTAGGAGTCGTCTAAGTCTAAGTCAACCTTAGCATAGGCTTGTTTTTTTTTCTTTTTCTTTATTTGTTTATTTGTTTGTTTTTCTTTCTTTTTTGTAAATTGTGAAATAAATTTTAACAACAATAATTCTTTCAATCATAACATGAATCCAAATTTCACTCCGACCTCATTTGACTCGGATAACTCTGACCCGGCTATGTACAACATGAACCAACCATTTATGCCAAGTTGGGATTATCCGAATCTATATGACCCATATCCCCAACCATATGACCATAATTTTCAAAATAATTTCTACTCTTCATAGAGTCCATGGGGATTCACCTCCCCCGAGTCAAATTTTCAACCGCCTTGTCCACCATTTTCACAAAGTTTATTCCCCAATTTTGTTCATATACTCCTTTTCCTGTTCCACTAACCAAAGAAAAATTTGATTTGAAAAGGAGTACGAAAGAGTCCCTATAACAAATGCAAAATTAGCTCAGTTTACAATCCTTCCCACATCAAATTCCACATACCCCTTTTCTAGAGCATCCAATTAAAGAAGAATCTGAGCTAGAAAAGTGTTTGGAAGTCTTTTGTGATAGAATGCAAAACATGTTAGACTCATCATCTCAACCTAATTTTCAAGAGTCCTACTCATCTTTTCCAATCTCACCGATTCAAAATGAACAACCATGAATACTGAACTTGAGTATGGAACCCTTATGTGAGTCCGAGCAACAATTGATGGACTTACAATTTCATCACAATTTCCAAAATCAACTTCCATACTCACCTTTTCAAGAAGAACCAATTGCAAAGAGTATGGAAGACATGATTCCGAATCCAAATTCTGTTACACGGCCTATCAGTAGGTTAGACTCACTTATGAGCGAATTGATCAATGAGAGCGAGAAAAGTCTTTCTTGATAACCTTTGACCGATCCTTATATCCCTAACTCTACTGATTGGACACATGAATCATGTCATTTTGGAAATCCAGATTCAATTTCAGAACATACATTTGAACTTGACCACACTCCAAGTTATGAAAGTCACCTGGACATTCTGGCAAGTTATCCCTTTCGTGAAATTGAAATCGAACCTGAATGTGATCCAG
The DNA here is from genome assembly GCA_038442645.1 of Agave tequilana. NCBI lineage: Eukaryota > Viridiplantae > Streptophyta > Magnoliopsida > Asparagales > Asparagaceae > Agave > Agave tequilana. The sequence goes on from JAVJIF010030449.1 coordinate 96,446, forward strand.
AGCCTCATATTAGTAATTCCATTTCACTTTTTGATTCAATAATGACTCCGGTATCTTTACTAGATTTTTTTCTCTATTCCGGAGTCAATATTGAATCCTGTACCAGTACACCGTGAAATGGAATCACCAATCTCTTATGATCACACTTCATTCATGGGGAAAGTGTGTGAACATCAATTCTTTGGTTTGGACCCTATTTTTGAACCAATTTCGACTCTCATTGTTGACTCTTGATTTGATCTGAGTCAAATTTCTGAGTCGGTATCGGTTTTTATTCCTGATCCCTTTGAGTTCAAATCATCATCTTCTAAAATCACACTTCATTGTTGGACAAGAATATTGACGAAAATGACTCAGTAATTATTTTCTACAATTGGAAATTAGATGGAGATAAATATTTAAATAAGATAATTCATTCAATCATTCTTTTATTGGGTCATATTAGAGAGGTCATTGGTGGGTTCCTATACGATCCACCCTATTTTGATTGGGTAGCAATGCTTGGCCCAATCAGACCACCACCGGAGCCACCACCATGAGGTAATTTTCTTTCTCTTCCCATTTGTTTCATATCTATACACATTCACGATGCATTGAGGACAATACATGAGATAAGTGTGAGGGAGGGTTTACTAACATAGTTAGTTTTACATTTTCTTTCTTTTACACTTCTTTTTAATTAAAAAAATTATAAAAACTCTTTTCTTTTCTTTTTACAAAATTTTTTGAATTAAGAGAAATAGTTTTGATCCATTTTTAAGAAAAATAAGATTATCTTAAGAATTAGGAAGACCTAAAATTATGAATTTTTAAACGAAGTCAAAATAATAGATCTTGTTTAAATTTTAGGATAAGAAAGTAAGATTGAAAAGATAATTTGATCTTGAATTTTTTGCCTTAGATTTATGCACTTCACACTTGCATAATTTTTGGGATTGAAACAAAGACTGAAAATGCCATACAAATATATTTAAAAAAAGATAAAAAATCACTTATTGAAGTTGGGTAATTATGCCTCAGGAAGCATGATTATTCACACCTAAAACAGTGGAGAAAAATAAAATAATCCTCTTTAGTTTTGTGGCCTAGTTTACTCGAGTCCTTAAGTCCGAGGAATGTTTTCTCATCTGGTGCCCTAAAATCATATGATTTGGGAGTCACTGGCTAAAGGCTCACTACCCGGGTAAATAAGAAAGCCTAAGAAAACTAAGGGAAGAAAAAGAAAATATATATATATATATATATATATAATAATATAAAGAAATGGCATGAAAGTTTGAGTCAATATCCTAAAAATCTTCACAGTCCACAAATTGCATATTTTTCTCAGAGTTTTATGAAAGGTCAAAGAATCAATTCAATTTTAAATTCTTACATTTAATTTATAACAATATTTTTTGCATTTTTACTTAGTTTAAGAAAGAACAATTTCTGGTTAACCTCTGACCTTGGATCACTTATATTTTTACAAAAATACTTCAACACTTTTCTCTATTTTCAAAATGTGTTTTCAAAAATACTAACATTTGATTTTTTTCTTTATGGATTTTGTGGGTGTAATCCCCTGAAAACCCTCAGGAGACAAAACTCCTCCTCTAGGGAAAACTTAGAGGGTTAACGGCTTGTTGCACATACTCAGTGCAATCGCGCCACCTGCGAAAGTGGTGTAATAATTTCTTAGTTTTTTGTTTTACTCGGGACGAGCAAAAGATAAGTGTGGGGATGTGATTAGTCTCTAAAACTGCATATTTTATACCACATCTTCACATTTATTTCGTATAAAATTCTGCTAATAAAGCTTTACTTGCTTGATTCTAGGTCCATGATATGCAATGAAGAAGAAGACCCTAAATTACCATTTAATTGGTGATTTAAAGCCTACGTGATTAGCCATTAACCTAGAAGAGCTGATTTGTCAAAACCAGGGGCCAGAAACTTGAAACCGAGAACATCACCTGACAGGGGACAGACAAGACAGCGTGCGGCTCTTAGCGCCGCGCGCGCGGCCACTGTATGGTCGCAAAAACGCGGCTAGGGCCGCGTTTCCGTGGCCGTACGTCCGCTGCCGCGTCCACGTTTTGGGCCAGAGGTTGTCCCCCTGGCCCCCTTCCCTGGTGGCTATAAATACCCCCTGGGTTCCAGAGTAAGAGATATACAGAGTTTAGGGTAGTTTTTATTTCCATGTTGTAGTTTAGGATAGTTTAGTTTAGGTTCGTTCTTCTTCCTCCATAGTATATTTTATTTTGTAGATCTTGTAATAGGGAGAGAGAGTGGTACATGCTCAGAATGCAAGAGTGCTTGTAATAGAAGGTGACAATCTATAAAATGTGCTCTCTTTGCCTCTCTATGATTTCTTCTCTCTAACTCTTTTACATGTGTAGCTAGTTTTTCTCTCATGGCAACTAACAACTAACCACCAACTAGTCTAACTTCTTTTATGATAATCCACATGAATCTAATAGCCTCTACTTGGCCTTGCTCTTGTAAGAGCCATTGATAGCTCATGATGATGGATCTAACACTCTAACTTCCTAACTCTCTAACAAGCTAACATTACTTTATTTCATGCTTGCTCTTATTGTGTTTTGATGATTTAAGTGTAGCTTGTACTTGTTTTGTAAAGTTGGGTTATGATGAGTTACATATGGGTCATGCTTTGAATAGCTCTTTAACCAAGGACTAGTGATGGCCAATGATACATGTGAGGCAACTATCACTAAGAGGTTAGCATGTTGGTGAAGTCATTAGTAGTTAGTAGCCATGGATTTTCTTTCTATTTCACTTATTTTAGAAATATTCCAAAAGCTACAAAAATCATTCTTTTCTATGTTTTTCACTTCTTTGTTTTCACCGTACTTCTCTTTTCCATTCTTTGTTTTCTTTTCGTTTCATTCTTTAAAACTTTGAAGAACTTTTTAAACAGACACGTGAATCAACCGGTAAAGCTTCTATCGCCTCCCATCCTTGCGAATTCGACTCGTTTTAATCTCTATGCTATAACGGAAGTATCGAGGAAGCCAAAGCACACACACTTTAAATCTTCACTTTAAACATACACTTTTTGTGCGCGGTTTTTCCCCGATCACCCGCTTCCCAACATACGTGGAAACAAAGTCGCGACGAGAGTCGGCAACGTATATATGCGAAGAAAATACCTCCCGTATACACGCTAAGCCTAAAGTAACCTGAACAAGTTATAAATCTAAACCATAATAAATCAACGATCACTGCAATATTACATATAAGTATCCACGCATGATATTAAATAAATAAAGAACTGAAATAAAGACTTAATCTGATATATATATCGAGGATCAGGAAATAACAGGAAGACATAAGAGATGAAAATACCAGAACCAAAAGAGAGAAAACTCTAACTCCTCGCGAATCGTACGATCACACGAACACCTGAACAATATAAGAAGATGTCCAAAGTCTTTGACGTGCGAATCCAGGGTCGTCGAAGCGACCTAATGAGTGTGTGTGTAAAGAGAAAGGTGTTCGTGTATAATAACAATGTAAACGATAAAAACATGATAATTGAAATAAAAGATAACAGAATGATCAATATCTAGAACAAAGGTATGAATGATATATAACTGGTGTCATGATAAAAAAACTACTAATGTCAAGATGTGTAACCTAGCATATGTCACTACTCTTGTATACAATCCGGTCGTGTGTACAATCATATATGTCTATCATAGTTTATATATATGTACAGTTAGGTGATTACAGTCAGTCTGAATACAGTAAGTCACAATACATATGAACAGTTCATTATTATTTATTATGTCAGCGAATACCAATTGCCACCTGTAACAGACGCATCCCATACTACGCCCACTATACGTGTCAATCAGGATCCTAAATTATTGAAACTGATTGGTTGGAGACGTAATCCATCTTTAGGTGGGTCCCGTACATACCGGGACTACGGCCTAGATGATTGGCGCTGAACCAGGGCCTACCGCCAGGTAGTCAGTAGCAGTAACAGTACTCATAGTATCACTGTGGAGAAATAAACTCACAGTAACACTGTGAAACAATAAACATATGGGATATCAGTCACCTCCCGGAACCCTGCAGTGGAACCATAAGTCAGTTGCACAACCTGTATCCTAGGTCTCCACCCAAAATACAGACTCTATTTCCTCCATCAATTTCCCTAATCCCAATGTAAGTTGTGCATTTACCTAATTATGTTTTCAATTCAGTTAAATCAGTCAATGTCCATGTTGCCTAGAATACTGGGACGATATAGTGACAGTAACAATAACAGTACAGCAACAATAAAAGTAATCGTATATACGGTGAACTATAATAAGAACAGTGAACAGTAACAGTAACCGTGTATACGATGAATAGAGCTGTACCGAGCGTTATGACCTAACGATACTTTTTCATTAACTTTCAGTAACATGAACAATATGTTTATCAGGTAGGTCTCTAGTATAATCAGTCAAGTTACTTAAGTGGTATCATGATATTTATTCAGAATTAGCAATAAAATCTTCTGGGGTTTGTTGATTATGTATTTAATATGTGAACATGAACAATAATTAACGTATATGAACAGTAATTAAAAATGAACACTATTTAAATATCAAATAACATCTATTGGAACAAGTTAAAAGCACTCATGTGAAATAATACTGAAATATTTAATAACTAAATAAAGAACACTCACATGAAATAATAATGAAATACTTAATGAGAAAACAAAGAACACTCACATGAAATGACGCGATTGTGGAAGTGAATCACCCTCTGGTCTTCACTGCACGAATTGGTACTGATGTACGGATCATCTCATCGATCGGCCTTTGAATTGCCATCGTATCGGGTTCATAACGAGCACAAATCTAAATCTCCTGTAACAGGTCCAGATCTCACCGAACGAGTCCGTATCGCTGTACCACGCAACTATTCGCATGAACTCATACAACCTACACCGTACTCATACACACTGCATGCATACATGTACATGTATATAGCATACTCTAATTCATGCACACATATAATACATGCATGCATTTATATATGCATACACATGCACACACACAAATATTAATAACAATTCATAGTCATAAATTATAGGATAAGAACTCATAATCAATACAAAATACATGCATATACTTTGAAAAAAGAACAATTATTTATCATTAACATGACATTATAGGATAGGGATATTATGGCTCCCATCATCCAAACACTTTTTGTTGCATTCTTTTTGTTGCATATTCGGCTTCTAACACCACCTCTTCTTAACTCTCAACTCTTCAAATTTCTAAGTGTGATGTAGATGATTAAAAATAAATTTAGCATTACCAAGAGAATTTGAGTCAAGATAAATGATTCAGGTACAATAAAGCATGAACAATATGGTGGACTATCTATATGGGTAATTTTGTCTGAAGTTGAATGGTTAAAGGATCTTTTGTCTGAATTCTCTTTCGTACCTAGACCCATACTTTCAACTTCAGTTCATACTGATTCAAGATGTACCATTGAGATTCTAAAGCAAGATAATGTCAATAAGAAGATGAACAGACATATTCAAATCAGGCTTAAGTCTGTTCAGTGCCTATTGGGCAAAGTTGTGCTTCTAAACTTTGTAAAGTCCGTGAAGAATATTGCTGACCCATTGACTAAGGGTCTTTCTAGGAGTGTGGTCCTAGAATCATCGAGGGAGATGGGGTTAAGCCCATAGAAGAGTTCACCGACAGCGGGAATCCAACCTATTTGATCGGGAGTTGATTCCATGAAAGAGGTTCAATGTGGTAGAAACAAGCTGGACTGGTGATACTCGTGTGGAGTATCAACCCGGATATGTTTATATCATATATGTAGTAGTGTATCTACTACCCCTTCTCTATGGTGACGATGCTCTTATAATACAACTAGGTAAGGATGAGTTTAACTCCTAATAAGTCCAACGCATGTAGTATCGATGGTATACTATCCAGCTGTAGTACCCTTGGAGGATTTACCTACGTGAGAGGAATCGTGATGGCCGCGGTTGGGGGGTAGGGCTGACCCTAGAAACTCTCATAAGTTGATTATTGTGAGTATGATCTTTAACGCTCAACCAGTTCGCTCAATAAATGGAAACTTACTGTGTGTGCCTTTCATCAATATCTAGTTAAAGAGGCCTAATTCAAGGCGTAGTCCATTATGCCTCTCAGGTGGTGATGAAATTCACTAAGGATAGATTCAAGGCCGCAAGCTATCGACCCCGAATCAACAGTATGATGTTGCCTGATTTTATTCGTGTTTTATGATCTAATGATTTGATGGTTTTTTATTATTAATTTGTTTTATCCTCTCTGAAACTCAAGTTTTTGGGGGATGTTGGATGTGTTTTGAGTTAGAGGGAAAACTTGAGTTTCCCTCTTATTGGGCTTTGATTTTAGTCCCACATTGGATATAAGATGGGAGGTTGGGTAGTATATATACCAACTCTTCCCATGCCTATTGTTATGAGTGTTGGGCTATGGGCCACATCGCTACACATGCGCACACACACCGAACCAGCGGGGTCAGGTGCGGGTGGCGCACGCCCACGACCTAGGACATGAATACAGTTCGATTCAGGGGGTTCTTGAACCTAAAACCATTTTTTCAATTTTTCTTTTTTAATTTTATTTAAAATTCTATTTTGATTTTTTCGGGATCTTCGGTTCGGCTTTGACCCACTCTCTGAATCTGCTCGCGAACTGCACGATCATGTACAGATTTGGAGCGAGACTGTTACAACAGATGTAGCTTGAGAATCTATAAATTGTTGGCCCAAAGGCCTTCCACCCTAGTTTTGATGATGATTAACTCATGTAGTTATGTTTACTAATAATCTTGTATTGTTTAAGTTTCAGATCATTAACCAAGATATTAGTTGGTGATTAGCTTCAACAAGGTGTTTGGAAGCTTATCATGGTGATTCCGGTGCCAAAGCTTAAAGATCATACCTTTGCACTCGGTGGATCGCGTTTGGAAGCAAGTCTACTTGAAGATGGAAGATCGTCAAGAGACTTAGGTATCCTAGTTTAGATTATGAGGTTTTAGATCCATTTGTAAAGTTTAGAATAGTTGATATGCTCAAGTGCACACATACACACACATTTCATGATTTGGATTTTGGGTTTTCATGAATAGTTTGATCAAACAAGTTTACTTTATTTCTATGTATATTAGATATGTTCTAGATATACATACATGGTTTAAACGTGCTAAACAAACTTATTTTGATATCCCTATTCATGTGTTGAAAAGTCAAGTTTGATAAAAATACAAGAGTTTGTTTTTGATAAAAATGAGAAGAAACAAAAATGATTTCATATGCTTGATATTTGAGTAGAAATGATTATCACATATTTATATATCAATGCTATATGATAAAACAAGTTTATGAAATTTTCAGAAAAGATAGAAGTTTTTTAAAGAATTTTTCTAACATGTTTTATACCAGTTTTGGACCCAGACTGACCTGTCAGGCCAGAACGGTCGACCGAGCTGTCGACCGCACCTAAGACCGGTCGACCGCGCGGTCGACCGACGTGCACAGACTTGTGCACGTCTGGCAGCCAGGGGCCGGTCGACCGGACGGTCGACCGCTGCAGAGAGCTCTGCTCTCTGTTTGTTTCGGTCGACCGGGCGGTCGACCGGAGGTTCCAACGGGTCAAAATATGACCGTTGGACGGTCGACCGGCCGGTCGACCGTTAGGCCAGTCAGGCTGACACGTCAGCCTAACGGCTAGTTTTCTATTTGGCCTATATAAACCCCATCTCTTTGGGATTTTGGAAAAGATTTTTACAAGAGAAAAATACCCTGTTTTCAGAGTTTAAAAACAAGTTTTTAAAAGAGTTTTTGTGCTAAAAGATTGATTCTTATTTGTTTTGGGTTTTTGGAAAATCAAAAAAACTAGGTTTTGGGATTTTGATTTGATCTTGCATTTTCTATCTTTTACAAAATTTCCCAAGTAGTTTTTCTTTGTTGCTTGTTTCCAAAAACACCTTGTTTCCACACTTGAGCTATCACCTATCCTAATCTATTAGGATCTTGTTTTTGTGGAAAAAGAAAGAGAAAGAAAGATTGTGTTTGTGGTCTTTGTAACCACTTATTGTAAACCCTCCTTGCTTTTATGAATCCCTCTTCGGTAGAGGTGATCGGAGTGGTATTGGTTTGGATCCCTCTTTGGTAGAGGCGATTGTGTTGTAAACCTCTTCGGTAGAGGTAGTGGTGTTTGTTGTTGGCTACGGGCCGTATCCCTCTTCGGTAGAGGTGGATTGTGGTTGTATAGCCTCGGTGGCTTTGTAAGGTTGAGAGAGGAGTTTGGTACTCCTATAGTGGATTTGGAAATCCTACACGGTGGTGTAGGCGGGGATGTAGAGTTGGGTACTCGAACCTCGAAACAAATCTTTGTGTTAGCGTTTGATCCAATTTCTCTCAACTCTCTCTCATTTACATTTGTGCTAGCATCATTTCATACAAGCATCATTCTTTCATTGCATACATATCTTACATTGCTTGTGTTGCCTTGCATCTTTTATATTGCAATTCATTCTTATATGCTTGGCTTGATTGTGTGCATTTCATATTGCTTGGATTGCTTGTGTGTGTGTGCCTAACTTATACTCATCCAACAAGAGCTTCACATAGCACCTCAACCCATTTCAAGGGGAATCAAGGGGAGTTAGTCCAGAGCCTCGCAAGGGGAATTCGGCTACACTTGTTGTATTGTATTAGTTTGTGCATAATTTGCATTAGCTTCCGTCATTAGCGCACTTAGTTTTGCAATTAGTTTTTAGATTAGCACTAACACCTATTCACCCCCCCTCTAGGTGTTCTTTTTCAATTGGTATCAGAGCTAGTGCTCCTGATACTTAGGCTTAACATCCTAGGAGTGAGATCCATTTGCTTGCTAATCTATTGTTTGCATTTGCTTATTTGCACACATATAGTTTACCATGGCCTTCATGACCCACCTATGTATGACCCTTCCAACATTCATGTTTGGAAGATTAGGATGACCGTTTATTTGCAAACCCTAGGTCATAAGGTTTATCTTGCTATTACCAAGGAATCCTTCCTTAGTGATCGCAATCATATAGGGGCCAATGCACAAGCCCTAGAGGCCATTAGAAGCACTTTATCTAAAGATTATCTTTTATGTATTTCTAACATTGATTCCGCCTGTGCAGTGTGGAACAAATTGACAACAACCACCACCACCTCCGAGCTTCAAGTGCCAAACCAACCGGAGGAATCTAGTGGAGAATCCGATTCACAATGCTTCATGGTCCAAGGGAATGACTCCCTTGAGGTACATTCGGAACCCCACTTAGATAGTGATGATTGCTCTAGTTCTTCATGTGACAATTTTGATGCCCATGCTTTAAATGAAGAACTATCTATTGTATGTGAAAAATTGATTGAAAAATATAAGATTTTGAAAAAGAAAGTCTAGAAATTGAAAATGAAAATAAGAGTTTGCATTCTAAACTTGATAATATTTTGCAAGAAAAGGTTGAGGTCTATAATGAAAGGGATTCATTGAGATCTAAATTGGAACTTGCACTAAAAGAATATGAATTTTTAAAATCTAAAAATGATTGTGATACACTTTTGAAGAAAAATGAAAACTTGTCTTCAAAAATTAATTTGTTTTAAAGAGAATGTTGCTTTGAAAAATAAAATTATTTCTATTTCTAATGATTTAGATGCATGTTTGAAGAAAAAGGATGTTTTACAAAATAATAGATGCACATGTTTGCCATGCTAGGGTAGTTCCATCACCTAATGCATGTACCTTTTCTTCTAGAATTAATGATGATATTTGTTTGCTTAAGAAGAGTGTAGATTGTTTGGGCTCCACTTTGAGCCAATGTGTAGAAGGGCATACATGTTTGGAAACTTTATTTCGTAAGAAACAAGTTCCATCTTTTCATGCACACCCTCCACGGCATACACATGCTCCACACGGACAACAATCAACACATGTATGCTCATGTGTACACATGTACACATTGTGACCGAAAAGGCCATCTTGCTAAATTTTGTTATGATTGATTAAATGTTTCAAATTTAGCAAAGAAATTTGTTTGGGTTAGAGAAGGGACTAACCCCCATGGACCCAACAAGATGTGGGTACCAAAGACCACCCCTCCTATTGTTTTTGATGTAGGTGTGGGCTCTCACATGACGTGAGAGTGATGACACCTTGGAGTGAATGCGTTCTGAGCTTCATGGAAATCAATTGGATGCATCACTTTCAAGGGAAGTTTGATGGAAAGGACCACCATGTTTTGGAGACAAGGAAAGTTGCTTCTTCGGTTTTGGTAACTATCCTAACTCCTCATTTACTGTTTACATGCTTTCAATATTCATGTTCATAGCATGTTTTTGATGTCTATGGATTAGTATGTTCATTCCATGTTTATTAGATCCTTGACATACATGTATAGTATTTGAGACACACATACTTATATGAACCCATACTTAGTGTTCTCATTTTTGTTTAAGCTATAATGTACATCATGAATCTATACATGTGAATTTACATAGTAATCATGTTTTAGTTTTCTCATGATGATTTTTTTGTTATTTCATGCTTTATGTGGTATAAACTAGTTTAGATGTAGATTTTATCAAACTTGCATGTAAGCATGTACACATAGTGAGAACAAATTGACTTTTATATGTTTTCACTTCATGCTCATTTGTACCCACTATATGCACATGTATAAGCTAGTTTTGATGATTCCTTCATTTATACTTGCTATGCCTATTTTCATGTTTTTACTTCATGTATATGTATTTTGAATTCAAACCTAATAAATATACATGTATACCCATGAGTCTTTTGCCTTCATGCAAATACTTTTAATAGACTCGTTTACGGTTGGGATATGTATGTATATTGTTAAATTTGGATGAATCATACATATACCTAGAAGTTTGATAAAAGAATTTTTGATGAATCTTTGCTTGTTTTATATAGCAAAATAATATTCGTGTTTGTTTTGATACTTCATGTTTTGAATATATGTTTAGATGTTAGTTTTCATTAAGACTAGGATTTATATTTGTACATATGATGGGCTACAAACAAATCTATATATGTTTGGGATTGAATGCTTGTTTGTTCCCATTAGATGTGCTAGTATAGTCTAGTTTTGATGATCCATACATTTTAAACTTGTATTCCATTTTTGGTATTTGTTTTTATGATTATGAGTTTTCATTTCATGTATATGTGTATTTTGCCAAACTTGAAGATATACATGTATACCCCTTGAGTCATTTGTCTTTCATGCAATATCTATTATGGACTCAAAGTGTGTTTAAGGGATATGTATGTATACTTCTTGTGTTGACAATCATACATATACCTTGAAAAGAATTGGTATCAAATTGTTTTAATGAAAAGCTAAATTTTCATACTTTTCATGCTTTTCATGTTTTCCTTGAATTGGTATATCAACTTCATGTATATGTTTACCTTGTCCAAACCATTAGATATACATGAATATCCTTTTTGAGCCACGTGCCTTCATGCATATATCCTTGTGGACTCGTTTGTATCTTGGATATGTATGTATACTTTGGTTTGTATTAGACATACATATGCCTTGAAGATTAAATAATATTAATTTTTAGTTTTCTTGTTTAAAGGAATAATTGAACTTAATTGAACAAATTTTCATGATTGTGATCTCCATACTTGACTTGTACACTCACATTTATTATTTGCTCATGTTTTGTTTTCATGAGACATTTTTATGCTTAATTGGATTAGAGTGTTGATTATCATGTGGATTTCATTTTTATGAAAAATGATTTGTATTTATTCCTTACTTGAAGGATTTCGTACTAGTTAACAAAATTTTTCATTTTAACTAGTTCATATTCTTCGTTATAATATGAGATATACACTTGACCCTATTCTTTCAATTGGTATCATTGAACACTTTCAATTGGTATCAATTTTTGATCTTTTTGTATACTCATACATGTTTTGTATATGTATGCTTACTCTTTCAAGAATATCAATGTCAATTGGTATCTAATTTTCATACGTATATATACTTGTTTATGCTAAGCTTGAAAAAAAAAAATTTCTATTGTTTGATTTGTTTTCAATTGGTATCTTAACAAGCTTATGCATATGTTTAGTTGGTATTTCATAAAGGGGGAGAAAATTTGATGTTGTCTTTCAATTGGTATTTGATTTCCACTCCCTTGCTTTATGTTAAAATATAGTTTCAAATTGGTATCATATGTTTAAAAGAACACATTTCTCTTATGATATCAAGATGTTTATGTTAAATATTTTAAATTGGTATCTCAAGATTTTGTTTAAGAAAACATATTTATTGTACATTGCCTATATGTGTATAAATTCATGTTGAGTGTATCGTGTATTGAAGAGCTTGACAACTCTTCCTTATGTGGTACACGTGTGTAGGGGGGCTTCACATCTCCTTTTATGCATTACATATTTTGTGTTATGTGAATTAGAGCGTGTCTTCCTTACTTCATGTAACTCATATGTGTAGGGAAGCTAACTTAGCGTCTTCCTCTTCATGAATGTATATAGCATATAACATTTATTAATCTTTGTTTATCTTCATTTGGTATCAAGATGCTTCATTGACATATTTTTAATTGATATCATGTTTGTAGTCACCCCTTATTGACTTCGTTTTTGTTTTAGACAAAAAGGGGGAGACCATTGTTTGCATTGTTTTGATTGACACAAAAAGGGGGAGAAAAATTTTACCCCTTATTTTATTTATAGTTTTTGAATGCTTACCCCTTTGTTGATGATTGACAAAAAGGGGAGAATTATTTGTGAGTTTTATATATATGCATAGTTATGTTTTTGCATATATTAAGTTTAATATAGTTTAATGTATGTTTATTGGTATCTAGAGCATCTAGAAAATGTTTATTTGTTAATTGGTATCTAGAGCATGCTTTGCTTTAAATATTTCATTGGTATCTAGAACCTTTATTGTTTATGCATATTTGTGCATTCATGTTTTTAAGAGCCTTCATTGCATATTATTATGTTTATTTGGCTATGCATGAGTTAAGGGGGAGCTTCCTTGAAGCTTTACTTTAATCCATGCATATATAACTCCATGAGTTTTGTCATCATCAAAAAGGGGGATTGTTGGCCCAAAGGCCTTCCACCCTAGTTTTGATGATGATTAACTCATGTAGTTATGTTTACTAATAATCTTGTATTGTTTAAGTTTCAGATCATTAACCAAGATATTAGTTGGTGATTAGCTTCAACAAGGTGTTTGGAAGCTTATCATGGTGATTCCGGTGCCAAAGCTTAAAGATCATACCTTTGCACTCGGTGGATCGCGTTTGGGAGCAAGTCTACTTGAAGATGGAAGATCGTCAAGAGACTTAGGTATCCTAGTTTAGATTATGAGTTTTTAGATCCATTTGTAAAGTTTAGAATAGTTGATATGCTCAACTGCACACATACACACACGTTTCATGATTTGAATTTTGGGTTTTCATGAATAGTTTGATCAAAACAAGTTTACTTTATTTCTATGTATATTAGATATGTTCTAGATATACATACATGGTTTAAACGTACTAAACAAACTTATTTTGATATCCCTATTCATGTGTTGAAAAGCCAAGTTTGATAAAAATACAAGAATTTGTTTTTGATAAAAATGAGAAGAAACAAAAATGATTTCATATGCTTGATATTTGAGTAGAAATGATTATCACATATTTATATATCAATGCTATATGATAAAACAAGTTTTATGAAATTTTCAAAAAAGATAGAAGTTTTTTAAAAGAATTTTTCTAACATGTTTTATACCAGTTTTTGGACCCAGACTGACTGTCAGGCCAGAACGGTCGACCGAGCGGTCGACCGCACCTAAGACCGGTCGACCGCGCGGTCGACCGACGTGCACAGACCTGTGCACGTCTGGCAGCCAGGGTGTTGGCCCAATGGCCTTCCACTCTAGTTTTGATGATGATCAACACTCATGTAGTTATGTTTACTATATTCTTGTGTTTCTAAGTTTCAGATCATTAACAGGATATTAGTTGGTGATTAGCTTCAACAAGATGATTAGAAGCTTATCATGGTGATTCCGGTGCCAAAGCTTAAAGATCATACCTTTGCACTTGGAGAATCACGAGTTTTGGAGCAAGTCTACTTGAAGATGAAGATCGTCAAGAAGACTTAGGTATCCTAGTTTAGAGTTTGTGTTTTAGATCCATATTTGTAAAGCTTAGTTTAGTTGATATGCTCAAGTGCACAAATCACACACGTTTTGATTGAGTTTTGGTTTTCATGAATAGTTTATCAAAATAAGTTTAAATTGATATATGTATAGTTGCTTCATTCTATACATGCATGCTTAATTTTTTAAACAAACTTATTTTGACTATCCTATTCATGTTTTGAAAAATTCTAGTTTGATAAAATACAAGTTTTGTTTTTGATAAAATTGGCAAGACACAAAAATGATTGATATGATTGATATATGTCTTGAAATTTTTATCACAAGTTTGGTTATCAAAGTAAAATGATAAAACAAGTTTTAGAAAAACATATTTTTAGAAAAACAGTTTTTATTGTGATTAAAAATATTTTTTAGATTTACTGTGAATTTATGGGATTTTTATTGAGTGAAAAGACCTATTTTCAAATCCCGTATCTGTGCAGAACTGAGGACTGGCTGACAGGCCAAGTCGGTCGACCGGACCGGTCGACCGCACCATAGGCCGGTCGACCGGGACGGTCGACCGACGTGCACAAGTCTGTGCACGTTTTGGAGTCTCTGGGACGGTCGACCGGGCCGGTCGACCGAGATGAGAGCTCTGCTCTCGGTTTTATCGGTCGACCGGGCCGGTCGACCGCTATTGCCCAACGGTCACATTTTTGACCGTTGGCGGTCGACCGGACCGGTCGACCGGCAGTCTGTCAGACTGCCAGCTCAGCCTAACGGCTAGTTTTGTATAGGGGCTATATAAACCCCATCTCTTTGGGGATTTTAGCCAAGTTTTCTAAGAGAAAAATTACCAGTTTTCTGAAGTGTTTAAAAGAGTTTTCAAAAGAGTTTTAAGTGCAAAAACTTCTCATCTTTATTTGTTTTGGGTTTTTGGAAAATCAAAGAAAACTAGTTTTTGGATTTTGATTTGGTATTTCATTTTCTATCTTATACAAGAGATTTCCCAAGTAGTTTTTCTTTGTTGCTTGTTTCCAAAAACACTTTGATTCCACACTTGAGCTATATCATACTATCCTAAACTATTAGGATCTTTGTTTTGTGGAAAAAGAAGAAAGAGAGAGTTTTGAGGTTGTTGTTTGTAACCTCTAAGTTGTACACCCTTATTCTTGTTGTATCCCTCTTAGGTAGAGGTGATCGGGTGATTGGTTTGTATCCCTCAAGTGTGAGGTGATTGAGATTGGTTGTGAACCTCTTTGGTAGAGGTGTTGTTGTTGGTTGTTGTTGGCCTCGGTGGCTTTGTAAGTTGAGATAGTGGAAATCCTACACGGTGGTGTAGGCGGGGATGTAGAGCAAGGTGCTCGAACCTCGAAACAAATCTTGGTGTTTGCGATTGCTCCCATTGTCTCTCTAACTCTCTCTCATTTACTTTGTGCAAAGCATCATACTTCATCTCATATCATACTTGCTTGTGTTGAGCATATTTCTTATTGCCTTGCATTAGTTCATATTGCTATATCCTTGATTGCTTGGCTTGATTGTGTGTGCACATTGCTTGAATTGCTTGTGTGTTTGTGCATCACCTATACTCATCCAACAAGAGCTTCACATAGCGCCTCAACCCATATCTAGGGAAATCAAGAGGAGTTAGTCCAGAGCCTCGCAAGGGGAATTCGGCTACACTTGTTGGATTGTATTAAGTGTGTTGCAAGATTTGCATTAGCTTCCGCATTTAGCGCACTTAGTTTGCATTTAGTTTATTAGATTAGCACTTATACCTATTCACCCCCCCCTCTAGGTGTTTTCAATTGGTATCAGAGCTAGTGCTCCTGATACTTAGGCTTAACATCCTAGGAGTGATCCATTTGCTTGCTAATCTCATTTGCATTTGTTTGTTTGCACATTCATATATAGTTTACCATGGACTTCATGACCCCTCCTAGTTTTTGACCCTTCCAACATTGATGTTTGGAAGTATAGGATGTCCATGTACCTAAAGACTCTAGGTTTGCGTGTCTTCCTTGCCGCCACCAAGAGATGTTATCTTGGTGATGGTAATCATATAGGGGCCAATGCACAAGCCCTAGAGGCCATTAGAAGCACTCTTCCTAAAGATTATCTCTTATGTGTTTCTAACTTTGATTCCGCCTTTGCAGTGTGGAACAAATTGACAACCACCACCACCTCGGAGCTTCAAGTTCAAATTCAAGAAGAGGAATCTAGTGGAGAATCCAATCTACAATGCTTCATGGTCCAAGGGAATGACTCCCTTGAGGTACATTCGGAATCCCACCTAGATAGTAATGATTGTGCTAGTTCTTCAAATGATTATGTTGATCCCCATGCCTTAAATGAAGAACTATCTATTGTGTGTGAAAAGTTAATAGAAAAATATAACGTGTTGAAAAAGAAAAGTCTAGATATTGAAAAAGAAAATAGATGTTTGCATTCTAGACTTGATTGTGTTTTGCAAGAGAAAGTTGAGGCCTATAATGAAAGGGATTCATTGAGATCTCAATTGGAACTTGCTTTAAAAGAAAATAAATTTTTAAAGTCTAAAAATGATTGTGAAATTCTTTTGAAGAAAAATGAAAATATGTCTTCTAAAGTTGATTTTGTTTTAAAAGAGAATGTTGTTTTGAAAAACAAAATCATTTCTATTTCAAATGAGTTGAATGTTTGTTTAGATAAGAATATTGTTTTGCAAATAAAATTGATGCACATGTTTGCCATGCTAGTGTAGCTTCTTCATCTAGTCTACCTAATGCATGTACCTCTTCTTCTAAAATTATTGATGATATTTGTATGTTAAAGAAGAGAGTAGATTGTTTGGGCTCTACTATGAGCCAATGTGCCATGAACCACTCACGGTTGGAAACCTTGGTTCGAAAGAAACAAGTTCCATCCTTTATGCATGCACACCCATCACGGCATACACATGCTTCACACGGACACCATCAACACAAGTATGCTCATGTGTACACATGTACACATTGTGGCCGAAAAGGCCATCTTGCTAATTTTGCTATGATCGTTTACATGTTGAAAATTTAGCCAAGAAGTTTGTTTGGGTTAGAGAAGGTACTAACCCCCATGGACCCAATAAGAGATGGGTACCAAAGACCATCCCTCCTATTTTTGATGTAGGTGTGGGCTCTCACATGACGTGAGAGTGATGACACCTTGGAGTGGATGCGTTCCGGACTTAAAGGAAATCTATTGGATGCATCACTTTCAAGGGAAGATTTGGTGGAGATGACCACCATGTTTTGGAGACAAGGAGAGTTGCTTCTTCGGTTTTGGTAACAATCCTTTACTCCCATTCCTTGTTTACATGCTTTCCATGTTTTAATGTTTATAGCATGTTTTTGATGTCTATGGATTAGTATGTTCATTCCATGTTTATTAGATCCTTGACATACATGTATAGTATTTGAGACACACATGCTTATTTGATTCACATTTAGTGTTCTCACCGTTTGTTTAGCTATAATGTACATCATGAATCTAATACATGTGAATTTACATAGTAATCATGTTTTAGTTTTATCATGATGACTTTTATGTTTGTTTTGATGCTTCATGTTTTGAATATATGTTTAAGTGTTAGTTTTCATTAAGACTAGTTATATACTTATACATAGGATGGGCTACAAATAAATCTATATATAGTTGAGCTTGATTGCTTATTTGAACCCATTAGATGTGCTAGTATAGTCTAGTTTTGATGATTCATACATTTCAAACTTGTATTCCATTTTTGGATTTGTTTTATGATTGTGTGTTTCACTTCATGTATATGTCTATCTAGTTCAAACTAATCTTATACATATACATCTTTTTGAGCCACGTGCCTTCATGAATATACATTTAGTGGACTCGTTGAGTTTTGGATATGTATGTATATTTTAGCTTGTATTAGACATACATATGCCTTGAAGATTAAATAAGGAGTTTTATATGATTTTTCATGTTTTTGATGGAATTATGTTTTAAGGAATAATTGAGCTTAATGAAATATTTTTCATGATTATGATCTTCACATATTATTTGTACACTCATATCTTTTGCTCATGTTTTGTTTCTCATGAGTTATGCTTTATTGGTTAGAGTGATGATTATCATGTGAATTTGAATTTTGTTTTATTCCTTACTTGAAGGATTTCGTGCTAGTTAACAAGTTTTCCATTTAACTAGTTGCGGTGTTCTTCATTTTGGTAGTGATTTTCAAACAAAACTACATTTTCAAATCTATCTTTGAAAACCCCTACTATCTAAGGGCGGTAGGATGGGAGATCATGTTCATGTATGCCCTAAATTGAAAATCTTTAAAACTTGAATTATGATTGGGTGGTAGAGAATATGATGTATACACTTGAACTTATTGTTATGTCAATTGGTAACATTGAACTTTTTCAATTGGTATCATTTTGATCTTCTGGTATACTCATATATGTTTTGTATGTATGTATGCTTTAAATACCAAGTATATCAATTTCTATTGTATCTATCTTTCATACATATATATTTTGTGTTTATGCTAGTGCTTGAGTTTCAATTTTGTTTAAATTGATTACTTTTAAATTGTTATCAAGACTATGCATGACTTTAGTTTATATTTCATAAAGGGGGAGAAAATATGATTTTGTATTTCAATTGGTATTTGTACTCCCACACTTTATGATTAAAAGTTGTTTATATGTTTTAAAATGAACAATTCTTACAATTGGTATCAATGTTTCTATGTAAAATCTTTTCAATTGGTAAAATATTTACAATTGGTAATTTGTTATGTTTAATTACAATTGGTATTTTCAAAATTTTGTTTAAAGAAAATATTCAAAGTTTTGATTTGTATTTCCTATATGCAAGGAGAGCTTAACATCTCTCTTACATATAGATTCATGTTGAGTATATTATAAATTGAGGAGCTTGACAACTCTTCTTTATGATGATATACGTGTGTAGGGGGAGCTTCACATCTCCTCTTATGCATTACATAATATGTGTTATGTGAATTGGGGCTTGTCATCCCTTCTTCATGTAATGCATATGTGTAGGGAAGCTAACTTAGCGTCTTCCTCTTCATGAATGTATATAGCATATAACATATATTGATTCTTGTTTGTTGGTATCAAGATGCTTCATTGACATATTTTTAATTGATATCATGTTTGTAGTCACCCCTTATTGATTTTTTTTTTTTGACAAAAAGGGGGAGAACATTGTTTGTATTATTTTGATTGACAAAAAGGGGAAGAAAGATTTTTACCCCTCATTTTATCTATGGTTTTGATTACCCCTTTGTTGATGATTGACAAAAAGGGGGAGAAGATTTATGAAGTTTTATATGCATGCTTATGTTTATGCATATATTATGTTTTAATCTCAAGAATCTCAAGAATATTAAGTTTAATTGATTTATAGAGTTTGCTTTGTAATTGGTATCTAGAGCTTATTTTGTTTTTGAATATTCCATTTACTATCTAGAACCATTTATTGTTTATGCATATGCATGTTTCATGTTTATATTCATTGCATATATTTATTGTTTATCCCTATGCATGAGTTAAGGGGGAGCTTCCTTGAAGCTTATCTTTAATCCATGCATATAAACTCCATGAGTTTTGTCATCATCCAAAAGGGGGAGATTGTTGGCCCAATGCCTTCCACTCTAGTTTTGATGATGATCAACACTCATGTAGTTATGTTTACTAATATTCTTGTGCATCTAAGTTTCAGATCATTAACAGGATATTAGTTGGTGATTAGCTTCAACAAGATGATTAGAAGCTTATCATGGTGATTCCGGTGCCAAAGCTTAAAGATCATACCTTTGCACTTGGAGAATCACGGAGTTTTGGAGCAAGTCTACTTGAAGATGAAGATCGTCAAGAAGACTTAGGTATCCTAGTTTAGAGTTTGTGTTTTAGATCCATATTTGTAAAGCTTAGTTTAGTTGATATGCTCAAGTGCACAAATCACACACGTTTTATGATTGAGTTTTGGTTTTCATGAATAGTTTATCAAAACAAGTTTAAATTGATATATGTATAAGTTGCTTCATTCTATACATGCATGCTTAATTTTTTAACAAACTTATTTTGACTATCCTATTCATGTGTTTGAAAAATTCTAGTTTGATAAAATACAAGTTTTGTTTTTGATAAATTGGCAAGACACAAAAATGAATTGATATGATTGATATATGTCTTGAAATTTTATCACAAGTTTGGTTATCAAAGTAAAATGATAAAACAAGTTTTAGAAAACATATTTTTAGAAAACAGTTTTTATTGTGATTAAAAATATTTTTTAGATTTACTGTGAATTTATGGGATTTTTATTGAGTGAAAAGACCTATTTTCAAATCCCGTATCTGTGCAGAACTGAGGACTGGCTGACAGGCCAAGTCGGTCGACCGGACCGGTCGACCGCACCATAGGCCGGTCGACCGGGACGGTCGACCGACGTGCATAAGTCTGTGCACGTTTTGGAGTCTCTGGGACGGTCGACCGGGCCGGTCGACCGAGATGAGAGCTCTGCTCTCGGTTTTATCGGTCGACCGGGCCGGTCGACCGCTATTGCCCAACGGTCACATTTTTTGACCGTTGGCGGTCGACCGGACCGGTCGACCGGCAGTCTGTCAGACTGCCAGCTCAGCCTAACGGCTAGTTTGTATAGGGGCTATATAAACCCCATCTCTTTGGGGATTTTAGCCAAGTTTTCTAAGAGAAAAATTACCAGTTTTCTGAAGTGTTTAAAAGAGTTTTCAAAAGAGTTTTAAGTGCAAAAATTTCTCATCTTTATTTTGTTTTGGGTTTTTGGAAAATCAAAGAAAACTAGGTTTTGGGATTTTGATTTGGTATTTCATTTTCTATCTTATACAAGAGATTTCCCAAGTAGTTTTCTTTGTTGCTTGTTTCCAAAAACACTTTGATTCCACACTTGAGCTATATCATACTATCCTAAACTATTAGGATCTTTGTTTTGTGGAAAAAGAAAGAAAGAGAGAGTTTTGAGGTTGTTGTTTGTAACCTCTAAGTTGTACACCCTTATTCTTGTTGTATCCCTCTTAGGTAGAGGTGATCGGGTGATTGGTTTGTATCCCTCAAGTGTGAGGTGATTGAGATTGGTTGTGAGCCTCTTTGGTAGAGGTGTTGTTGTTGGTTGTTGTTGGCCTCGGTGGCTTTGTAAGTTGAGATAGTGGAATCCTACACGGTGGTGTAGGCGGGGATGTAGAGCAAGGTGCTCGAACCTCGAAACAAATCTTGGTGTTTGCGATTGCTCCCATTGTCTCTCTAACTCTCTCTCATTTACTTTGTGCAAAGCATCATACTTCATCTCATATCATACTTGCTTGTGTTGAGCATATTTTCTTATTGCCTTGCATTAGTTCATATTGCTATATCCTTGATTGCTTGGCTTGATTGTGTGTGCACATTGCTTGAATTGCTTGTGTGTTTGTGCATCACCTATACTCATCCAACAAGAGCTTCACATAGCGCCTCAACCCATATCTAGGGAAATCAAGAGGAGTTAGTCCAGAGCCTCGCAAGGGGAATTCGGCTACACTTGTTGGATTGTATTAAGTGTGTTGCAAGATTTGCATTAGCTTCCGCATTTAGCGCACTTAGTTTGCATTTAGTTTATTAGATTAGCACTTATACCTATTCACCCCCCCTCTAGGTGTTTTTTCAATTGGTATCAGAGCTAGTGCTCCTGATACTTAGGCTTAACATCCTAGGAGTGATCCATTTGCTTGCTAATCTCATTTGCATTTGTTTGTTTGCACATTCATATATAGTTTACCATGGACTTCATGACCCCTCCTAGCTTTGACCCTTCCAACATTGATGTTTGGAAGTATAGGATGTCCATGTACCTAAAGACTCTAGGTTTGCGTGTCTTCCTTGCCGCCACCAAGATGTTATCTTGGTGATGGTAATCATATAGGGGCCAATGCACAAGCCCTAGAGGCCATTAGAAGCACTCTTCCTAAAGATTATCTCTTATGTGTTTCTAACTTTGATTCCGCCTTTGCAGTGTGGAACAAATTGACAACCACCACCACCTCGGAGCTTCAAGTTCAAATTCAAGAAGAGGAATCTAGTGGAGAATCCGATCCACAATGCTTCATGGTCCAAGGGAATGACTCCCTTGAGGTACATTCGGAATCCCACCTAGATAGTAATGATTGTGCTAGTTCTTCAAATGATTATGTTGATCCCCATGCCTTAAATGAAGAACTATCTATTGTGTGTGAAAAGTTAATAGAAAAATATAACGTGTTGAAAAAGAAAAGTCTAGATATTGAAAAAGAAAATAGATGTTTGCATTCTAGACTTGATTGTGTTTTGCAAGAGAAAGTTGAGGCCTATAATGAAAGGGATTCATTGAGATCTCAATTGGAACTTGCTTTAAAAGAAAATAAATTTTTAAGTCTAAAAATGATTGTGAAATTCTTTTGAAGAAAAATGAAAATATGTCTTCTAAAGTTGATTTTGTTTTAAAAGAGAATGTTGTTTTGAAAACAAAATCATTTCTATTTCAAATGAGTTGAATGTTTGTTTAGATAAGAATATTGTTTTGCAAAATAAAATTGATGCACATGTTTGCCATGCTAGTGTAGCTTCTTCATCTAGTCTACCTAATGCATGTACCTCTTCTTCTAAAATTATTGATGATATTTGTATGTTAAAGAAGAGAGTAGATTGTTTGGGCTCTACTATGAGCCAATGTGCCATGAACCACTCACGGTTGGAAACCTTGGTTCGAAAGAAACAAGTTCCATCCTTTATGCATGCACACCCATCACGGCATACACATGCTTCACACGGACACCATCAACACAAGTATGCTCATGTGTACACATGTACACAATGTGGCCGAAAGGCCATCTTGCTAAATTTTGCTATGATCGTTTACATGTTGAAAATTTAGCCAAGAAGTTTGTTTGGGTTAGAGAAGGTACTAACCCCCTTGGACCCAATAAGAGATGGGTACCAAAGACCATCCCTCCTATTTTTGATGTAGGTGTGGGCTCTCACATGACGTGAGAGTGATGACACCTTGGAGTGGATGCGTTCCGGACTTAAAGAAAATCTATTGGATGCATCACTTTCAAGGGAAGATTTGGTGGAGATGACCACCATGTTTTGGAGACAAGGAGAGTTGCTTCTTCGGTTTTGGTAACAATCCTTTACTCCCATTCCTTGTTTACATGCTTTCCATGTTTTAATGTTTATAGCATGTTTTTGATGTCTATGGATTAGTATGTTCATTCCATGTTTATTAGATCCTTGACATACATGTATAGTATTTGAGACACACATGCTTATTTGATTCACATTTAGTGTTCTCACCGTTTGTTTAGCTATAATGTACATCATGAATCTAATACATGTGAATTTACATAGTAATCATGTTTTAGTTTTATCATGATGACTTTTATGTTTGTTTTGATGCTTCATGTTTTGAATATATGTTTAAGTGTTAGTTTCATTAAGACTAGTTATATACTTATACATAGGATGGGCTACAAATAAATCTATATATAGTTAAGCTTGATTGCTTATTTGAACCCATTAGATGTGCTAGTATAGTCTAGTTTTGATGATTCATACATTTCAAACTTGTATTCCATTTTTGGATTTGTTTTATGATTGTGTGTTTCACTTCATGTATATGTCTATCTAGTTCAAACTAATCTTATACATATACATCTTTTTGAGCCACGTGCCTTCATGAATATACATTTAGTGGACTCGTTGAGTTTTGGATATGTATGTATATTTTAGCTTGTATTAGACATACATATGCCTTGAAGATTAAATAAGGAGTTTTATATGATTTTTCATGTTTTTGATGGAATTATGTTTTTAGGAATAATTGAGCTTAATGAAAATTTTTCATGATTATGATCTTCACATATTATTTGTACACTCATATCTTTTGCTCATGTTTTGTTTCTCATGAGTTATGCTTTATTGGTTAGAGTGATGATTATCATGTGAATTTCAATTTTGTTTTATTCCTTACTTGAAGGATTTCGTGCTAGTTAACAAGTTTTCCATTTAACTAGTTGCGGTGTTCTTCATTTTGGTAGTGATTTTCAAACAAAACTACATTTTCAAATCTATCTTTGAAAACCCCTACTATCTAAGGGCGGTAGGATGGGAGATCATGTTCATGTATGCCCTAAATGAAATCTTTAAACTTGAATTATGATTGGGTGGTAGAGAATATGATGTATACACTTGAACTTATTGTTATGTCATTGGTAACATTGAACTTTTTCAATTGGTATCATTTTGATCTTCTGGTATACTCATATATGTTTTGTATGTATGTATGCTTTAAATACCAAGTATATCAATTTCTATTGGTATCTATCTTTCATACATATATATGTTTGTGTTTATGCTAGTGCTTGAGTTTCAATTTTGTTTAAATTGATTACTTTTAAATTGTTATCAAGACTATGCATGACTTTAGTTTGTATTTCATAAAGGGGGAGAAAATATGATTTTGTATTTCAATTGGTATTTGTACTCCCACACTTTATGATTAAAAGTTGTTTATATGTTTTAAAATGAACAATTCTTACAATTGGTATCAATGTTTCTATGTAAAATCTTTTCAATTGGTAAAATATTTACAATTGGTAATTTGTTATGTTTAATTACAATGGTATTTTCAAAATTTTGTTTAAAGAAAATATTCAAAGTTTTGATTTGTATTTCCTATATGCAAGGAGAGCTTAACATCTCTCTTACATATAGATTCATGTTGAGTATATATAAATTGAGGAGCTTGACAACTCTTCTTTATATGATATACGTGTGTAGGGGGAGCTTCACATCTCCTCTTATGCATTACATAATATGTGTTATGTGAATTGAGGCTTGTCATCCCTTCTTCATGTAATGCATATGTGTAGGGAAGCTAACTTAGCGTCTTCCTCTTCATGAATGTATATAGCATATAACATATATTGATTCTTGTTTTTTGGTATCAAGATGCTTCATTGACATATTTTTAATTGATATCATGTTTGTAGTCACCCCTTATTGATTTTTTTTTTTTTTTTGACAAAAAGGGGGAGAACATTGTTTGTATTATTTTGATTGACAAAAAGGGGAAGAAAGATTTTTACCCCTCATTTTATCTATGGTTTTGATTACCCCTTTGTTGATGATTGACAAAAAGGGGGAGAAAGATTTATGAAGTTTTATATGCATGCTTATGTTTATGCATATATTATGTTTTAATCTCAAGAATCTCAAGAATATTAAGTTTAATTGATTTATAGAGTTTGCTTTGTAATTGGTATCTAGAGCTTATTTTGTTTTTGAATATTCCATTTACTATCTAGAACCATTTATTGTTTATGCATATGCATGTTTCATGTTTAATATTCATTGCATATATTTATTGTTTATCCCTATGCATGAGTTAAGGGGGAGCTTCCTTGAAGCTTATCTTTAATCCATGCATATATAACTCCATGAGTTTTGTCATCATCAAAAAGGGGGAGATTGTTGGCCCAATGGCCTTCCACTCTAGTTTTGATGATGATCAACACTCATGTAGTTATGTTTACTAATATTCTTGTGTTTCTAAGTTTCAGATCATTAACAGGATATTAGTTGGTGATTAGCTTCAACAAGATGATTAGAAGCTTATCATGGTGATTCCGGTGCCAAAGCTTAAAGATCATACCTTTGCACTTGGAGAATCACGGAGTTTTGGAGCAAGTCTACTTGAAGATGAAGATCGTCAAGAAGACTTAGGTATTCTAGTTTAGAGTTTGTGTTTTAGATCCATATTTGTAAAGCTTAGTTTAGTTGATATGCTCAAGTGCACAAATCACACACGTTTTATGATTGAGTTTTGGTTTTCATGAATAGTTTATCAAAACAAGTTTAAATTGATATATGTATAGTTGCTTCATTCTATACATGCATGCTTAATTTTTTAAACAAACTTATTTTGACTATCCTATTCATGTTTTGAAAATTCTAGTTTGATAAAATACAAGTTTTGTTTTTGATAAAATTGGCAAGACACAAAAATGAATTGATATGATTGATATATGTCTTGAAATTTTTATCACAAGTTTGGTTATCAAAGTAAAATGATAAAACAAGTTTTAGAAAAACATATTTTTAGAAAAACAGTTTTTATTGTGATTAAAATATTTTTTTAGATTTACTGTGAATTTATGGGATTTTTATTGAGTGAAAAGACCTATTTTCAAATCCCGTATCTGTGCAGAACTGAGACTGGCTGACAGGTCAAGTCGGTCGACCGGACCGGTCGACCGCACCATAGGCCGGTCGACCGGGACGGTCGACCGACGTGCACAAGTCTGTGCACGTTTTGGAGTCTCTGGGACGGTCGACCGAGATGAGAGCTCTGCTCTCGGGTTTTATCGGTCGACCGGGCCGGTCGACCGCTATTGCCCAACGGTCACATTTTTGACCGTTGGCGGTCGACCGGACGGTCGACCGGCAGTCTGTCAGACTGCCAGCTCAGCCTAACGGCTAGTTTTGTATAGGGGCTATATAAACCCCATCTCTTTGGGGATTTTAGCCAAGTTTTCTAAGAGAAAAATTACCAATTTTCTGAAGTGTTTAAAAGAGTTTCAAAAGAGTTTTTAGTGCAAAAACTTCTCATCTTTATTTGTTTTGGGTTTTTGGAAAATCAAAGAAAACTAGGTTTGGGATTTGATTTGGTATTTCATTTTCTATCTTATACAAGAGATTTCCCAAGTAGTTTTTCTTTGTTGCTTGTTTCCAAAAACACTTTGATTCTGCACTTGAGCTATATCATACTATCCTAAACTATTAGGATCTTTGTTTTGTGGAAAAGAAAGAAAGAGAGAGTTTTGAGGTTGTTGTTTGTAACCTCTAAGTTGTACACCCTTATTCTTGTTGTATCCCTCTTAGGTAGAGGTGATCGGGTGATTGGTTTGTATCCCTCAAGTGTGAGGTGATTGAGATTGGTTGTGAGCCTCTTTGGTAGAGGTGTTGTTGTTGGTTGTTGTTGGCCTCGGTGGCTTTGTAAGTTGAGATAGTGGAAATCCTACACGGTGGTGTAGGCGGGGATGTAGAGCAAGGTGCTCGAACCTCGAAACAAATCTTGGTGTTTGCGATTACTCCCATTGTCTCTCTAACTCTCTCTCATTTACTTTGTGCAAAGCATCATACTTCATCTCATATCATACTTGCTTGTGTTGAGCATATTTCTTATTGCCTTGCATTAGTTCATATTGCTATATCCTTGATTGCTTGGCTTGATTGTGTGTGCACATTGCTTGAATTGCTTGTGTATTTGTGCATCACCTATACTCATCCAACAAGAGCTTCACATAGCGCCTCAACCCATATCTAGGGGAATCAAGAGGAGTTAGTCCAGAGCCTCGCAAGGGGAATTCGGCTACACTTGTTGGATTGTATTAAGTGTGTTGCAAGATTTGCATTAGTTTCCGCATTTAGCGCACTTAGTTTGCATTTAGTTTATTAGATTAGCACTTACACCTATTCACCCCCCCTCTAGGTGTTTTACACAGGGGGCCGGTCGACCGGACGTCGACCGCTGCAGAGAGCTCTGCTCTCTGTTTGTTTCGGTCGACCGGGCGGTCGACCGGAGGTTCCAACGGGTCAAAATATGACCGTTGGACGGTCGATCGGCCGGTCGACCGTTAGGCCAGTCAGGCTGACACGTCAGCCTAACGGCTAGTTTTCTATTTGGCCTATATAAACCCCATCTCTTTGGGATTTTGGAAAAGTTTTTTACAAGAGAAAAATACCCTGTTTTCGGAGTTTAAAAACAAGTTTTTAAAAGAGTTTTTGTGCTAAAAAGATTGATTCTTATTTGTTTTGGGTTTTTGAAAAATCAAGAAAACTAGGTTTTGGGATTTTGATTTGATCTTGCATTTTCTATCTTTTACAAGAAATTTCCCAAGTAGTTTTTCTTTATTGCTTGTTTCCAAAAACACCTTGTTTCCACACTTGAGCTATCACCTATCCTAATCTATTAGGATTTTGTTTTTGTGGAAAAAGAAAAGAGAAAGAAAGATTGTGTTTGTGGTCTTTGTAACCACTTATTGTAAACCCTCCTTACTTTTGTGAATCCCTCTTCGGTAGAGGTGATCGGAGTGGTATTGGTTTGGATCCCTCTTTGGTAGAGGCGATTGTGTTGTAAACCTCTTCGGTAGAGGTAGTGGTGTTTGTTGTTGGCTACGGGCCGTATCCCTCTTCGGTAGAGGTGGATTGTGGTTGTATAGCCTCGGTGGCTTTGTAAGGTTGAGAGAGGAGTTTGGTACTCCTATAGTGGATTTGGAAATCCTACACGGTGGTGTAGGCGGGGATGTAGAGTTGGGTACTCGAACCTCGAAACAAATCTTTGTTTTAGCGTTTGATCCAATTTCTCTCAACTCTCTCTCATTTACATTTGTGCTAGCATCATTTCATACAAGCATCATTCTTTCATTGCATACATATCTTATATTGCTTGTGTTGCCTTGCATCTTTTATATTGCAATTCATTCTTATATGCTTGGCTTGATTGTGTGCATTTCATATTGCTTGGATTGCTTGTGTGTGTGTGCCTAACTTATACTCATCCAACAAGAGCTTCACATAGCACCTCAACCCATTCAAGGGAATCAAGGGGAGTTAGTCCAGAGCCTCGCAAGGGGAATTCGGCTACACTTGTTGTATTGTATTAGTTTGTGCATAATTGCATTAGCTTCCGTCATTAGCGCACTTAGTTTTGCAATTAGTTTTTAGATTAGCACTAACACCTATTCACCCCCCCTCTAGGTGTTCTTTTTCATAAATAGCTTCTCGCAGTTCATTCTATTCACGGAAAAAAACCTACAATCTCTGTCTCCCTCCAAATTTTTTTATTTCAAATTCTGGTATGGTTTCCTTGAAAAATTTTCGAAGTATTTCTTTTACATACGAGCAACGAATTTCCATCTGAGTAAAGGCCTAGCTCTTCGTCCGGGGTTGAGTGCTGGTGATCTACCAGGGGAACTTTTACCGCTAGGAGAGAAGGTCATTATAAGGTCCGGACGAGGGACCGACCATCTATCTTCTAGGGCAATGCTTCTGCACAACTGTCACCCCAGGCCAGCATTTTTCTTTCCTTTTAATTCTTTTATATTACTTGCTTTTTTTAGGACAATTATTCAATTGGTTACAGTTTTATAAATAAAATTATTTCATGTCTTAAAAAATAAGAAAATATTGTATTGTAACCAACAACGTGAAGACTTGATGAAGAATTGAATGATTTGCACTACGAGTGGGAAAGAGATTGTTGGAGAATTTATCAAAGTGGAGATCAATGACATCTCTCTTTAAAAGAACAAATGATTATGCAATTTAAATCTCACTGTTATAGAAAAATTTCAGCTCACTAAAACTGAACTCTTCTTATTTTACTAGTATATTCTCTATTATTTTTGAAAAGAGAGTTTCTTGAGCTGAGATTTTCTTGACCAATTGAAACAACCTAAGCAATAAATCTGCAGAGAATTTTCAAAGTGTGTGAGCTATTGATCTCCTCATTTAATACGGCAACAGTTCAAAGGATATGGTTGCAGGACTTGCTTGCAACAAACTTATTGAAATAGCAACAAAAAATAAGAGAGAGAGAGAGAGTCTATATTTGAAAGTGACAAGAGAGAGGATAAGACAAGAAATTGACGAGAGAGAAATGTATACTGTAAGGAGTTGATTATATAATTGTTATATCATGCTGAGAGAGAGAGAGATCTCTATTTGAAAGTTACAAGAGAGAGGGTGAGACCATAAATTGACGAGAGAGAACAGTATATTGTAAGGAGATGATTATATAATTGTTATATCATGCTTTATGCCTGATCATTCACGAAAGAATTATAGGTGTTGTTTGTTTCGCTAAAAAAGCAGTGAAAGATCGTAATTCGTAAATAAGTTATAGC
Source organism: Agave tequilana (assembly GCA_038442645.1). Taxonomy (NCBI): domain Eukaryota; kingdom Viridiplantae; phylum Streptophyta; class Magnoliopsida; order Asparagales; family Asparagaceae; genus Agave; species Agave tequilana. The sequence continues at coordinate 126,645 of JAVJIF010030449.1, forward strand.
TCTATTACATTCTTATAACTCAATTACATCTACGGTATTTATTTGAACCATAATTCGTAAAAACTTACACAATTCAATAACCATTTACTTGCAATTTAATTGTCACTTACTTACAACCCACTTACAATTAATTTTTTGGTCATGCAAATTTGTATTATTTTTTTATATTAATTTTAAATATTTAGTATTTTTAGTATTTATTTACAATATTTAAATTTTTAAATCACCAAATAGTTAATTTTATGGTCAACTTTTTCACTTACGACTTACACATTACGACAACCAAACACCGTAAAACACAATATATTTTTTCACTTACAACTTTATATTACGAATCAAACACTGTAAAATTTACACGCATGTACTCATTTACAACCGTAAAAGAGTTCACCAACTACGAGTTACGAATTACAGCCAATTACGACAACCAAATATAGAATACACTGATTAACAATAATCATTATATCATGGCAAAAGATATAACTGTTCTAAAGTGACAAGTGAGAGGGAGGGAAAGCTCAGCATAAATTGTAAAAAAAAAAAAAACGAGTCAATTCTCTCAACAAATCTGCAGACATGAAACCAATAAGGTGCATAAGAAAGGGGTAAAATATTTTTAGACTAGCTGCTATTGGAAAAGAAGTTGACAGCAAAATCTTTATCAAATCTCAATAGCCATCACCCAAAAAACTTTGATACACTGTGAAGCCAACGGCAAGTCGGATAGATTTAAGAAATTGTCTCTTGAAAACTCAAAGCTCAAGATGAGATATGACAAGATACAACATGAATGAAACTAGGCTATTTCCCACTTGACCACTTGATTTTTATATATTTATTTTTATTTTTTTAATCACAAAAAAGTCATGACATGATATCAGGTTACACGCAAATTGATATCAATAAAATTGAGACAAAATAATCTATGACAGACTTTTTTAGAAGGAGAAGGAATTATTGGTTTAAGTGGTGGTAAGATGGTGAAATAGCCTCTGTAGAATATAAAAGACTTGGAAAGATTTAATTGACTTTTATTTGTGTCTTACTTTGAAGATAAAATAAAATATCACTTGATTACTTATAATTTTTCTACGGTGTGAAAATTTGAAGCTCTTAATCTCTTCCTCCAGCAATAAGCTCTTGTATAGCTTAATGTAGCTTTAATCTTGATTGTAATATTGGAGGTATAATCTTTCCAACCTCCTTTTAGATGTTGCAAGTTAGAGTTTAGCCTGTCCATCCTCCGTTTCTTGTCTTATCTTATAATAAGACAAACTACTAAATAAATGTATTAGTCACTTAATTTATAAGTTAACTATATCATCAAAATCTTAGGGTTAAAGTCAACTAAAAAGGAAAAGAACATCATATATAAGAAAACATTTAATCAATAATTGCCCTCTCTCAGGAAAATAAGAACTATAGACCTTGATGTTTTCCAGTCCGTTGGCATATGTTTGATCATCAGTCTCTCTCTTCTACAAAGATCTATACTACTGCTTTCTCAAGCCACAAGTTTCAGTAGTGGTGAAAAATGTGCCGGTCTCCAATTTGTCTCCAGTCCTCACATTTGTTCACTCCTCACTGCATCTCTCTCTCTCTCTCTCTCTCTCTCTCTCTCTATATATATATATATATATATATATATATATATATATATATATATATATATATGTAGGAAGTACCCCGGAATCCTACAATCAAAAACTCTCACAATGGCGCCCTTACTGCTCTCAGTCCAGAGACGAAAGCCTGTGCTCGTGGCTCCGGCCGAGCAGACCCCGCACGAGTTCAAGCGTCTCTCGGACATCGACGACCAAGAGACCCTGAGGTTCCAGGCCCCGGTCATCCAGTACTACAAGAACAAGCCCGAGATGAGAGGACGCGATCCCGCTGCGGTCATCAAAAAGGCCCTGGCCAAGGCCCTTGTGTTTTACTACCCGTTCGCCGGCAGGCTGAGAGAGGGGCTGGGGTGGAAGCTGGTCGTTGAGTGCACTGGAGAGGGGGTTCTGTTTGTTGAGGCTGATGCCAATGTGAAGCTTGAAGAATTTGGGAAGCAGTTGCCTCCTCCGTTGCCGTGGCTGAGTGAGCTCTTGTATAATGTTCCGGGATCGGATGGAATTATTGGCTGCCCTTTGCTGTTGATTCAGGTAAAGCAGCTGAATTTTACTAGTTTATTTATAGCTTATAACGCTTAAATTTCTTGCAGGTCACTAGACTAGCATGCGGGGTTTCACTTTCGCCATCCGCCTCAACCACACCATGTCGGATGGTCAAGGAATAGCTCAATTCCTCAACGCGGTCGGAGAAATGGCACGCGGAGAACCTTTTCCCACTGTGCATCCTGCGTGGGCTCGAGAGCTCCTAATCGCTCGAAATCCTCCATCGGTGACACGATTCCTGAATCCCAACGCACACCGTTCCCACTCGACGAACACCTAGTCCACAAGTCCTCCTTCTTCGGCCCCATAAACATCACCACTTTGAAGAAAAAGGTGCTAATTCCCTGCACCTCATTCGAAGTCCTAGCAGCGTCTTTATGGCGAGCCCGCACCATGGCTTTGCGCTTGGACCCGAGCGATGAGCTCCGGTTCATGTTCCCTATAAACCTGCGCGTCAGAATGAGCCCCTATTTGCCTGCTGGCTACTACGGTAATGTGTTGGTGTATCCTGCTGTGCTGTCCACCGTCAAAAAGCTATGCGAGAGTCCTTTGAGCTACGCTGTTGAGCTTGTCAAGAAGGCCAACGCCAAGGCGACGGACGAATATATCAAATCGGTGGCCGATCTGATGGCCCTCAGGGACCGGCCGTCGTTTGCGATGAACGGTGCGCCACGTGTGTACCTTGTTTCGGATACCACTCGTGTTGGATTCGCCGAAGTTGATTACGGGTGGGAGAGCGCTGTGTACGGTGGTCCGTCGACGGGGGGCTTCGATGCCCTTCCCGGTGTGTTCAGCTTCTTCGTCGCGTTTACGAATGAGCAGGGAGAGAGAGGAACTATTGAGACCATGTGTTTACCGGAAGATGCGATGGGAAGGTTCGCCATGGAGGTTGAGCAGTTGATTCGAGCACCGGTAAACATTAGAAATATGTTGTAACTAAAAATATGTTGTGACAATTATGACTCTTGCAGAAAATATTATCACTATATGAAAAAATAGTGTATTTGGTAATTGTTAAAACTTTACTACTCTCTACTTTTTTCTTCAAATGTGAAGTTGATTAAAAACTGAATTGTAATGCATGAGTCGAAGACTCATAGGCAATCTCCTTATTGTTAATGTATATTGTAAAAAGTCAATCAAATAATTATAACTATTACATTTATCTTGTCACATATGAAGTAATAAGGTATATAAAAGAAAAAGAAAAAGAAAAAACTCTCATAAATGAAAAAAGGACAGTTTCCCACGTAAAAGAAAAAGATGATAACTTCGACATCTTTTCATTGCCAGATGTAAGATAATATTTTGTAGGAGCCAAAGAACTTTCAACAATATTTTTCATTAGAGAACATCACTGGCTCCCAAGTGGTCCGCGACCATTGGCATGGCTATCAGTACTTTTTGCTACTGCAAATTGACATATGCCTTGATCATGGAATTAGTATAGCATCCAAATTGACAATTTTAACTGCCTATTGTCCCTTGAACACTTACAATTTAGATTTTTTGTTCTTAACTAATAATACTCTTTGTTCATTACACTCATAATTGTTTTACACTAAAAAAAAATCAACTGTTCACAAAATAATGAATGGTTACTCCCTACCTCAGAGGCAAACTTGATTGAAGCATATAATTTGAGGCAAAAATTCTCATATGTGAATTAATTATTGGCAAACTTGGTCAGTGAACATGACACACAGCGAGTTTTGGCCTTAGACGGTCTCGTCATCAGCCCTCATTAAACTTTAAAATGACGTATAAAATGAACCACAGCTATGTGAAACCCCGCTGATTACATGCAGAGAGAATTACATGAGTGCGGTTATTTAAACCCAAGAATTGATAAATAGCCCCAAAAATAAGTCATGATTTTCTTGGACAGTTTTAACCTCAAATAAAAAGTCCAAAATATAAAATAATTTTTCAAATATTACAATTTTATCACAATAATTAGTTAGTATACCCATGTAATTAGTAAGTACACCCAACCCATATAACTTTAATTCTTTTTCAACATCAAAACTCTCTCTATTACTCAACTCATAACCCTAAAAAATTAAGACTCATACCCTTTAAAAAAAATCACCAATCTTCATTTTCAAATATTTTAAGTTCGTACCTTGATTAAACCTAGCTAGTAACCCTCGAGTAAAATAGAGTTAAACCATGCAAAGCTAATGACAAAGAATGAAGTTTGACCAAAAAAATGACTTGACTGGTTCATAATCACAATAGGATCAAATTTGGACCAACATCAAATTGGATTTTTGTAAGCAAATAATGGTATTTTGCTGCAGTATTTTATTTTCTTAGATTTTTCTTAAGGATGTTTTGTTGAAGCAATTTAACTTGGACCACTAAATGGTGATTAGTGGCTCACAAAAAAAAATTCCAAAAAGCTTGTTTGACAATTAATATTTGTTTGATAGTGGCTTTAATTTACAAAATTGTGATCACTAAGAAAGCGAGATCTTGACGGATAACAACACCAGTACAATATTTCAACAATTTTGAAAAAAATACTTGTACTGCAATGCCTGCTCTTTTCTCTTCTTATCAATAGAAATGTTGCATAGGAATTTTTAATTTTAAAATTTCAAATTAGATTCTTGCAGAAATTTGTGTGCTACTAAATTAAGTGAAAAGGAACATTCTTGTAATGACTAATTTCAAATTGAGATAGGGAAAAGAGAGGGGAAGTTAAATTTAAATGAGAGGTATAATTGGGTTTTTACACTTAAATTGGGTGCGTAGAATATAAGGATATTTAGGATAATTTGAGAGGGTCTATTTAATAATTTACTGAGTTTACTAACTAATGGGTGTACTACTTATCACTTTTTTGAATTTAAATAACTGCACTCGGATTACATGAGCATGCACCCCTTGCATCCATCATGCATCACATCAAGTATTCAATGTGAAACCAACCTAAACAATTAGACGGCTATACGTGTCTGGAGGACCACTGAGAGTGGGCCAAAATGTTCTCATCACAATCAAAATTTTGATTGCTACTTTTCCCCAAAAATGGGGGGAAAAAAGAAGGTTTGCTCACTGAAAAATAGAGAAAATTTATTAATTTTAGGTAACAAGTTAGATATTTCACCCAAGTAAGCAGTTAACCCGTGCTAAACTTACACCCAAGCTTTAATAACTTCTTATAACACTAATATATATACCATTAAGTATTTATAGAACAAGTGGAGAGGATGAAAAATGCTTATTATACTATTATTTTTTGAACTACATTATACTACTATTAGACTAACGACTCCTACCCTTATGAATTACTAGTAAGACTCTCTAATCAGTCTAATAACAATATAATCTAGTATAATATTAATAGTATAATTAGCATCACTTGAATAAGATTCGAGATTTATATGCTAGATAACTGTTCGAGATTATATGCTAGATAACTATTGTTCAAGCATTCCAGGTATTTTCCTTAAGTTTTTTCACAGGGAACCTTTATCAAAATAAAAGACAAACCATCCAAAATTCAGACTTAATTTGGGTTAAAAACCCTATTAAGAATTGTAAGCACACAACTCATAATAATTTTGGTCTCGATCTAGATAGACAGATTCCTCTGACTTACTTGGGTTATATCTTCCTCATATGATGTGTTATTTTTTATCTTGAGCTAAGGTAAGGAAAAGAGTTATAATTGCAATTGTCCCATGCCTTAATTATTTGAGCACTACTCTCAATATTACCTACAAGTTAGACGATTTTTTGCTTGACAATTTTGATGACACTACAATAGAAATGGGCTTCCACGTCGCTCATTTCACGTCAATTTTAAGTCGCAACCGGCATATATCAAAAAGAGGTGACAGTTTTGAAATTTGATGAAAAATATACAATTTTGCTTTTGGATTTTTTACGGCGGCTATTAAATTAACCACCGGAATATATTAATTTCTTGGTGGTTCTTTGAAGAACCGCCGTAAATGTTGATCGAAAATCCCCCAACATTTTCCCCCCCAATCTAACCCTCCCTCTCTCTCTCTCTCTCTCTCTCTCTCTCTCTCTCTCTCTCTCTCGCTCTCTCTTCCCCCCCTCCCCGCCCCCCATGTCTCCCCTAAGGCAGTTACACTCGATGTTTCTCTCTTTCTCACCTCCCCCGACGCCTTCATCTCTAGAGGTCATCGACACTGTTAGTTCCTCTAATCCTCGAGGGCCTTATCACTATCACTGACCTCGAGGCCCTCATCTCCCCTTGAGGCCCTCGCTTTCAGTTCCTCCCCTCAAGGTCCTCGCCGCCATTGCTGTTCCTCGAGGACCTACCCGCCATCTTCCCCCGCCGTCTCTCTTGATCTCCTAGACATTTCACAATTGAACTCCAGTACGCTCACTGCTCATTCCCCTCTCAAGCCCCCATTCATGAATGTTGGTCATCGTCTCTCTCCCCCTACCGTCACTCTTCGTGGATCTCGAGTGAACTTCACATGCTGCTCTCTTTCCCTCGCCATCATTTGTCACTCTCTTACCGACGATGTTTGTTGATCTCGACCGATGCCGCTCTTGGCTAATCGTCTCAAACACCGCTGTCGCCATCGCCGCTCTCAGATCTGCTCTCTAGATCTAGAAGAAGGTTAGGGCATTATCCCTTTTATAATTCTTTGCTTTCTAAAAATTAAAATTCAATTTTTTTAATATTGAAATTTTAATCTAAATATTGAAAATAAAGAGAACACACAACTTTAGCTTAATAAAATTTTGTGGTGGTGGTGGCAGCGTGCATTTGTTAGTGGTGGTGGGGGGTGTGTGTGTCATGTGGGGTGTGGCGGTGATGTGTGTGTTGGCGGCGGCGGTGGTGGGGGGGTGTCTGTGTGCGCGCGCGCGTATGTGCTGTTGGAAAGAGAGAATATTGCTAAGGAAGTTGACATGAATAGTCGAGGGGTCGTCGAGTGATCGCCGAGGAAGTCGACGACAAAGACGAAGGGAAACAGCAGCAGAAGAAAGCAGCAGCAGCAGAACAGGCTCAGCGGTCGACCGGCCCGGTTGACCGCATGTGCACAGCGTGCACAGGGTCAGAGAGCGGTCGACTGCCCGGTCGACCGAAAAGCCTGACTGTAAGTACCCAACTCTCTGTTGGGCACCCGGTCGACCGGCAAGCGGGTGCGGGCTGCGAGTGCAAATTTGGAAATCTGTTTGTATTTAAGGGATTGGCTATTTTCTAGGATTTGTATCTTGTAGAAGATCCTTGAGAAGGAAAAGGCTGGAGCTCTCTTGCATTCAAAGAGGCTGCTAGCCATTGTAATCTTCTTCCATAGCAATTAAATCTCTCTCTGATTGCCCCGAGGACGTAGGCGTTGAGGCCGAACCTCGTTAAATTGGTCGTTTGCGTGTGTTCTTTCTCCAGTGATTATTTTTGTGCTGTTTGGGATTATTCTTCGTGTGTGGGAGATTAAGGGAGGGATCTTCTATCAGGTTGTTGTCGCTGCGTTCGGGGCGCAACAAGTGGTATCAGAACTTCCAGGTTTGGCTTGGGATTTATGAAGATTCGGAGGGCTCAACATCTGATCCGGTGGAGATCGTGTGTCGATCTCAGATCAGAGATATTGGTGTTCGTGGAGATCGTGTGTCGATCTCAGGAGGACGCAAGGAGGGCTCATGGAATCTGTGGTGGAATAGATCCGGAGAGAAACTCGATCTAGGGTTTCAAGGAAAAGGTAAAAATCTAATTTTTATCTGAGTAGAGATCTATTTCCAGTTAATTGTTCTTCCGCATAGATAGAGGATCAATAAATCTCAATGGCAGAAGAAATTGCTTCGGCTAAGACAATGAATTCTCACCCGAGGATTGAAGTTGTCAAGTTCAACGGTACAAATAACTTCGGGATGTGGAGATGTGAGATTATGGATGCGCTGAATGCATCGAACCTCGAAGATACTCTCCTTTTGGAGAAGAAGAAGAGCACGACCACTGATGAAGAGTGGGCAAAGATGAACAGATCGGCATGTGGATTGATACGTTCATGTTTGTCGCAAGACATAAAATACCTTGCACAACATGAGATGTCGGCGAAGAAACTGTGGGAAACCCTTGCGAAGAAATACCTGACTAAGAGTGTTGAGTCCAGGTTACAGCTTAAAAGTAGGCTGTACAGTTTTCAAATGAAGAAGGGGAGCACAGTGAATGAGCACATCAACCGATATACGAAGCTTCTTACAGACTTGGTAAACATGGATGTCATTGTAGATGAGGAAGATAAGGCGATCATTTTTCTGAACTCACTCCCGGCGGAGGAGTATGAGACATTCACTCTGACCTTCATCAATGGAAGGCAGACCTTGGATTATGATGAGGTATCGTCTGCACTGACTAGTTATGAGACGAGGAAGAAGGAGAGACATTCTTCTAGATCAAGCTCATCGGCGGAGGCACTGGAAGTAAGAGGCAGAGGTTCATCACGGAAGGGCAAGGAGGTGAGAGGAAGATCAAAGTCCAGGTCGGGTTTCAGAAATCTGAAGAGGAATCAGTGTGCCTTGTGTAAGGAACTAGGACACTGGAAAGCAGAATGCCCAAAGGCCAAAGGTAAGAAGGTAGAGTCAAAGACCGAGGCGAATCTCGCACAGGCGGATGGATCGGATGATGACTCTTCAGTGTTCTCTCTCTCGGTTACTACCCCTACTATTAGTAACTCAGATAATGCTGAGTGAATCATGGATAGCGGAGCCACCTATCATGTGTGCTCAACAGGGCCTGGTTTTCTAGCTTTGAGAAGCTGGTGGATGTTACACGGTCATGGGGGATGACCATCCATGTAATATAGAAGGGATGGGTACAGTCCACATCAAGATGGATGATGGGATAGTTCGAGAGTTGAAGGAGGTGAGGTATGTACCTCAGCTCAAAAGGAATCTTATCTCAGTTGGCACTTTGGAAGCATCGGGCGTGATGATATTTGTTCGAGATGGCAATCTCAGGATGATCAAGGGCTCGATGGTGGTGATGAAGGGCGTCCGCTGAGGAAACCTCTACTACTTGAAGGGTAGTACGATTACAGATCAGGTGGAGACTTCGAGTTCTTCAGATGTTGGTGGCCCAGAAGTATGGCAGGGAAAAGTCGGACAGGAAGAAGAAAAATCTTTGCGAGCTCCTGCAAAGATGGAATCACTGGAAGGTGCTGCTACTGCGAGTTGGGAGGTGGACACAGCGTTCTGTACAAGAAGAAGGTGAGATTCAGCACCAGTACTCACCGCAATGAAGGTCTTCTTGATTGTGTTCACATGAGCGTATGGGGACCTGCTAAGAAGGCATCGCTTAGAGGTCACGGGTACTTTGTCTCATTTATTGATGGTTCATCTAGGCAGGTTTGGATATATCCCATGAGACAAAGGGTTGAAGCCCTAGATGTGTTGGTGAAGTGGAAAGGAAGAATGGAGAGGCAGATAGGTAGGAAGATAAAGGAGCTTCATATTGGTAATGTTGGAAAGGACATGTACCAGTTCCTACGATTTGGCTAGAACACAGGTATTGCAACTCACTTCACAACAGGTACAGATGGGTTGGCTAAAGATGTAGTCCGTTCCTTGTTGGAGGAGGTTCGGAGGCTGTTGTCTAATGCAGGATTAGACAGGTCGTTTTGGGCTGAGGCGACTGAGTATGCTAGCCATCTCATGAACAGATCGACTGCGATTGGAGGTAAAGCTCCATTGGATATTTGGTCTGGGGAAGCTGCTCAAGATCATTATTTGCTGTGGGAGTTTAGAAGTCCGGCCTACTTCAGTGCCAAGAATGGCAAGTTGAATCCGCGAGCAAAGAGGTTTGTCTATTTGGGAGTCAAAGGAAACAACTACAGGTTGTGGGACCCCGAAGACAAGAAGATCGTGATGAGCAGGCATGTCACTTTTGGAGAGACTTCAGTGTTGAAGTCCATCGTCTCTCAGCAGGTGGAGAGGACGGAGACGAAGGGAAGATCGCAGCAGGTGGAGGTTGATGCTACTCCATCATCTCCAATTGGTTCGGCATTAGAGGAGACTTCACCGGATGTGACACCGGGTGAAGATCGTGATACCAAGGTTGATGCTGAACAGGTTGAAGACATTGTTGAGGATGTCGAGTTGTTTGCAGCTATTGGAACAAAGGTGAAACCACGCTTGTGGGGAAAGAAGCATGAATCTCAAGCTTGTGATCGTGACAAGCTGAAGTTGAAGGCCGTTGTCCTCCATGATGGTCGGGAAGAGGTTCATATGACTCGGTCAGACAGGTTCACTGCTGTAAATACAGGTACCATTGCTTGAGCTTGATGAAGCTCATCTAAATGAACTGCGGTTGGCTTGATCCTTTTGGGCAAAGGTACGTGGCAGCCGTAAAGGCGCAGCCATTTGGTGATGCAACTCTTATGAAGCTATTTGGGTTCTCGAGAAGCTGTTTGGATCTTCACGTAGAGGTGAAGAGTTGTGGCCGATGGAACTCCACGTAGAGGTGGAGAGGTTTCACGTAGAGGTGAAGTGTTGTGGCCAGTTAGACTTCACGTGGTGGTGAGGTGTTGTGGTCTCGATGAACAGGTGATCTTCCGGAGAGAAGATGTTGAGCTTGCATAAGGAGTGATGTGCATCCAGTTGAAGCCGATGATGTTGGGTGGGCTCTACGCAGACTTGGTTGGACCGTCAGTGGAAGACAGGAAGACTAGATAGAGCTGGTCAGTTGGAGAGTCAGTGTTGGCTCTTGAGGAAGTCTTCGTGAGGTCGTGAAGTTGCGGAGTAGAAGCCATGTTGGTAATCGGCATGTATGAAAATTCTCCTAAGGTGAAGTGCAGGGAAGGCATGTACGATGTTTTCCAGTGGATAGCTGAGCTAAAGATTCCAAGCCGAGATCGTGTGTCGATTTCGCCGAGATCGTGTGTCGATTTCATCCGGTGCGCGCAAGCCGAGATCATGTGTTGATTTCACCGAGATCTTGTGTCGATTTCTCCAGGTGATAGACTGGGGTACGTTGGAGATCAGCTCAGATTTGGAAAATCTTCGCCGAGGTGGAGAATTGTTGGAAAGAGAGAATATTGCTAAGGAAGTTGACATGAATCGTCGAGGGGTCGTCGAGTGATCGCCGAGGAAGTCGACGACGAAGATGAAGGGAAACAGCAGCAGAAGAAAGCAGCAGCAGCAGAACAGGCTCAGCGGTCGACCGGCCCGGTCGACCGCACGTGCACAGCGTGCACAGGGTCAGAGAGCGGTTGACCGCCCGGTCGACCGAAAAGCCTGACTGTAAGTACCCAACTCTCTGTTGGGCACCCGGTCGACCGGCCAGTCGACCGGTGGAAGGGTCGATCGACCGCCCGGTCGACCGACAAGCGGGTGCGGGCTACGAGTGCAGATTTGAAAATCTGTTTGTATTTAAGGGGTTGGCTGTTTTCTAGGGTGTGTATCTTGTAGAAGATCCTTAAGAAGGAAATGGCTGGAGCTCTCTTGCATTCAAAGAGGCTGCTAGCCATTGTAATCTTCTTCCATAGAAATTAAATCTCTCTCTGATTGCCCCGAGGACGTAGGCGTTGAGGCCGAACCTCGTTAAATTGATTGTTTGCGTGTGTTCTTTCTCCAGTGATTGTTTTTGTGCTGTTTGGGATTATTCTTCGTGCGTGGGAGATTAAGGGAGGGATCTTCTATCAGGTTGTTGTCGCTGCGTTCGGGGCGCAATGTGTGGGGTTTGTGTGCATGTGGGGGGTGTTGGGGGTGATGTGTATGTGGTGGTGGTGCTGGTGTAGGTGCCGAGGGGGGTGCGCATGTGGTATGTGTATGTGTGTGCGGGTGGTAGTGGTGGTGGTAGAGTGTGGGATACGTGCACGCGTGCGTATGTGTGTTGTGTGTATGTGCGCGAGCACATATGGATGTGTGCGTGTGGTGTGAGCGTGCGTGTGGTGTGAGCGTGCATGTGGTGTATGTAGAAAAATTAATGTATATACGTAGAAATAAAAATGAGTGTATGTAGAAATGAAAGCATTGTAATCATAAGAACTGAGCTCACCAAAAATATGAACAAAAAATGAAAAATCAAGAAGAATAGTTATAATAAGACTATCAATTTGAACTCTTTGCATGTTTTGTATGTTGTTATTAATCAATTTTTTGTTTTTAATGTCAAATATGGATCGAAAGTGAATGTTTCCTAGTAGGTTAACTATTGAATATAAGGATGGTGTAGAGGAGTTTATTAAATTACTATTGAGCATGCCGACTGATGGGGAGATTCTGTCTCCTCGTTTTAAATTAACCGCAAGTGCACGATCGTTCGATGTAGCACTTGAGGGTCGGTCCACAGGGACAGGTGGTTCTTACGGTTTTAACACTTCTAAGCGAATTGATCAAAGGTTTTGTGAGAGATTGTTCTAAACTATATGTTAATTTAGAAAAGTCAAGCACTTAGGATCGAATCCCCTAAACTAGCATCAAGCGGTCAATTTCGGTCTCCATACCGGTTTGTTGTCACTTACTAAATCTCTACTTCTAATAGGCAAACTAAGTCTGAGCACTAGATCTAAGCACATGGTATTGTCTACATCACATGGTCCATCAAAGGTAAATAAAATGACAAAATAAATTAAAAGGAGAAAAAGCAGTAAAACCTTAAGTATGGACCATTGACTACTGACACATACCTTGTCAAATAACTAGTGACTCTAGAAATAATCTCTTAAAAGTTATAGGTCAATTGGTGTGTGCAACAACCCTAGGTAGGAGATCTACTTATGATCACATGAATTAAGGTTAGGTTCATCTCCCCTAAATACTTGCATAAAAAATTTACAAACTCATGCTAAAATTATTAGCACAAAAGAATCTAAATAAATAATCAATATTAAAAGTTAATCTAACAAATGGCAAGAAATAATAATCAGTCTAATTACACTAATTAATTAAACAAACTAAAATAATTAACAAATAATTAAATTACCCTTACCTAAAAACCCCATGATTGTCGCACTCCTCTGCTCGCGCATATTTCACGAGGACAGGACACAGCGGCCTCATCCTTCTTGCCAAAACGAAGCCTAATTAAAGCTAAAAAAAAAGTTAAATCAAAAACTAATCCTAAAACAAAGAATCATCCTACTGTAAACAAAACCACGCAGCAAGCAAAAAGTAATTAATCCATGGGGAAAAAATCCGAAGCCTAAAGTTCTCTGCCAATTGCACATAGATCACCATAAAAAATTAATAATGTTATAAACGTTGCTGCCTGGTACCTTTACTGTGCACCATTAATGAGTTTACTATGCGCTGATGCAAGCGATGACGCAAGCGTGCATAGTGACTGCATAGTACCCCAAAGTTTTCCTATAAATAGGCCCTTCCTGATTCATTTCAATGTACACACTTCAGAAATCAATAAGAATTTCTACTTCTACTCTGTCTCTAGAATTCTCTGTTTTGGTGTTATATTTCTCGGAGTTTTACAACACGTTATCAGCACGATCACTCTAATCTATCCCCAGCCTCTACCTCCGTCAGCTCAGGGAAAAAGTCTACCACGTCAAGCCTCTACCTCAATTAGCTTAAGGTAAAAGTCTTCCCACGAGCCTTTGCTTCCATTCTCAAGGAAAAGTCCTATCACAAGTCCCAGCCTCTACCTCTACTATCTCAAGGTAAAGAATGGCAAGTTACTAAACTTATAATATTCGTATAACACCACTACTATAATGAAAGGAGGCTCTGCCACCTATTTATAGAAATGTGATGTGATTACAAAAAACTAAATTATTATACTAATTATATTCATATAACACCACTACTATAATGAAAGGAGGCTCTGCCACCTATTTATAGTAAAGTGATGTGATTATGATATCTTTACTAACCTCTAATTTGATGATTGCGTGGATTAAACCCCAAGCTTCCAATATTGTATATTTTATTATTCTACTATTATATCTGGACAAACACCCACTGAAAGGTTTACCGAGTAGCGTGGTGTGCCAATATTTATTTCAATAATTATTGCTTTATTAATTATGCCTGCAAAACACCCACCAAGTAGAGTGGCGTGCATATATTATAACTCATAAATATATGTAGTACAATGCATTTATTTTATCATTTTCTTACTTACAATATTTAATTGTGTAAAATCAAAATTGACGGCTATAATCCCCCAACGGCTATAAATCCCAATAGCTATAAACGGCTAGTTTTCATCCTATAAATTGGTGAATTCTAAACCACATAACTCACTCCTCAATCTCTCTTCATTCTCAAAATTTTCATCATCTCTAGAAGCTTTGTGTTCGAGTTTTTCGCAAGATGCTTAGTCTATTTCTGAAATTTATTATTGTCGTCATCATCATCAATACTTCTATCGTTTTTCTTGGAGATATGGATCCAAGTGAATTTTACCCGTACCTTTTTATTTTAATGTTCACCTTCCCTCTTTTTCTTGTAGCTATTATGATTGACATGTAAGTTTTTCTATTTTATTGAGAAATAAAATGTTGTGATTCTAATTATTTTTATATTTTGTTATAGTTATCACCATGTCAAACTTTGCAAAGCTTGAGTTCATTCCACTTGATATCACGGGAAGGAATTATATGTCTTGGGTTATTGATATTGAGATGCATCTCGAGTCAATGGGTCTTACTGAAACTATTAAAGAAATAAATTCTACGTCGTCGGAAGATAAGGCAAAGGCGACGATCTTTATCCGCAGACATATTGACGAAAGTTTAAAATGTGAATATCTCACTGTAAGAGACCCAGGTGTCTTATGGAAAAATCTCAAAGAAAGATTTGATCACTAAAAGAAGGTTGTGCTCCCTGCCACCCGTGATGAATGGAATGCTTTGCGCTTCCAAGATTTTAAGAAAGTTAGCGATTATAACTCTGCAATGTTCAGAATAGTATCCCAATTGAAATTCTATGGGGTAGATATCACAGATGAAGAAATGTTGGAGAAGACTTACTCCACATTTCATGCATCTAATATAACACTGCAATAACAATATAGGTTGCGTGGTTTTAAAAAATATTCTGAACTAATTTCATCTCTTCTTGTGGCAGAGAAAAATAATGAGCTTTTGATCAAAAATCATCTGTCTCGTCCTACTAGTTTAGCAGCATTTCCAGAAGCAAATGCTGCATTTTCTAAAAATTATGGACGAGGATATAATTATGGTCGCGGCTGTGGACATGGTCGTGGCCGTGGCGGTGGACGTGGCCATGGACGCGGTCGAAGTGGTTTTTACGACCCTTCACAGAATAACGCGATCCACAAGAAGCATCATGTAGAAAGACATGATAAAGGAAAAGATGTTCGTGAAAGTTCTCTTCGAAATCCTGAAGATTCCTGTTATAAATGTGGTTCCAAAGGACACTGGTCTAGAGTGTGCCGAACACCGGAGCACCTTTGCAAGCTTTACAAAGCATCCTTGAAAGGAAAAGAGAAAGAAGTGAATTTCACTGAACATGATGATCCTATGGATGATTCAACTCATCTTGATGCTTCAGATTTTACTGATGATTTTGTTGATCTTCCAACCCATCATGACACTAGTGATAATTAGACATATGATTGTGTATTATCATATTTTTGTTATTTGTAATTTTCAAATTTATCTTTGAATGAAATATTTCAATTATAATAATATGTTTCAAATTTTATTCTCACCAAATTATTTATTTTGCATGAAGCTTGATATGGATTATTCTAATGATGAAGTCAAGACCAAAACTGAAAAAATTTGCATACCGGATAGTGGTACAACACATACTATTCTCAAACATAAAAGGTACTTCTCTGATTTAAAACCAACAAAGGCAATCATTAATACAATATCAGGTCCTGTAGACTTGATTGAAGGGACTAGTAAAGCCAGCTTTATATTGCCAAATGGAACAAAGTTTTTCATAAAAGATGCTTTGTTTTCACCAAAATCCAAAAGAAATTTGTTGAGTTTTAATGATATATATCTTCATGGATATGATACTCAGTCTGCAACTGAAGAAAATATGAAGTATATGTATCTTACTACTTATGTATTAGGAAAGAAGTGCATACTAGAAAAACTACCAAAGCTTTCCTCAGGATTGCATTACACATATATAAAAGTGATAGAGTCACATATGGTAGTTAAAGACGATACAGAGACATTAACTCTGTGGCATGGTCGTTTAGGTCATCCTGGTTCAATGATGATGCGAAGAATTATTGAGAATTCACATGGACATACATTAGAGGGCCAGAAGATCCTTCAAGTTAGTAAAATTCCATGTGAGGCTTGTTCTCTAGGAAAATTAATCATGAGACCATCACCAGCTAAAATAAAAACAGAATCACCTACATTTCTTGAACGTATCCAAGGTGATATCTGTGGGCCTATACACCCATTGTGTGGACCATTTAGATATTTTATGGTATTGATAGATGCCTCTAGTAGATGGTCACATGTTTATTTATTGTCAACTCGCAATGTGGCATTTGCGAGATTTCTTGCTCAGATAATTAGATTACGGGCACAATTTCCTGATTATACAATCAAGAAAGTTAGACTTGACAATGCTGGTAAGTTTACGTCTCAGGCTTTTAATGATTATTGTATGTCAATTGGAATAGTTGTTGAACATCCTGTTGCCCATGTACATACACAAAATGGTTTGACTGAGGCACTGATTAAGCGCCTCCAACTTATTGCTAGACCATTAATAATGAGAACAAAACTTCCTATTTCTGTATGGGGTCATGCAGTTTTACATGCTGCAGCATTAGTTCGCATCAGACCAAGTGCATATCATGAGTACTCCCCTCTACAATTAGCATTTGGTCAAGAACCAAATATTTCTCATCTTAAAATTTTTGGTTGTGAGGTATATGTATCGATTGCTCCACCACAACGTACAAAGATGGGTCCTCAAAGAAGACTGGGAATATATGTCGGCTATGAATCTCCTTCTATTATAAGATATCTTGAGCCTAAAACCGGTGATGTTTTTACGGCTCGGTTTGCCGATTGCCACTTCAATGAGGCAATTTTCCCAGTATTAGGGGGAGAAAAGAAACAGCTGGAGAAGAAGATTACATGGAGTGAACCATCCTTATTGCATCTTGATCCTCACACAAAACAAAGTGAATCAGAAGTGCAAAAGATTATGCATTTACAAGAAATAGCAAATCAATTACCAGATGCGCTCACCGATGCGAAAAGAGTGACTAAATCATATATACCAGCTGTAAATGCTCCTGCTCGGATTGAAATCCCAAAAGGACAACCCAAAAATGAAGTCACTAATGAGTCTAAGACACGCCTGAAGCGTGGTAGACCAATCGGTTCCAAAGATAAAAATCCTCGAAAAAGAAAAGGAGCAGATAAGCACGATGACCCCAATGTGTAAGAATGTGTTCCAGAAGAAACACAAAATAAGACAAATCAAGAGATGGAAAATCCTGAAGATATAAAAAATCATGAGATCTCTATTTATTATGTCAATACAGGAGGATTATGGAATCGCAATGAGATGAAAAATATGGATGAAATATTTTCCTATTCCGTAGCATGTGATATTGTTAACGGAAGTGAGGATCCTGAACCAAGATCCGTCACTGAATGTCAAAATAGACATGATTGGACAAAGTGGAAAGACGCTATACAGGCTGAATTGAGTTCGCTTAATAAGCGTAAAGTATTTGGACCTATTATCCTCATGCCTGAAGCCGTGAGGCCAGTAGGATACAAATGGGTCTTTGTACGATAACGCAACGAGAAAAACGAGATTGTGAGGTATAAAGCTCGACTTGTTGCTCAAGGTTTTTCGCAAAGACCTGGAATTGATTATGAAGAAACGTATTCTCCAGTAATTGATGCAATCAATCAGCCTAGCAGTTTCTAAAAATTTAGAAATGCGTCTTATGGATGTTGTTACAGCTTATTTATATGGGTCACTTGATAGCGATATTTATATGAAAATCCCTGAAGGATTTAAAATGCCTGAAGCATTAAGTTCAAAACCCAAAGAATTATATTCGATCAAATTACAAAGATCATTATATGGGTTAAAACAATCAGGGCGCATGTGGTATAATCGCTTAAGCGAGTATTTATTAAAAGAAGGATATGTAAATAATCCTATATGCCCATGTGTTTTTATAAAGAAAACAACATCCGGATTCATTATCATTGCTGTATATGTTGATGATTTAAACATTATTGGGACTCACAAAGAAATCCTAGAAGTAATGATATATTTAAAGAATGAATTTGAAATGAAAGACCTTGGAAAAACTAAATATTGTATTGGTTTACAGATTGAGCACTTTCAAAGTGGAATACTTTTGCATCAATCAAATTACACTGAAAAGGTCTTAAAACGCTTTAACATGGATAAAGCAAATCCTTTAAGCACTCCAATGGTTGTTAGATCATTGAATGTGGGAAAAGATCCATTTCGCCCTCGCGAAGATAATGAAGAGTTTCTTGGTCCTGAAGTACCATACCTAAGTGCAATTGGAGCTCTTATGTATCTAGCTAATTGCACTCGACCAGATATAGCATTTGCTACTAATTTATTAGCAAGATTTAGCTCATCTCCTACACGGAGACATTGGAATGGTATTAAACATGTATTTCGTTATCTTCGAGGAACAACTAACTTTGGTTTGTTTTATTCCAGAGGATCAAAACAAGAAATAACTGGTTATGCAGATGCAGGTATTTGTCAGATCCACATAAAGGCAGGTCTCAAACAAGATATGTGTTCACATGTGGAGGTGCAGCGATCTCTTGGCGTTCACAAAAGCAGACACTTATTGCTACTTCTTCTAATCATGCTGAAGTCATAGCACTTCATGAAGCAAGTCGAGAATGTGTATGGCTAAGGTCTGTAACTCAACACATCCAAGAAACTTGTGGATTACCAGTCAACAGAGATCCAACAGTACTGTTTGAAGACAATGCTGCATGCGTCGCTCAAATTAAGGAAGGATTCATTAAAAGCGACCGTACAAAGCATATACCCCCGAAGTTCATCTCATTCAGCCAAGAGCTTGAAAAGGATAAGAAAATTAATATTCAGTATATCCGATCAAGTGATAATGTGGCAGATCTCTTTACAAAGGCACTTCCCCTACAACTCTCAGAAAGCTTATTCATGATATTGGGATGCGTCATAAGCGAGACTTATGAAGAAGAACTACTTATGTCAACTTGAGGGGGAGCTTACGTGGCTGCACTCTTTTTTCCTTACTATGGTTTTGTCCCACAGGGTTTTCCTGGTAAGGTTTTTAATGAGGCAACATAGAACATGTATATAGAAATGATGTACTCTTTTTCCCTTCGCTATGGTTTTGTCCCACTGGGTTTTCCTAGCAAGGTTTTTAATGAGACATCATGCATGGTTGGCAGCCAAGGGAGAGTGTTATAAACGTGGCTGCCTGGCACCTTTATTGTGCACCATTAATGAGTTTACTATGCGCTGATGCAAGCGATGACACAAGCGTGCATAGTGACTGCATAGTACCCCAAAGTTTTCCTATAAATAAGCCCTTCCTGATTCATTTCAATGTACACACTTCAGAAATCAATAAGAATTTCTACTTCTACTCTGTCTCTAGAATTCTCTGTTTTGGTGTTATATTTCTCAGAGTTTTACAACAAATAACAAGTTCCAATAAAGACTAGAAGTCCATTCAAATGTGGCTGAACAAATTCAATTACAAATCAAAGAAATTCTCCCAACTATAAAAACTAAAAAAAAAAACCTAAAAATAATAAAACCTCAACCCTAGCTGACGGCCTCCATACAGCAGCCCTCTCTATTCCTTATATAATAAGGAATACTTACAGAAAAGCCCCTCAGATAAAAAATATTACATATTAATCCAGTTTTGACTCAGGCTGATTCTATAAATGGCCAATACGGGCATTCAAACAGTTGAATCAGTAAAAATTATCAACAGAAAAGTTGTAGATCTTCGAATTCTCTTTCCGTAGACATCTTGAATGACCTTTTTCAGAGTCCTGTACCTAAACTTATGGCCAAAACACTACAATATGTTTGAAAAGCAACCCTCAATCTTTTACAAATTGCGTGATTTTATTGCTGAAAGTAACCAGATTCCCTTTTTTTTTCTTTTTACCTGTTCCCTGCAAAATATAATCAAATATACCCGAGTAGCATTTATTTATATACAAATAATAGATAATTAGGAGCATAAAAATGATATAAAATTGTGCTGATCAAATATCCCCACACCTATCTTTTGCTAGTCCTCGAGCAAAATTAATAAAAAGAAAAAAAACTAAACTACCCTAACTCACTTTCGTGGGAATCACGATTGCACTTAGCATGTGCAACAAGCCGTTAAACCCCTAGGTTACCCCTAGAGGACGAGTTTTGTCTCGTGAGGGTTTTCAGCGGATTACACCCACAAAATCTAAGAAAGTTAGAGATTAAGAAATAAACAAAAGTAAAATAAGGATAACCGAAAATCAAGAAAAGAAAAAAATCAATTTTTTTTTAGTTTTCTAGCTAGCAAGATCATCAATTTTCATGAGTTTCATTTTCAAGTAAAATCTCAATTCAAGATATCATATTGCTTATAAAACAAAGTCTCAAATCCAAAACTTTACACCACCTGTCCTAAGTTTCAGATCCTATGTACCCCGTGATCATGATGCAGTTCTTAAGCTTGGGAATATTTAATTACAACTTTCATACTTCTTTTTTTTTGTGATAAAATTTTTTTTTCTTCTTTTTCTTTTTTTTTAAGAACTTTTTTTAACTATCTTTCGCGTAGATGCCAAGGCTTCCTGAGGCCAAGGTACCTAACTAATTGATAATCAAAGTTATTATATTTTTATAGTGTCTTGTCCTATTAGACTTTCTCATTTACCCATATAGCGAGCTTTGGGCCAATGCTCCCAAACCAAATGGTCTTAGGGCAATAAGTGTAAAGACACTCTTACGGACTTAATTACTCAAGCAACTGAGGCCACAAGACAAGACTTATTAATACCTATTTTACTATAAAATAAATCTTTTTTTTTAGTTGTAATCAATATCCCAAGCCTATAAACTAATAGTGTAAGTGCTGTTGGGTACACAATCACTTAGACAAAGTTTAGATAGTATGTCCGTTTTAGATTCTAATCTTTATTTCAAGACTTTATAACTCTTTCATCTTGATCTTACCCTTAAAATCTACTCATAGATACTAAATCACTCACATACTAGCTAATTATTTGCAGAAAATTTTCAACTTTTTTTTTCAATTTTTTTTTTAGACTCCTAAAAGAAAATAAAGATAAAGAAAGGGAAAGAAAAAAAATCTAAAAGCAAAACAAAATAAATAAAAAAAAGACTCCTAAAAGGGAAAAAAATGTGAATCTCCCCCCCGCACCTAAACTGTGTCATGTCCTCATACACACAAGTGAATATAGAGATAAAAATAATGTAGCATGTAATTTACACATCCAAAATATGCACACAATCATGATGATCATGCAATCCAAGCATACAAGATATAGAAATATAAATAGTATGCTAGATTAGACATACTCACAGTGCACTAGAGAACTCAGCTGCCGAAACAACAAAAATGCTCCCTGTTTGTGGTGGATGCCTCCTTACTTATCCTGTATCACTCGTAATAAAATTGGTACATAGGTTAGAGAAAGAGAAATAAAAGACTCACTAAAACTGACACAACTAACTAAAAGAGAAATAAAAAGACTCTGCAACTAAAAGAAAAAAAATAAAATAAAATAAATATTTACATATGTACAATTTCACAACTCCCCCACACCTAGGTCTTTCTAGGTCTATTCCCTCGAGCTCGCTTCCCATCATTCCAATGGGTTCTCTTCAATGGACAAAGTGGAGAGGTTAATCTTTTGTCATTTTTAATTTCATCATTTCCAGCTTGTTCATCACTTTTCTCCATCCCCTCCTTCTCTTCTTTCCATACCTCCTCACAAATTCATCATTTTTACACAACATAAATAGAGTGCCCGCAATATGATTGCCTATGAATTTAAGCTCATCTTCAAACATCACCTCAAAATTTAGATCAATAATTTTCTTTGGAGGTATGTAACTAACCAAAGCATCCCTAACCGGTTCATCCAAATATATGAGTTCGTCTTCAAATAGGTTTTCAAAGCTTTGATTAATTAGAGATTCTTGAATCAAGTTTTGAAAAGTATGATCATTGGTTGGCTCATCGAAAGTGAAGATACTCAAATCGAGTTTTATTTTCTCAAAGGGAACTCTAAACTCAAGATCCTCAACACATGTTTTCTCATCATTGTGATCACACTCTTCAACAAAAAGCTCATCAAGAAATAAAGGCTCATTATCCATGTAGGCATTCTCACAATTTTGATCAGTGTGCTCCATTTTCTCCATATGAGTGGATGCAATTTTCTGCTCCTCAACACTTGTCTTTTAACAGAACTTAAAAAATTCATCCTCAAATTTCTTTTGAAGTAAAAATTCATCATTGTCACATTCCTCTTCACAATAAGATTCAACTGGCTCCACATGAGTTGTATGTGTAGCCAAATAATTTCTAATCACTTCATTCAGACACTGAGGATCATTATCACATTTGTACACCTCATGAACCTTCACAACTTCCTCAACAGGCTTCTCATGTTCAAGATTTTCAAATTGATGAAGATGAAATAATGGTGACTCGAAGGGCATCTCGATTGAATGATTGGACATGTCACTGTGGCCAATAATTTGCTCTTCGGGTCTAACAGTTTGGCCTTTGTTCATTTTATGAAAGTTGATGTGCTCTTGAATGGACATGGGTCGAGTCGGTGTTGGCTCATGAACTAGTTGACTAGAAAAGGGATCCTTCTCTTGCTCACTAACCAACTCATTTGCGGGCCTGTTTAAGCAGTCTCTAGTGTCATAAAGCACTCGCTTTGAAGTTTGCCTGAAAGTTTCAAAAGCTTCCTCTAGTGTTGGTTCTTTGTCTACCTGATTGCCATTGAACTCAATTTGTGAAAGTTGATGGAACTCTTGAACTTGATCTAGACTTGTGGTTGAAATAGGTTGATTGAGATGAGTCATTATCTTATCCATGTGAGCACATGCCTCGATTAACTGCTGATTGGTTTCGACTATAGTCTGCTGCATGGCTTTAAAACTCTTCTCTAATGAGCTTTCTTCATGCTCATTGTTAAATCCCCAAGACGGAGGTGGTGGTTCAATGTAGGACCAATTAGGTTGAGAATTTTGATATGATTGATCCATTGAAAATTGAGGACAATTCTAACCCTCTGAATTGAAGTTTGATGGATAAGGCTCGCTCGCAGGTCCTTGAAATGTGTGGAAATGATTTTGACCTAGTCCTAGCGAAAACCCTATCGAAGGACAATGTTCTGAAGGATGATTTGGATCTTGACAGTGATGACAACCCATTTGATGGTATGAAGAAAATGAGTAGTTCGTAGGATGGATGTATTCATTAAAGTCAGGAAGAGAGGTTGGTAGATGGAAAGGAGGGTCTGGCCTATAAAATGGATCGTAACCAAATGAATTTGGATAGGCCATGGGGAAAGGATTTTTTTTGAATTTTTTTAATTTGTTTTATTTTTTTTGATTTTATGAATTTTGAATTTTTTTTTTAACAATCCGGTATAGGTGTCAAAACTAAAGATAGAACACCGTGTCCCCGGCAACGGCGCCAAAAACTTGATGGGGAGATTCTGTCTCCTCGTTTTAAATTAACCGCAAGTGCACGGTCGTTCGATGTAGCACTTGAGGGTCGGTCCACAGGGACAGGTGGTTCTTACGGTTTCAACACTTCTAAGCGAATTGATCAAAGGTTTTGTGAGAGTTTGTTCTGAACTATATGTTAATTTAGAAAAGTCAAGCACTTAGGATCGAATCCCCTAAACTAGCATCAAGCGGTCAATTTCGGTCTCCATACCGGTTTGTTGTCACTTACTAAATCTCTACTTCTAATAGGCAAACTAAGTCTGAGCACTAGATCTAAGCACATGGTATTGTCTACATCACATTGTCCATCAAAGGTAAATAAAATGACAAAATAAATTAAAAGGAGAAAAAGCAGTAAAACCCTAAGTATGGACCATTGACTACTGACACATACCTTGTCAAATAACTAGTGACTCTAGAAATAATCTCCTAAAAGTTATAGGTCAATTGGTGTGTGCAACAACCCTAGGTAGGAGATCTACCTATGATCACATGAATTTAGGTTAGATTCATCTCCACTAAATACTTGCATAAAAAATTTACAAACTCATGCTAAAATTATTAGCACAAAAGAATCTAAATAAATAATCAATATTAAAAGTTAATCTAACAAATGGCAAGAAATAATAATCAGTCTAATTACACTAATTAATTAAACAAACTAAAATAATTAACAAATAATTAAATTACCCTTACCTAAAAACCCCATGATTGCCGCACTCCTCTGCTCGCGCACACTTCACGAGGACAGGACACAGCGGCCTCATCCTTCTTGCCAAAACGAAGCCTAATTAAACCTAAAAAAAAAGTTAAATCAAAAACTAATCCTAAAACAAAGAATCATCCTACTGTAAACAAAACCGCGCAGCAAGCAAAAAGCAATTAATCCATGGGGAAAAAATCCGAAGCCTAAAGTTCTCTGCCAATTGCACATAGATCACCATAAAAAATTAATAACAAGTTCCAATAAAGACTAGAAGTCCATTCAAATGTGGCTGAACAAATTCAATTACAAATCAAAGAAATTCTCCCAACTATAAAAACTTAAAAAAAAAAAAACCTAAAAATAATAAAACCTCAACCCTAGCTGACGGCCTCCATATAGCAGCCCTCTCTATTCCTTATATAATAAGGAATACTTACAGAAAAGCCCCTCAGATAAAAAATATTACATATTAATCCAGTTTTGACTCAGGCTGATTCTATAAATGGCCAATACGGGCATTCAAACAGTTGAATCAGCAAAAATTATCAACAGAAAAGTTGTAGATCTTCGAATTCTCTTTCCGTAGACATCTTGAATGACCTATTTTAGAGTCCTGTACCTAAACTTATGACCAAAACACTGCAACATGTTTGGAAAGCAGCCCTCAATCTTTTACAAATTGCGTGATTTTATTGCTGAAACTAACCGGATTCCCTTTTTTTTCTTTTTACCTGTTCCCTGCAAAATATAATCAAATATACCCGAGTAGCATTATTTATATACAAATAATAGATAATTAGGAGCATAAAAATGATATAAAATTGTGCTGATCACCGACAATCCTATTCATATTAAGTACCCGTGCATAAGATGTGGTTGTCTTAATAAAGTTATTATTGTATTAAGAGACTATTTAATTATTAATAGAATTGATCAAACTTATACAAGATAGATATGGCATAATGAGAGTGCAAGAGGAGACAGACTGATTATTTCAAATGATAGAAGATGTGATGAGAAGAAGTTGATTGTAGTGAGAGTGATCAATTAGAAAGATATGATCTATGACGTAGAAGAAAACTTTACATTTATTAAGTGGTTCTGAAATCAATTTAATAGTTAATTAAAAGAAATAAATAAGCATATAAACTATGTAAGACACATCAATCCTACTCAATCAAGGAGAAAAAACTAGGTAATAGATGAGAACAATAAATCATTCATTAAGTGGTTCCGAAATTGAGTTGATGCTCAATTGATAACTAAATCAAATTATACGTCTGGAAATTTAAGATGGTAGTGCATGGGCCTCGCATGGATATCATGTCTTGATGTGGATATCCTATAAATGGTTAATATTTTTACACAAAACCACATGATGACAGGTGTACTATACAAAACAGTAAGTGACCTTAGTTGTTCAAGCAATACATATTTTCAGCGCCAAAGACAACAAATTAGTATTTGTAAATATGTCACACTATAGGCTGATCGAGGACATATGGGAGTTAGATTACACTATGTTTTGGGTTTCTGTGTTCTGATATAAGTGGGAGGAGAATAATAATAGCATCAAAGTTGACAAATCAGAATCATTCTAATGGATCTTAACAAAGAGGTCACAAAGAGGACACATTCACATTAGCATCACAAGTAAAACAAGTATTTTACATCACAGATCCTACTGATAAAAAGTAGTTCATTGTTCTCTTGATGAAACCACAAATTACAACTAATTGTGATAGTGAGAATGATACAGGGGATAATATTGATGAGGTTCCCTCTTTTTCTCTGGGATTAACAAGAGGTGATAATATTGATGGCGATGATGGAAACGATAATGTCGAGGATAGCGAGTTTTACATAGGAGATGATCATTTTGAAGAAATATTGGTTGAGAAAAGTTTAAAAAAAAGAAAGAATAAATCTATTTATATGTTTTATTTATTATTTATTTATGAATTTACTATTTCTTACTTTCTTATATTATTAATGAGGTTCTAGCTTTTTGTGTTTATGTTTCTTAATAGGCATATGGATTCATCACAGGCCAATCATGATGCCTAAAAGAAGAGGGGTTGTGGCCCTACTCGCATGGGTCATCTCATTTTAATGAGAAATCAGAATGGGAGACTAAATGTATAGTTGAATGAGAGTAACACACCGCTTGGTGAAGAGGAGAGGCAATTGAGTAGCTACATTAGATGTGTAGCTCGTCATTACATCCCTGTTGACATTGAAAATTGGCATGCGGTTTCTAGAAAGTTGAAGAATAAATCTAGGATAATATTTTGGTAACAAATTCAGAATAATTTAATTGTCTATATATACTAGATTTATTCTTTTCTAAATATATTAATATTTTTGTTATTTATTGCAGAGTGTATTCATTCTAGATGGGGGGCAAAGCATGATTTACTAATGGTGGCTGGTCAAAGGTAGAAAAATTTAAATTATTTGACAACAGAATTCATCGACAAAGGTTTAATAGAAAATCCGCCATAAGAATATGACCTTGTTGACCAAGAAGTTTGGGAAACTTCGTATTTCAGCATTCTACTGTAGAGTTTAAGGTTAGTACAACATAACTATATATTATACAGTAATTTAATTACATATCTGAAATTTAAATGTTATTTTAATAATTATGTTTCTAATAAAGTTTGAACAAGAAGAATAAAGATAATCAGGAAAAGAGAGTCAAATATAAGCACTGATTAGGTTGTAAGGGATATGTCCGGTTTAAATAAAAACTGGTAAGAGTGTTTTTTTGTTGATTTTTAATATTTACATTTTTTTATGGATTATTACTTATATCTTGCATATATATTTTATACAATAGATAGCCAAGAGATCAAGTGAGGATGGTTCACCCGCTTGCTCAATTTCTCAGACAGAGTTGTGTAAAAATGCTAGAATTTTTGCAGATGGCTCGTACATAAATGCACATAGTAAAGAGTTGTGCAAAATAATTGTAAGTGTTTATATTTACAACAAAATTGTCATAGCATTTTCACTTTTTTTTAAATTTCTATACGTTTTTACTATCAAATTTCTTCTAGGACTCTCTTTCTCATTATGTATCCAAGGAGACATTCATCCTTCTAAAATGAATGACATATTGGTTATGGTATAGGAGACTGATGAGCCACACCGATCATGTTAGAGCCGGGGGACAATGGGCTACCCTGGTGAATTACTTCTATACATCTCGCCAATGTCGTAGAAGTTGTTGGCCCAAAGGCCTTCCACTCTAGTTTTGATGATGATTAACTTATGTAGTTATATGTATTAATAATCTTGTGATTTTAGTTTCAGATCATTAATCAAGTTATTAGTTGGTGATTAGCTTCAACAAGATGATTTGGAAGCTTTCACATGTTGATTCAAGAGCACGAGCGTCAAAGATCACATATAGCACTTGCTCGGTGGATCATGGAGTTTTGGATCGACTCGGCTTGGAGATTGCGCTCTACAAGAAGACATCGGTACCTTAGTTTAGTTTTGTATTTAGATCCAAATTGTAAAGATTAGAATAGTATGATATGCTCAAGTTCACAACACACACGTTTCATGTTTTGGTTTTCAGTTTTTGGTTTAACCGATCTTGGTTTGCATGAATAGATATTATATCAAAACAAGTTTACATGGTTTAATGTATATTAGATTTGTTCTATATACATGCATGCTTCAACTACTTAGAAAAACTTACTTTGATATACCTATTTCATGTGTTTTAGGTTTGTGTTTTAACAAAACTTATTTTTGGAATTAAAGACAAAAACTATGATATATATATATGTTTCATGTATATTGGATTTCTATCCATATGCATCATGCTTCAAAGTATTTAAATATCATATTTTTGTATTTGGAAGAGTTTTTGGACAAAACGTATTTTCTATTCAAAATCCAAGTTTTAGAAAATACAGTTTTTGGTTTTTGGTAAAAATGATAAGACACAAAAATAGTTCATATTGATTGATATTTGAGCTAAACTTTTTACCACATGTTTATATATCAATGCAAAATGATAAAACTATTTTTGGTGATTTTTAGAAAAGATAAAAGAATTTTTAAACATGTTTTTAACTCAGTTTTCTGTTCCAGGCTTCAACCAGTCGACTAGTCTTCTGACCAAGTCGACTTGGCTGAAGTCGGTCAACCGGGTCGGTCGACCGACGTGCACAGATCTGTGCACGTTTGGCAGACTTGAGACGGTCGACCGTCTGGGTTGACCGGGTCTGAGAGCAGAGCTCTCTGTTTGTTTGGGTCGACCGGGGCGGTCGACCGGTAGCTGCCAACGGACAAAATTTGACCGTTGGACGGTCGACCGGACCGGTCGACCGGCAGTGTAATTCTGGCATTTTCAGCTGCCAACGGGTATATTTTTCTGGGGTCTATAAATACCACATTTATGAGAGTTTTTCTCTAAGAATTTTTGTGCGAATTTTTCCTACTCTCTGGTGTTTTCACAGCAATCAAAAGAAGTTTTTGAACTCATATTGAACAATGTATTTGGAGTTTTTGCTAGGGTTTGGAAAATCAAAGAAAAGGGTTTTTGGGAAAAGATTTTGATTGAACTTCTATATCTTGGTTTCAATTTTTCCCAAGGATTTTCTTTGTGATTTTGATTTCCATTCCATTGGTTTTCTCCACACTTGAGCTAAAATCTACTATCTCTTCTATAGGATCTTTGTGTAGGAGAAAGAGATTGTTTGTGGTTGTTTGTTAGACCACCAAGTTAAAAACCCAATCTTTACTTGGCTTTGTGCCTTGGGTTGTATCCCTCAAGTTGTGAGGTGATCCTTGTATTTGTTTTGTGCTAATCCCTCAAGTTGTGAGGTGATTGTTTTGTTGGATTGGAGCTTGCCTCAAGGAGGAGGCTGTGGTTGTAAAGAGAGGAGTTGGGTACTCCTTGTGAGAGTTCTTTGTGGACTTGCTAGTGGATTAGAAATCCTTCGTGTGTCGAAGGCGGGAATGTAGAGCTGGGTGCTCGAACCTCGAAACATATCTTGTTGTTTGCGCTTGATCCATTGACTCTCTCTCTATCTCTCTCTTTACTTTGTGCCTTGCAACTATTCATATTGTGCATTCATAATTGCTTGGCTTGGTTGTGTGTGCATCATTTGTTGATTGCACTTGAGTGTATTGCATTAAGTTTTTAAATTCCGCATTGAGTTCATAGATTAGCTATATCACCTATTCACCCCCCTCTAGGTGACTTTTCAATTGGTATCAGAGCTAGTGCTCCTGATATTTAGGTTTAACCACCAAGGAGTGAGATCTTAGTTTGCTAATCTTCTTTTGCATTGTTCATTTGCACTCATTTAGTTTGCTCTCATGGATAGCCCTCCTATGTTTGACCATATTAGACTTGATGCCTTGAAGGCCAATATGAGTAGCCATTTGAAAAGACTAGGACATCTAGTTTATCAAGCCTCCACTATGGAATCATTCCCTAATAGTAGCAAGCATAAAAAGGCTAATGCATTAGCACTTAGAGCACTAAGAGCATCTCTTAGTGGACATCTTTTACCGGTGTTTGATCGTTATGACTCGGCTTTTACAGTTTGGAGCTTATTAACGTCTCTCGAGCTTCCAAGGATTATCAACAAGATGAGGAGATCTAAGAGAGAAAAGTCCGAAGAGCATTGCTTCATGGTCCAAGGGAATAACTCCCTTGAGGTACAATCAGACACTCAATTAGATGATAGCTCTAGTTCCTATTGCCATGGTTGTTTTGAAGTTCAAACTTTAAATTTGGAACTTGCTCAAAAGCTTGAAAATTTATTGGAAAAACACAATCTTTTGAAAGAGGACAACCTTGTTTTGAAAAATGAATTAAAGGATTTGTGTTCAAATTTTGAATTGGTTTTGCAAGAAAAGAAGAGATCACTAGTGAACGTAACTCACTAAGATCTCAACTAGACCTTGCCCTTGATGAGATTGAGATTTTGAAAAACAAAAGTGATTGTAATGATGTTGTGAAAAACAATGAGGTTTTATCTTCTAAATTGGATTTTGTTTTGAAAGATAACCTTGTTTTGAAAAATAAAATTGAGTCAATTACAAAAGAATTGGATTTAGTTTTAAAGAAAAATGAATCTTTGAAAATTGAAATTGATTCTCATGTGTGCCATGCTAGTATAGCTTCTTCTTCTTGCACACCTATTGCATGCTCCACTTTATCTTCTAGTATTGAAAAAGATATAAATGTTTTGAAGAAAAGTGTTGAATGTTTGGGCTCCACTTTGAGCCAATGCACATTGAATCATTCACGTTTGGAAACCTTGGTTCGCAAGAAACAAGGTCCATCTTTGCATGCACACCCTACACGGCATACACATGCTCTCCACGGACACAACCATAACATGTATGCTCATGTGTACACATGTACACATTGTGGCCGAAAAGGTCATCTTGCTAGATTTTGTTATGATCGCTTACATGTTAAAAATTTAGCAAATAATCTTGTTTGGGTTAGGAAAGATACTAACCCCTATGGACCCAAAAGAAAATGGGTACCAAAAACTACCTCCTTGACTTTTGATGTAGGTGGGAGCTCTCGCATCACGTGAGAGTATTGGTGCTTTGAGGTGGATGCGTTCTAAGCTTAAAAGAGAACCATTTGGATGCTTCACTCTCAAGGGGATTTGGTGGGAGGACCACCGTGGTTTGGAGAACTAGAGATGCACCTTCATCGGTTTTGGTATCATTCTCTAACTCCCATTTTTTGCATGTTTTTCATATTTATCTATTCATAGCATGCCTTGTTTTATTGTTCATTATGCTTATGTCATGTTGATTAGATTTGTGTTAGACATGTTTAGTTACTTGAGACACCCATGTTTTATATGGATCTTATCTTTGTATTCTCATCTTGTTTAGTACTATCATGTATGCCCTAGATCTAATGTACATGCATATACATAATGATAATATGGATGCTTATGATGTTTTATTTTGATAACTCATGTTTTATTGTTTCATGATTAATATGATATTTGCCATGTTTATTAGACTTATGCTTTACATGATTAGTTGTTGAGACACCCATGTTTAGTATGGACCCATATGTTGTGTTCTCACCATTTGTTTAGCTATTATACACTTCATAACTCTTATAGCATGTGGATTTACATAATGATCTGTAACGCCCCGATTCCACGGATACGGGGACGTCACTGCGACGTATATACGTAGGTCAGAACTACCCTCCCGTATATACGCTAAGCATCAGTACAGACAAGAATCAGAGTACGGAAGTAAGTGGTGCATTATACATTCCAACATATATATACAATTATAGAATTATCACCAGTAGTGATCTAATATTACATGAATATCATATCACTAATATGCGCAAATGCGAGAGAACAAAGGGATATACATGTATGGACAACATAAAAGATACATGTATATGAACAGTACAAAAGAGTGCTCACATACATGTATACAAGGAACTGTACAAGTGAAAAGTATAAAAGAGCACTCACGAGTTTACTAAGAAGAAACTCGAGAGGCACACAGGGGGCCTGGAAGGATGTGGCTCTGGACGGTCGGCTGGAGATCCACGCTACCGCTGCGCCACTCTGAGCAGCGAAGGGGTAAATCCACTCGCTCCAAGCTCCAAGACCTGGACGTGAGAATCCAGGGGAGTCAAATAATACTCCCCAGGCGAGTGTAGAAGTAAAACCAAGTGGTGAAGCAGAGTGAGCACAATAATGCATATATCAAGAAGGAAATACCCAGGAGGCAGATAGGATGGAGCAGGTAAGAATAGACATAGCATGAGAATCATAAAACAAGAAATCCGAATAAAACCAATCCGAGCTACCATAATACTCATAAAACATGAAATCCGATATAAAGTCCGGGAAAAGCAAATACGGTAAGGCACATCACGGATTCATAGCTATTTAAGATGCAGGCTTTAGTATGCGTCCCATTCCACATACCTCTACTTACAACTTAAAGAGCCGATTATTATGACACTTTATTATTACTCGTCTTACCCATATATCTAGGTATGTGTCTCGGTGTACGGCCAACTCACATACTTCCATATATAAGCAAGTCGAGGTTGTTATTGGAAACAGCGGTTGTATCAACGAACTATGTTTACAGTGGGTCCCGTGCATGCCCGGGACCACGGCCCAGTATTGTTCCGTTGCTTGAAGACGGAACCTGCCGCTAGGCTAAACAGGAGGGTCTTATGTATGCCCTTGTCATGACAGTAAACAGGAAAGGGAGGAAGCACTCCCCTCGGTCCCATGGAGTACCACAGGTAAGACCGGATATATAGTGCACAACCTAATGCCACTGTAAACACGAACACATATCGATATCCGCATGTTTCCCCCGACCCAATACAAGTTGGTCCATTTTAAGATTCAATAGCTTAATTATCACTTTACGGGAAAAACAGGAAATAGACATGATCAGGAATCAGGAGTACATAAGTATAACATAGTCAGGTCACTGCATGTAAAGCAGGAAAACAAGTCACTGATCATGATACAGGATAATAAGTCAAGTTCCCGTAAGAATGATAATCACAAGTCAAGTATATCATGCTGGGTGTAAAGTGATAGCATGACAGGATGATGATAATTAACAAGCAACCAAGCATATAAGAGATTGATAGTAATCAGGTGGCAAGTTATGTCAAGAGATTGATAATAGTCTGGGTAAGTCAGGTCATACCAATAGGGTCTTGCCATAGAGCATGCCAAGTGGTCAGGTGATAACACACTAGATGTCAGGTGATATACATATGTCAAATGGTGGCACATAACTAACAGGTCTAAAGTAATGCCAAGTGGTAATATAAAAGTAAGGACCCAAAGTCCAACAAGTCCAACGACCACGAAGGGTCGGCCACGCATAGCATAAAGCAATAAAAGATATAGAACATGAAATAAAATACATGAAAGCTAAAGCGAGAACATGCGCATAATCAATGAAATAAGAAGCAAGAGGGTAGCGAGTGAGAACACTCGCCTGAGTCACCAATATACCGAAATATCCGAAATTCACGGAAGCCTGGGATGCGCCACAACCTGTGATATAAATATGTGGAGTGAAGAGGAGAGAAGGTAAGATGATGTTAGCCAAGTGACAAGTCAAGTAATACTAATACATGATGTAGGTCTAGAGGGTAAGGTTCCTATTCAAGAAAGGAATCCACTACAACAGTCAGGCAGAGTTAGTCGACCAGGGTGGAAGGTTAGTCGACTAATAAAGGGGTTAGTCGACTAACAGTCTGGATTAGTCGACTAAAACTGGGTTCCAGAGAGTTTGGGTTTGGTTTCAGGGAAAAGTTAGTCGACTGGGGTAAAATAGGTAGTCGACTAACAGATACTCTAAGTCGACTAATAGTATGGTCAAGTCGACTAGAACTGGGATACAGAAAGTTGGGTTTGATTCAGGAGTCGACTAGGATAAAAATGTAGTCGACTAGGGGTCCTAAGTCGACTAAGATTTGTGATAAGTCGACTGGGGCCGAGAGTTAGGTTTTCTAGCTTCAGGTGAGGGTTAGTCGACCAGGGTCAAGGTATAGTCGACTAATAAGGATCTATAGTCGACTGGTAATAGGGTCTAGTCGACTAAAACTGTGTTTCCCGAAATGTTACATTTTGACTAAGTGTTATTAGTCGACTAATAGTGAGGTCTAGTCGACTAATCGACTGAAAACAGAATACAGGACAGATTTCTAGGGTTTTGGTTTGATGGCTAATTAACATGATTTGAAGACATAATTGCACAAGATAAGAATACACATGCATACTAGGAATTGGCTTAAGCTTAGGTGATGAAAACTACTCACCAAAAGAGTACAAGTGAAGGAGTGAAGGAAGTTGTTGATGAAGAATAAGGTGGAGTCCCTTGGTGTTGTTGAAGATCTTGATGGTGGATTCCATGGAGATAAAGACCTAGGAGATGCCCTTGAAGTTGGTGGTGGTGGAGTTGAAGAAGAGGGTGGGGATTAGGGTTCTTGGTGAAGTGAAGTTGGTGAAGAGAGTGAAAAAGAAATAGAAATGTAAAGGGAAAGCATTTATATGTTTTTGGATTTTTTTGAAGGGGATGCAAATCAAATGGAAGTGAGGGGGTTTTTGTGCAAATGAGGGAGTGAGGTGATCTCTTGGCCAATCATGGCTTGCCAAGAGAGGGTGAGGTGTCCCTAGGATGGCCACTTGGCCGGCCATGGTGAGGGAGAGAGAGTTGCATTGATGAGGGAGTAGGTGGAAGTTGACTTTTTTTGGAGGGGAGGAAAATAAGGAAAAGGAAAAGGAAAAGATTAAATGAAAAGGGAAATTGGAAAAGAAATGATAAAGAGAAGGTACTTTCTCTTGGAAGAGAAAATGCAAATAATGGAAATGGCGGATTCCTGGGATTCAGTTGCGGATGCGGAAATCCTTCGGGAAAATACCGGAATCGTCCGAAATTCAAGTATCTCGGAACGACCCGAAATAATTACCAAAATCAAGGATATTATATTAAGTACAATAGTGAAATCCGTTTTAAGAAATACTTTATAGTTTTGAAATTAAAAATCCCGGAATCAATAATTTACCGACTCCGTTGGAATTTTCATAAAATCATAAAATCCTCAGAAAAAGAATGTAGGTAGAAAATATGATTCTAAGGAATAAAGCCTAAAGGACCATCATGAAATTCCTAACTGTTTGAGGATTAAAAATCCAAGAATCGGTCAGCGGAACTGGCCGACACCGGTTTTGAAGAAATTCCTTTTAATTCCAGAAAAATCTAGAAAATCATAGAAAATATATAATATTGGAAAATGATATTTAAAACTAAAATCGGTCAATTCTAATTATCAGAATATCTAAATCGAGTAATACTCTAGGATCGGGTCCTTCGGTTCAGACTAGGGCTGACTCCGTGTCCACGAATCCAAATCCAAAACAAAAACAATCATATAAGGAATTCATCATACAGAATAAATACAGGAAACAAATCGAAAAAATACGACTGAAAATCTGAATACGCAACTAAGTACGTATTCCGGAAACGGGGTATTACAATCCACCCACCTTACAAAAATTGCGTCCTCGCAATTTCGTTAAGGGGGTAATTTGAATACAAAGGGACAACGGTGGAATTTTATACTAATTAAGATATGAAGCACTATAGGTAGGGCTCTCAAGTCAACTGAATAATAATCATACTCTGCATTTCCGGCTGATGATGTCGTGGCTGTGTAATAAATCCTTAGAATAATGCTGAATAATACCGATGATGTCGTGGCTGTGAAATAAATGAATACTGATGGTGTCGTGGCTGTGTAATAAAGAAAACCCCGAAAATCCTGAGCATAATAAAGAAGACCGATAATTAAGAATCCCGAATACCGACTGCTGTCTTCTGAAATATAGCCAGATCAAGATCGATCTGGAGAATACCAAGCTTCATAGAATTGGCCGAAGAGATCACATAATAGCCTCATTCCGAACCAGCCACTACCTCTCTAGTCTAGTCATACCTTAAAATAGTATAAGGCTTCATAAAACCAAAACATAAAACCAAAACGGGGAAAGGATAGGAGAGATCAGGAATCCAAGGAAAAGATAGTCAAGGAGGGATTTGAAATCAAAGGAAAGATAGTCAAGGAGGGATTTGAAATCAAAGGAAAGATAGTCAAGAAATAGATAACTCTGCACTTGCAGTTGGAATGTATAACCAAGACTCATGTATTCCAGTTGCAAATCTCTTTACCATTGATTTGCCGTCTGGACGTACTGAGGATGTCCAGAGCCTAAGTTGGCCTAAGCTCTGATACCAACCTGTAACGCCCCGATTCCACGGATACGGGGACGTCACTGCGACGTATATACGTAGGTCAGAACTACCCTCCCGTATATACGCTAAGCATCAGTACAGACAAGAATCAGAGTACGGAAGTAAGTGGTGCATTATACATTCCAACATATATATACAATTACAGAATTATCACCAGTAGTGATCTAATATTACATGAATATCATATCACTAATATGCGCAAATGCGAGAGAACAAAGGGATATACATGTATGGACAACATAAAAGATACATGTATATGAACAGTACAAAAGAGTGCTCACATACATGTATACAAGGAACTGTACAAGTGAAAAGTATAAAAGAGCACTCACGAGTTTACTAAGAAGAAACTCGAGAGGCACACAGGGGGCCTGGAAGGATGTGGCTCTGGACGGTCGGCTGGAGATCCACGCTACCGCTGCGCCACTCTGAGCAGCGAAGGGGTAAATCCACTCGCTCCAAGCTCCAAGACCTGGACGTGAGAATCCAGGGGAGTCAAATAATACTCCCCAGGCGAGTGTAGAAGCAAAACCAAGTGGTGAAGCAGAGTGAGCACAATAATGCATATATCAAGAAGGAAATACCCAGGAGGCAGATAGGATGGAGCAGGTAAGAATAGACATAGCATGAGAATCATAAAACAAGAAATCCGAATAAAACCAATCCGAGCTACCATAATACTCATAAAACATGAAATCCGATATAAAGTCCGGGAAAAGCAAATACGGTAAGGCACATCACGGATTCATAGCTATTTAAGATGCAGGCTTTAGTATGCGTCCCATTCCACATACCTCTACTTACAACTTAAAGAGCCGATTATTATGACACTTTATTATTACTCGTCTTACCCATATATCTAGGTATGTGTCTCGGTGTACGGCCAACTCACATACTTCCATATATAAGCAAGTCGAGGTTGTTATTGGAAACAGCGGTTGTATCAACGAACTATGTTTACAGTGGGTCCCGTGCATGCCCGGGACCACGGCCCAGTATTGTTCCGTTGCTTGAAGACGGAACCTGCCGCTAGGCTAAACAGGAGGGTCTTATGTATGCCCTTGTCATGACAGTAAACAGGAAAGGGAGGCAGCACTCCCCTCGGTCCCCTGGAGTACCACAGGTAAGACCGGATATATAGTGCACAACCTAATGCCACTGTAAACACGAACACATATCGATATCCGCATGTTTCCCCCGACCCAATACAAGTTGGTCCATTTTAAGATTCAATAGCTTAATTATCACTTTACGGGAAAAACAGGAAATAGACATGATCAGGAATCAGGAGTACATAAGTATAACATAGTCAGGTCACTGCATGTAAAGCAGGAAAACAAGTCACTGATCATGATACAGGATAATAAGTCAAGTTCCCGTAAGAATGATAATCACAAGTCAAGTATATCATGCTGGGTGTAAAGTGATAGCATGACAGGATGATGATAATTAACAAGCAACCAAGCATATAAGAGATTGATAGTAATCAGGTGGCAAGTTATGTCAAGAGATTGATAATAGTCTGGGTAAGTCAGGTCATACCAATAGGGTCTTGCCATAGAGCATGCCAAGTGGTCAGGTGATAACACACTAGATGTCAGGTGATATACATATGTCAAATGGTGGCACATAACTAACAGGTCTAAAGTAATGCCAAGTGGTAATATAAAAGTAAGGACCCAAAGTCCAACAAGTCCAACGACCACGAAGGGTCGGCCACGCATAGCATAAAGCAATAAAAGATATAGAACATGAAATAAAATACATGAAAGCTAAAGCGAGAACATGCGCATAATCAATGAAATAAGAAGCAAGAGGGTAGCGAGTGAGAACACTCGCCTGAGTCACCAATATACCGAAATATCCGAAATTCACGGAAGCCTGGGATGCGCCACAACCTGTGATATAAATATGTGGAGTGAAGAGGAGAGAAGGTAAGATGATGTTAGCCAAGTGACAAGTCAAGTAATACTAATACATGATGTAGGTCTAGAGGGTAAGGTTCCTATTCAAGAAAGGAATCCACTACAACAGTCAGGCAGAGTTAGTCGACCAGGGTGGAAGGTTAGTCGACTAATAAAGGGGGTTAGTCGACTAACAGTCTGGATTAGTCGACTAAAACTGGGTTCCAGAGAGTTTGGGTTTGGTTTCAGGGAAAAGTTAGTCGACTGGGGTAAAATAGGTAGTCGACTAACAGATACTCTAAGTCGACTAATAGTATGGTCAAGTCGACTAGAACTGGGATACAGAAAGTTGGGTTTGATTCAGGAGTCGACTAGGATAAAAATGTAGTCGACTAGGGGTCCTAAGTCGACTAAGATTTGTGATAAGTCGACTGGGGCCGAGAGTTAGGTTTTCTAGCTTCAGGTGAGGGTTAGTCGACCAGGGTCAAGGTATAGTCGACTAATAAGGATCTATAGTCGACTGGTAATAGGGTCTAGTCGACTAAAACTGTGTTTCCCGAAATGTTACATTTTGACTAAGTGTTATTAGTCGACTAATAGTGAGGTCTAGTCGACTAATCGACTGAAAACAGAATACAGGACAGATTTCTAGGGTTTTGGTTTGATGGCTAATTAACATGATTTGAAGACATAATTGCACAAGATAAGAATACACATGCATACTAGGAATTGGCTTAAGCTTAGGTGATGAAAACTACTCACCAAAAGAGTACAAGTGAAGGAGTGAAGGAAGTTGTTGATGAAGAATAAGGTGGAGTCCCTTGGTGTTGTTGAAGATCTTGATGGTGGATTCCATGGAGATAAAGACCTAGGAGATGCCCTTGAAGTTGGTGGTGGTGGAGTTGAAGAAGAGGGTGGGGATTAGGGTTCTTGGTGAAGTGAAGTTGGTGAAGAGAGTGAAAAAGAAATAGAAATGTAAAGGGAAAGCATTTATATGTTTTTGGATTTTTTTGAAGGGGATGCAAATCAAATGGAAGTGAGGGGGTTTTGTGCAAATGAGGGAGTGAGGTGATCTCTTGGCCAATCATGGCTTGCCAAGAGAGGGTGAGGTGTCCCTAGGATGGCCACTTGGCCGGCCATGGTGAGGGAGAGAGAGTTGCATTGATGAGGGAGTAGGTGGAAGTTGACTTTTTTTGGAGGGGAGGAAAATAAGGAAAAGGAAAAGGAAAAGATTAAATGAAAAGGGAAATTGGAAAAGAAATGATAAAGAGAAGGTACTTTCTCTTGGAAGAGAAAATGCAAATAATGGAAATGGCGGATTCCTGGGATTCAGTTGCGGATGCGGAAATCCTTCGGGAAAATATCGGAATCGTCCGAAATTCAAGTATCTCGGAACGACCCGAAATAATTACCAAAAATCAAGGATATTATATTAAGTACAATAGTGAAATCCGTTTTAAGAAATACTTTATAGTTTTGAAATTAAAAATCCCGGAATCAATAATTTACCGACTCCGTTGGAATTTTCATAAAATCATAAAATCCTCAGAAAAAGAATGTAGGTAGAAAATATGATTCTAAGGAATAAAGCCTAAAGGACCATCATGAAATTCCTAACTGTTTGAGGATTAAAAATCCAAGAATCGGTCAGCGGAACTGGCCGACACCGGTTTTGAAGAAATTCCTTTTAATTCCAGAAAAATCTAGAAAATCATAGAAAATATATAATATTGGAAAATGATATTTAAAACTAAAATCGGTCAATTCTAATTATCAGAATATCTAAATCGAGTAATACTCTAGGATCGGGTCCTTCGGTTCAGACTAGGGCTGACTCCGTGTCCACGAATCCAAATCCAAAACAAAAACAATCATATAAGGAATTCATCATACAGAATAAATACAGGAAACAAATCGAAAAAATACGACTGAAAATCTGAATACGCAACTAAGTACGTATTCCGGAAACGGGGTATTACATGATCGTTTTATGTTTGTAATGATGATTTATGTCCCGTTTTATACTTCATGTTTTGACTACTTGCTTGAATGATAAGTTTTCATTAAGACTAGGATTTATAATTGTACAACTAGTGAGCTACAAATAGACCTTTATATATGTTTGTGCTTGAACGCTCATTTGTATTCACTTGATGTACTAGTATAGCCTAGTTTTGATGATTCTTACATTTGACTTGTATTCATCATTTTACATATTCTGTTTTAACTTAATGTATATGTCCATCTTGTCCAAACTATCATTTATACATATACATCCTTGAGCCACGTGCCTTCATGCATATACTTTTGTGGTCTCATTGTGTTTAGGATATGTATGTATACTTTAGTTTGTACATGACATACATATTCCTTGAAGTTTAAATCGTTATGATGAATTTCATGTTTTTAAGATGATTTCAATTAGTGATTTCACATCCTAGATGAATTTCATGTTTTCAATGTTGAGCTTGATTGTCCATTTTTTTGTTGATATATTTCTCACAACACTTGTACACTCACCTTATTTAATGTTTTCTCATGACTTAGTTTTCATGAGTACAAATTGTGCTATATGGATTTTGAGTGTTTCAGTGCCATGTGGTTTACATGTGTCTTCATGAAAAATATTTTTTTTTGTTATTCCTTGTTTGAAGGATCTCGTACTAGTTGATTCATATAACTAGTTGTGATATTCTTCCTTGGTAGTAGTTTTCAAACATACTATATTGGTAAACCTATTTTTGAAAATTCCTACCATCAAAGGGTGGTTGGATGGGAGATCATGCTCATGTATGCTTTATAGTGAAAATCATAGTAAACTTGAAAATGAAATGGGTGGTAGGAATATGAGATATACACTTGATCTTATTGTTGTTTTAATTGGCAATCATTGAATTCTTTCAATTGGTATTAATCTTGACATTTCTTGTATACTCATATATTTTTATGTATGTATGCTTGCATTTCAAAGAATATCAATTTCGTTTGGTATCTATCTTTTCATACATATATATATGTTTTATTTGTGCTTATTATATCCCTATATCTTTAAGCACAAGATTTTGTTTGTGATAAAGTTGAGCTTCAACTTTGTTTCAATTGATTTAGTTTTAAATTGGTATCTTAATTCAAGCCTTATCATAGTTTTTATTGGTATTTCATAAACGGGGAGAAAATCTTGTATTTCATCTTTCAATTGGTATTTAGTATTCCACTCCCTTACTTTATGATAGCGAATAATAATTTCAATTGGCAATAGTTTCAATTGTTATCAAAATCAAATTTGTTTATATACTTAAAAATAATAATTTTAATTGGTATTAAAGATCTATGTTTAATTTCAATTAATATCAAGATTGTTTACTTATCAATTGGTATCAAGATTTTTGTTTTTCAAATTGGTATAGTTTCACTTTTTAAATTGGTATCAATATGCACTTCCTTGACACATTTTTTAATTGGTATCATATTTGAGTTTAGACAAAAAGGGGGAGAGCATCCCTTGATTGATTCCTTGTTTTGAATATAAAAAGAATATGTTTTTATTAGTTTTGTAAATAAGGGGGAGAAGAATTTCTTTTAATCGGTATATGTTTTTATTTGTTTTATTTTTAACCCTTTGTTGATGATTGACAAAAAGGGGGAGAAGAATTTGAGTTTATATGCATGTTTATGTTTTTATGTGTTTTTATATTAAGTTCAATTGGTATCCAAAGCATTATTTAAAGAACATGTTTAGTTTTGGTATCAAGAGCTTGTAAAAGAGATCATTAGATCATTAGTTTTGTTTTGCATATATTGAGTTTAATTGGTATCTAGAGCATGTTTATTTGCTTAGTTTAATTGGTATCAAGAGCATGTTTATTTGTTTTTGCTAATCGGTATCTAGAACATGTTTATTTGTTTTTGAAAATTTCATTAGTATCTTCCATTGGTTTCTAGAGCCATTTATTGTATTATGCATATCTATGCATGTTTCATGTTTTATAATTTCATTGGTATTTAGAGCCATTTATTAGTTGTTTATCCTATGCATGAGTTAAGGGGGAGCTTCTTTGAAGCTTAACTTTAATCCATGCATATATAACTCCATGAGTTTTGTCATCATCAAAAAGGGGGAGATTGTTGGCCCAAAGGCCTTCCACTCTAGTTTTGATGATGATTAACTCATGTAGTTATGTGTACTAATAATCTTGTGATTTTAGTTTCAGATCATTAATCAAGTTATTAGTTGGTGATTAGCTTCAACAAGATGATTTGGAAGCTTTCACATGTTGATTCAAGAGCACGAGCGTCAAAGATCACATATAGCACTTGCTCGGTGGATCATGGAGTTTTGGATCGAGTCGGCTTGGAGATTGCGCTCTACAAGAAGACATCGGTACCTTAGTTTAGTTTTGTGTTTAGATCCAAATTGTAAAGATTAGAAT
Source organism: Agave tequilana (assembly GCA_038442645.1). Taxonomy (NCBI): domain Eukaryota; kingdom Viridiplantae; phylum Streptophyta; class Magnoliopsida; order Asparagales; family Asparagaceae; genus Agave; species Agave tequilana. The sequence goes on from JAVJIF010030449.1 coordinate 169,351, forward strand.
AGTATGATATGCTCAAGTTCACAACACACACGTTTCATGTTTTGGTTTTCGGTTTTTGGTTTAACCGATCTTGGTTTGCATGAATAGATATTATATCAAAATAAGTTTACATAGTTTAATGTATATTAGATTTGTTCTATATACATGCATGCTTCAACTACTTAGACAAACTTACTTTGATATACCTATTTCATGTGTTTTAGGTTTTGTGTTTTAACAAAACTTATTTTTGGAATTAAAGACAAAAACTATGATATATATATATATATATATATATATATATATATATATATATATATATATATATATATATATATATATATATATGTTTCATGTATATTGGATTTCTATCCATATGCATCATGCTTCAAAGTGTTTAAATATCATGTTTTTGTATTTGGAAGAGTTTTTGGACAAAATGTATTTTCTATTCAAAATCCAAGTTTTAGAAAATACAGTTTTTGGTTTTTGGTAAAAATGATAAGACACAAAAATAGTTCATATTGATTGATATTTGAGCTAAACTTTTTACCACATGTTTATATATCAATGCAAAATGATAAAACTATTTTTGGTGATTTTTAGAAAAGATAAAAGAATTTTTAAACATATTTTTAACTCAGTTTTCTATTCCAGGCTTCAACCAGTCGACTAGTCTTCTGACCAAGTCGACTTGGCTGAAGTCGGTCGACCGGGTCGGTCGACCCACGTGCACAGATCTGTGCACGTTTGGCAGACTTGGGACGGTCGACCGGGTCTGAGAGCAGAGCTCTCTGTTTGTTTGGGTCGACCGGGGCGGTCGACCGATAGCTGCCAACGGGCAAAATTTGACCGTTGGACGGTCGACCGGACCGGTCGACCGGCAGTGTAATTCTGGCATTTTCAGCTGCCAACGGCTATATTTTTCTGGGGTCTATAAATACCCCATTTGTGAGAGTTTTTCTCTAAGAATTTTTGTGCGAATTTTCCCCTACTCTCTGGTGTTTTCACAGCAATCAAAAGAAGTTTTTGAACTCATATTGAACAATCTATTTGGAGTTTTTGCTAGGGTTGGAAAACCAAAGAAAAGGGTTTTGGGAAAAGATTTTGATTGAACTTCTATATCTTGGTTTCAGTTTTTCCCAAGGATTTTCTTCGTGATTTTGATTTCCATTCCATTGGTTTTCTCCACACTTGAGCTAAAATCTACTATCTCTTCTATAGGATCTTTGTGTGGGAGAAAGAGATTGTTTGTGGTTGTTTGTTAGACCACCAAGTTAAAAACCCAATCTTTGCTTGGCTTTGTGCCTTGGGTTGTATCCCTCAAGTTGTGAGGTGATCCTTGTGTTTGTTTTGTGCTAATCCCTCAAGTTGTGAGGTGATTGTTTTGTTGGATTGGAGCTTGCCTCAAGGAGGAGGCTGTGGTTGTAAAGAGAGGAGTTGGGTACTCCTTGTGAGAGTTCTTTGTGGACTTGCTAGTGGATTAGAAATCCTTCGTGTGTCGAAGGCGGGGATGTAGAGCTGGGTGCTCGAACCTCGAAACATATCTTGTTGTTTGCGCTTGATCCATTGACTCTCTCTCTCTCTCTTTACTTTGTGCCTTGCAACTATTCATATTGTGCATTCATAATTGCTTGACTTGGTTATGTGTGCATCATTTGTTGATTGCACTTGAGTGTATTGCATTAAGTTTTTAAATTCCGCATTGAGTTCACAGATTAGCTATATCACCTATTCACTCCCTCTAGGTGACTTTTCAGAAGTCATACAGACGAGGAGACAAAAAGGCTTGGTGAAGGCACATTTGAAGCCAAAGGGAAAGCACGAGAAGCCGAGATGAGATTTGAAATGATGAAAGAATTCCGACTGGAGTTCTTACAAACCTGTACGCCACACCCTTGCCATGTTGTAGTACGCCCTTCTTCTGCTACACTATATAGCGGCTACGACAGTTGTACAGTTTCAAGACATTTATCCGATATTCCAAAGGTAATCTTATTTAATTTTTTTTAAATATGTTAAGTTTTGAGCACCATGTGTATTTTGTTAATACATTGATTATTATTTGGTTGTCACAGGGTGGTAATCTTCTAGTTTCTTTAGCCATTGACCCTCGTAACCATGAAATATTATCTTTAATGACGATTATTTTTAGGAACATCATAAAAGGTTAAAATTTTCATTGATATATAATCACTGTTAAATGTGGATTTTCATGGCGTTTTTACTGACAATTGCTATGAAATGTCCGTGTGTTCATCGTGGGCTAAAACTGCCGTGAAATTTTAATGTCGCCCGAATAGACGGAGGTTTTTGACCCGCCATCGTTGCTGTTTAATAGCGGTTTTAAACCACTGTGAAAGCCCATTTTTGTTGTAGTGCGACCATTTTCCATATATCTCTTTTTCTATATATAGTTTTAAGATAAGATTATATATATGTATATTATATAATGTATATATATATCCCATTTATGTTCACTATGAAGGCATTTTGTTTTTCTTGTTCTGATTTTGTTCTCTTTTTTATTAAAAGACGGTCAAAACCTAGTCTCGGAGTTGGGATCTTGATCAATTTACCAGTAAAGCCAAACTCAAGAAATGTGTTTCCTTTATTCTTTGGTATCAATTTAGCGAAACCGTTTTTGGGCATTGCATTGTGATGCCAGATAAAGGAAACAAGGACTACTTTTGGACAGAGTTATTAACTGATATTCATTTTTTCCATCCATCAAATTTGAATGAGAGCGAGTTTACTTACATGTGGCATATTATATTTTGTTTATGTAAAATATTCATTTAATGTGCTATATATGCTACTTTTTCTAAACAATGAAGAATACACAAAAGATTATATCTAAATTATTATTTTGTTGACGGTGAATCGGGACTCGCTTGGTAGAGTGATTAAATTAAAATACAAAAGATCTTAAGTTCAAGATTTGATTATTAGACGATGATTTTATTTAAAAAAAGAAAAAAAGCTAAAAGGAACAAATATTGTGTATAATTCTGACTATTAAACTTTTCTAATCAAACATGATTTTCAAATAATTACATCAATTACTTTGTCATAAATAACTGTGGTGGTCAGATTCTGATCTGCATCAGGATCCCGATACGTGTCCCGCCTTATTCGATCCTCCCGAAGACAGACGACAAGATGTGCCAACAAAACATCTTCCCGAGGTGACTCCTCTCCGTTCCTAAGGTTCACTCCTCTTTTCGAAGACTCAACTATCCCGATATCACTCCTTCTGAGAGCGTCATCATCTCGAGGTCGATTCTTTTTGTCCCGTGCAAGACGGATCAGCAACAAACCTTTTTGATCACCGCCTACATTCATGAAGATCATTTTCTTATTGTACGGAGATTGAAAAAAGTGTTTTAGCTATGTAGAGTTTATTGTAACATTTTGCAAATAGTGAAGTCTCTCCCTTCTCCTCGTGATTCTTCTCATATTGGGTTTTTACGTAAAATCTTGTGTCATAATTTGCTCTCAGAGTGAATCTCTGAGTTACTTTCATTCTCCGTGGTGCGAAATTGACTGCTCGATTTATCCCTACCACATTTTGGTGCTTTCATTGAGATCTGAGTCCCAACGCTCAGATTTCTCCCTTACTAAATCCATCCTCAAAGAGCCTCTCCAGCAAGCCATGACCCCAAAAAAATAGCCGATCACGAAGGGATAATCTTTCAAAGGCAAATCTGTTGCCATCACTGGGGATATTATTCCCTCGAGTGGCGTCATCCCCACGTAAAAGATACTGCCTCCGTACCTTTGCAAGGTGCAACCAAAGATATCCACCCGTCATCAACTTACGACGCCCAATTCCTCCAATTGTTTGCTGACATGAAGGAGAAATTGGCAAAGCAGTAAGCTTTATTCAATCACGAACGAGGGCAAGTAGAGGAGGATTGAGAAAGCGCTGCATGTGAATGGGAAGAGATGAAACACCTAAACAACCAGCTCCTTGCCCAGATCACGGCTCTTCAGAACTCCCTAGCACCTCCTCCATCGCCAGAGAGGCCCACTGCATTGGAGGCTAAGAGTGGTAAACAGTCAAAAGGTCAAAGGTGTCGCAAAGCGGCCTCCCCACTCCATCGGCGCAATCCGACGATGGGTCGAGTTCACCTCATCCCCGCAAAAAGGATCGACTTTATCATTCTCGAAGGAAGACCAAGAAGTTTATTCGTGTCCAAGATCTCAACCAGCTTGTATGAAAGTGAGTCGAAGAAGCGAGTATACCATATCATCGTAGATTCAAGGCCATCGCCACTGATGCATCCAATTCTCCATTCTCTGAGGAATACTGGAATATGAATTTCTCAAGAAGTTTATAGTTCCGACCTTTGATTAGGTCAGAGTGATCCAATTCAGCACCTCTGCCAGTATCAGGATAAGATGGTGATCCATTTCAGAAATGACTCTCTCTTGTGCTGAACCTTTTCCTCCAGCTTGTAGGGGATAACCTCTGACTGGTTTCACTCCCTTTTGCTACGCTCAATCCACAATTTTAGAGATTTCACCAAATTTTTTTTTGCTTAATAATTTTTCCGTTAAGAGTTCAAACAGAACAACCACCACCTCCTCTCCATTAAGATGAGGCCCTCCGATAGCCTCAAGGCATATATTGGTTACTTTCAGAATCAGCTGGCCAATGCACACAACTACAATGAAGATGCATCCACTCTTACATTCATCAGCGGACTACAGATCACTCACCCACTATACAAGCATCTGATGAAATACAACGTCACCCGTTGGAGTGAGATCCTATCCCGAGCCCAACCATACATCTAATTGGTGGAAGCAATGGAAAGCGCCGCCAACCTATCTTTCAACCGCGGTGATGACAGAACAAAACCAATGTTGCAGCAATGAGGCTCCTCCATTGACTTCCAGGGTCGCGGACAAGGCAATTTAAAGAAGCAATCATTCCCGCACCGTCAGGAGAGCCTATTGGCCCAAGGTTACAATCACCCGGTTTTTGAGTTTTGATGATTACAAAATATTAATAGTTATTTGTACTAATCATATTTTAGTGTTTTAGGGTTCTAAGGATTCAAGAAGTGTTCTTCCCTAAAGGAAGGTATTTTTGACTCAAGTTGACTCAATTCGGGTTCAAGGATTCAAGCTATACAACATTCCATATGGAGAAGCCCTAATTTGAAGATCATGTAGTCACCTAGAACCTTTGTAAGAATTAGTTTGTTAAAGAATGAGGTTATGATAAGTTGGCTCAAGAAAACACACACACACTTTCATTTTTTCAAAATACAATTTTTTTGGTTTTGGATAGTTGGATTAGGTGCATGTCTTGGTTATTATACATGTCTCTAAATATTTTATATTTTTACATCTTATTTATGTCATGTATACCAACCCTTATAGCATGCTACTTAATCATATAGCCATTTAAAATTATTTTAAAAATTCTCCTAAGTTCAAAATTTTACCTATAAAAAATACTGTTTCAGGCCCACGGTCGACCGGGCGGTCGACCGCTTCTATTTCAGGCCTGATCGGTCGACTGCACCGGTCGACCGGGCCTTGTGGCTTTGGCGTGCACGTTTGTGCACGTCTGCCGGTCGACCGGACCGGTCGGCCGACTGACTGACCCTTGCTCTCGGGTTTTGTCGGTCGACCGGGCCAGTCGACCGACAGAACAAAGACTTGTTTTTAGTTTAGCCTCCGGTCGACCGACCGGTCGACCGAGTCCAACGGCTAGTTGCCAGTTGGACTACCGGTCGACCGGGCCGGTCGACCGACAGCCGCCAACAGCCCCAACGGCTAGTTTCTTGAGATTTGTTTTCAAGATTTGATTGTGATGTTTGTTTCAGCTATCTCTGAATTTTTGGAGGCTAATTCCTGACCTATTAACCTAGTTTAAATGATGATTTGCTCATGGCAAATCCGTATAAATAGTTGGCATTGGTCCCTTGTTAAATTCAAGAAATATACCCATTGTTTTGTGTTTCAAAAGAGAAGAAAAGTTTTCAAAGCTCTCAATTCTAAAGTGCATTTTTGGTTTAAGTTTTTTAGTGGTTTTTCAAGCTCTTTTCTTACTCTTTTCAACTGCATTTTTCTCACTTCACTTCTTGAGCCAAAAATCATTCCCATTCTATAAGGAGTTGTAAGAGAGAAGTTTGTTATCTTTTCGATCACCTTGTTACTTGTAGTTCTTTGTGTTGAGATCCCTCTTATGTAGAGGTTGGATTGGTGGGAGTTCGGTACTCCAGTCTTGTGTAGACCTCTTGTAATTTCCTTTGTGGATTTAGTGAAAATCCTTCACGGTGGTGAAGGCGGGGACGTAGAGCGGTGGCTCGAACCTCGTAACAAATTCCTTGTGTTTGCGATTGGTTTCCTTATTTTTCATTGCTTTATATTTCTATCTTGTGATATCTCTTGCTTGCACTTCTTTATTGCACACATTTCATTTACTTGCATTTTTCGGTCTTTACTCATCTCCACAAGAAAGCAATTACGCGCCTCAACTCATAATCTAGAGGAATCAAAGAGGAGAAGTTCTAGAGCCCTTCACGGAGAATTCGGCTTCAATTTTTTATTTTGAGTGACCGGTTGCATCATTCATTCATACTTGTTGAAAAAGATCATTAGATTAGCATTAACACCTATTCAACCCCCCCTCTAGGTGCTTTTCAATTGGTATCAGAGCTTTGGTCTCTAGGCTCTTGGCTTAACAACCTCAGAGAGATCCTATATTGCTAATCACTTTATTCATTTTTTCATCCTCATACACTTAGTAAAAATGGCCAAAGGAATCAAGATACCCCACCCAAGTTTGATGGCCTTAACTTTCCCATATGGAAGGTTAAGATGACCGTGTTTTTGCAATCCTTAGGAAGCCGGGTTGCAAAGGCGGTGACCAAACCTTTTAGTGCACCCCTTGGTGATGTGGACACTTGGTCCGATATTGCCACGAAGGAGTTTGACGCTAATGCTAGGGCACACTATGCCTTACTTCAAGCTCTTAATGACGATGATATTTCTAGAGTTATTCATTGCAAATCTGCTTATGAGATTTGGACTCACTTACTTGTCACTCATGAGGGAACTTCACAAGTAAAGAGGGCAAAGATCAACCTTCTTCGTTCCCAATATGAAAATTTTTCTATGCAATAGAATGAAACCATAGATGATATGGTTACTAAATTTACAAAGATTACTAATGGACTTTCTTCTTTAGGTGATGCCATTGACAACGACCAAAAAGTCAGGAAGATCATCCGTGTACTCCCTCCATCTTAGGAAGTCAAAGCCACAACTTTGAAGGAGCTAAATGACAAGGAAGAAATGGAGCTTATCGGTCTCATTGGGAATTTCAAGATCTATGAGATGGAAAGAAAAGCAAGAGAAGAGATGGCTCCTCCCAAGAAGAAAGATATTGCCTTCAAGAGTTCTTCCACCTACTCTGACGAGGATGATGAAGAAAAGGATGATGAAGATCTTTCTCTTCTTGTAAAGAACGTTCGGAGAATGTACAACAAGGCAAAGCTCCAAAATAGAAGGAGATAGCAAGGTAAAGAAGAGAAGAAATCATTTGCTTTAATTGCCGGAAGCCGGGTCACATTGTTGCGGAATGTCCGAAAAACAAAAACAAACCCTCCACCTCCAAGAAGCCATACAAAAAGAAAGCTTTAAGGGATACTTGGGATTCGGAGAGTGAATCCGATGAGAAAGTCGACACCGCCAATATGTGCTTCATGGCAAATGAAAGCACAAGTAAGGCAACTCCCGACACATCCATTGATTGTGATCTATCTATAGATGAACTAGGAGAAGCTTTTGAAGAACTATCTCATAACTATGATTTTCTCAAAAATAAATACTTGAAAATGAAAAAGGAAATTGAATCTCTCAACCACAAAGTTTTCATTCTTACAAAAGAAAAAGATGAATTGTTTTCTACTCTTGTTTCTACACAAAAGGATTTTGATAACTATAAAATTTCTTGCAAAGGTAAATTTTGACAAATTGATGAAAATGAAATTTCCATGCTAAAAGAGAAAATTGATTCATTAGGAGTAGTTTTGAAGAAATGTGAATTTGATAAAAATAGACTAGAGGCTATGTTTCCTAAGAAACATGTCCCAAAGAAACATTCACATGATATTCATGCTCATGTTCATAAATCACAACCTTTACATCATGCTAAGCACCTTAAACATGCCCACACTCCACGCACTCATCATGCATTCATGTATGGTGGAATTTTTTCATGCTCATATTGTGGCCGTAAAGGTCATTTGGTTAAATTTTGCTATGATAGGATTAATGCATTGCATAATCATGTTTGGGTTCAGAATACTAACATTCAAGGACCCAAGAAAGTTTGGGTACCAAAGTCAACAAATTTGTTAAATGATATAGTTACATTCCAAAGACCAACGACATAAGAAGTTGTGGTATCTTGATAGTGGTTGCTCAAGGCACATGACTTGGGATATCAACAACTTCGCAACCCTATCAAGATACCATGAAGGTGGCACCGTCACCTTCGGAGATGACGCCAAAGAAAAAATCATTGGTATTGGTAATGTTAAACTTGGTACATCTCCTTTAATAGAAAATATTGTTTTGGTTGATAGCCTCAAGCATAATCTCTTGAGTGTTAGTCAACTTTGTGATAAAGGTTTTAATGTTGTTTTTGATGACCTAGCATGTAGTGTTATTGATAGACAATCCAATACATGTATATTTTCTAGATTTCGTGAAAACAATGTATACATGATTGACATGTCTAATATGCTATGCAATGCTACTTGTTTGAAAGCCCTCGATGATGACTCTTGGTTGTGGTATAGGAGATTAGGCCACATTTCTTTTGACCACCTATCTAGATTAAACAACAAGGAAATGGTGAAAGGTATTCCTTGCTTGAACTTTGAAAAGGACCGCATTTGCGATGCGTGCCAACTTGGGAAACAAACCAAGTCCTCGTTCAAGTCAATCAAGGATATCATGACATCACGACCCTTGGAGTTGATCCATATGGATTTGTTTGGTCCTACTTAAACCAAAAGTCTAAGCGGGAATCGTTTTGCTTTCGTTTTAGTTGATGATTTCTCTCGTTTTACTTGGGTTTTCTTTTTAGAACACAAAAATCAAGTCTTTTCATATTTTCAAGCCTTTAAGAAAAGAGTTGAAAAGGAAAAAGATTCTTCTATTTTAAGAATAAGAAGTGATAGAGGTGGTGAATTCAATAACCAACCCTTTATCACTTTTTGTGAAGAACATGGAATTAAGCATGAACTATCCTGTCCTAGAACTCCACAACAAAATTGAGTCGTTGAGAGGAAAAATCATACACTACAAGAGATGGCTAGGACAATGATAAATGAGTACGGTCTCTCTCATTATCTATGGGCCGAGGCCCTTAACACGTCTTGCTACATATTAAATAGAGTTTTCTTATGCAAAAACACTTCTAAAACATCTTTTGAGATTTATTTTTCTAGAAAGCCAAATGTTTCACACTTTAAAGTTTTTGGTTGTAAATGTTTTATTTTGAATACTAAAGATAATTTAGGTAAATTTGATGCAAAATCATATGAAGCAATTTTTGTTGGTTACTCTAATACTAGTAAAGCTTATAGAGTTTTCAATAAGTCATCCTTGACTATTGAAGAATCTATACATGAAAAGTTTAAGGAATCTAATGTGTTGTTGAGAAAGTTGTAGAAATAGATTTCCTAAATAAAGACATGGAGAGAACTACTTTGAAGGACTCACCTACTCTTGAAGACATGCCAAAGGGTGATGAAGAAAATGATGTTCAAGAAGTTGAAGTGGAGACAACTCAACCACTTTCAAAAGATTGGAGATTCAATCCACATCATCCCAAGGATCTTGTTATAGGTGAAGTATCAAAAGGGGTATAACTACTCGTTCTAAACTTCATGATCTTTGTGGGCACTATGCATTTATTTCTCACTTTGAACCAAAGAATATCCTCGAAGCCGAGGGCAACTCATATTGGTTGCTAGCCATGCAAGAGGAGCTCAATCAATTCGAACGCAACCAAGTTTGGCATCTTGTTCCTAGGCCCCACGATAGACCAACAATTGGTACTAAGTGGATCTTTAAGAACAAGTTGGATGAGTCAGGAAATGTTGTTAGGAATAAAGCTAGGTTAGTGGCCCAAGGTTACACTCAAGTCGAAGGTATCGATTTTGAGGAAACCCTTTGCACCCGTAGCATGGCTTGAAGCCATACGGATGACACTTGCATTTGCTTCTTATAAAGATTTTAAATTTTTTCAAATGGATGTAAAAAGTGCTTTCTTAAATGGATTTATTGAAGAGGAGGTGTATGTTGAACAACCCCCCGGGTTTGTTGATCCTACACATCCGGATTTTGTTTTTAAACTTGACAAAGCTCTTTATGATTTAAAACAAGCCCCTAGGGCTTGGTATGAAAGACTTTCTTCATTTATTATTTCTAATGGTTTTAATAAAGGAAAAATAGATACTACTTTGTTTACAAAACATGTCAAAAATGATATACTTATAGTTCAAATATATGTTGATTATATCATATTTAGTTCTACTAATGAAAATCTTTGCAAAGCTTTTGAATCATGCATGAAGGAGGAATTTGAGATGTATATGATGGGCGAGCTTAACTACTTCCTTGGTCTCCAAATCAAGCAAAGGAAGGATGGGATCTTCATCAATCAAGCCAAGTACACGAAGGAACTTATCAAGAGATTTGGGCTTGAAGGGGTTAAGACAAGCAAAACTCCCATGGCTACCACCACAAAGCTTGACAAGAATGAACAAGGTACAAGTGTAGACATTAAACTTTATCGTAGCATGATTGGTAGCTTGTTGTATTTAACGGCTAGTAGGCCGGACATTATGTTTTGTGTATGTCTTTGTGCTCGATTTCAATCGTGTCCTAAAGAGTCCCATTTGATTGCGGTAAAACGCATTATTAGATACCTTAAGGGCACAATTGAAATGGGTTTGTGGTATCCGAAGACCGGACAATTTTTCATAACGAGTTTTTCAGATGCCGACTATGCGGGTTGTAGAGTGGATAGGAAGAGTACAAGTGGAGCATGTCAATTTCTCGGTAATTGTCTTGTTTCATGGTCTTCCAAGAAGCAAAATTCGATAGCCCTCTCATCCGCCGAGGCGGAGTATGTTGCGGCGGGGGCTTGTTGTGCACAAGACCTTTGGATGAAACATACTCTCCTTGACTATGATTTTCATTTTGACCATATTAAGATATTTTGTGATAATACTAGTACTATTCATATGACTAAAAATGCAAATCAACATAGTAAGACTAAGCACATTAACATTCGGTATCACTTTCTTAGAGATCATTATGAGAAAGGTGATATTGACATTGATTATGTTTCTACCGATTTTCAACTTGCCGATATTTTTACAAAACCACTAGACTATACTAGATTTTCTTTTATTTGAGGAGAATTGAATGTTTGTGTTATGGAATCTTGAAATTTTTTTTAACCATGTTTACCCTTTTTGATGTATGACAAAAAGGGGGAGAAAATGTTAGTCTACTATTTTGAGTTAAGTTTTGAGTTATGAGTTATGAGTTTTGAGTTATGCGTTTTGAGGTATGAGTTTTGAGTTATGTGTTTTATGTTTTGAGTTATTGTTTGTTGAAGCTATATGTTTTAAATTCTTATGTCTTTTTATTTATGCCAAGTTCTTGTTTTTACTATTCATTCATATAGCCATTCATATATATAGCATGTTTTGAGGGGGAGCTTCCAAGCTCTTTTCCTATTTTTCTCAATTTTTTATTAAATAACTCATATGTTTTGTCATCATCAAAAAGGGGGAGATTGTTGGCCCAAGGTTACAATCACCCGGTTTTTTAGTTTTGATGATTACAAAACATATATAGTTATTTGTACTAATCATATTTTAGTGTTTAAGTGTGTTTCAGGGTTCTAAGGATTCAAGAAGTGTTCTTCCCTAAAGGAAGGTATTTTTGACTCAAGTTGACTCAATTCGGGTTCAAGGATTCAAGCTATACAATATTCCATATGGAGAAGCCCTAATTTGAAGATCATGTAGTCACCTAGAACCTTTGTAAGAATTAATTTGTTAAAGAATGAGATTATGATAAGTTGGCTCAAGAAAACACACACACACTTTCATTTTTTCAAAATACGGTTTTTTTGTTTTGGATAGTTGGATTAGGTGCATGTCTTAGTTATTATACATGTCTCTAAATATTTTATATTTTTACATCTTGTTTATGTCATGTATACCAACCCTTATAGCATGCTATTTAATCGTATAGCCATTTAAAATTATTTTAAAAATTCTCCTAAGTTCAAAATTTTTCCTATAAAAAATACTGTTTCAGGCCCTACGGTCGACTGGGCGGTCGACCGCATCTATTTTAGGCCTGATCGGTCGACCGCACCGGTCGACCGAGCCTTGAAGCTTTGGCGTGCACGTTTGTGCACGTCTGCCGGTCGACCGGACCGGTCGACCGACTGACTGACCCTTGCTCTCGGGTTTTGTCGGTCGACCGGGCCAGTCGACCGACAGAACAAAGACTTGTTTTTAATTTAGCCTCCGGTCGACCGAGTCTAATGGCTAGTTGCCAGTTGGACTGCCGGTCGACCGGGCCGGTCGACCGACAGCCGCCAACAGCCCCAACGGCTAGTTTCTTGAGATTTGTTTTCAGGATTTGATTGTGATGTTTGTTTCAGCTATCTCTGAATTTCTGGAGGCTAATTCCTGACCTATTAACCTAGTTTAAATGATGATTTGCTCATGGCAAATCCCTATAAATAGTTGGCATTGGTCCCTTGTTAAATTCAAGAAATATACCCATTGTTTTGTGTTTCAAAAGAGAAGAAAAGTTTTCAAAGCTCTCAATTCTAAAGTGCATTCTTGGTTTAAGTTTTTCAGTGGTTTTTCAAGCTCTTTTCTTACTCTTTTCAACTGCATTTTTCTCACTTCACTTCTTGAGCCAAAAATTATTCCCATTCTATAAGGAGTTGTAAGAGAGAAGTTTGTGGTCTTTTTGATCACCTTGTTACTTGTAGTTCTTTGTGTTGAGATCCCTCTTGTGTAGAGGTTGGATTGATGGGAGTTCAGTACTCCGGTCTTGTGTAGACCTCTTGTAATTTCCTTTGTGAATTTAGTGAAAATCCTTCACGGTGGTGAAGGCGGGGACGTAGAGCGGTGGCTCGAACCTCGTAACAAATTCCTTGTGTTTGCGATTGGTTTCCTTATTTTTCATTGCTTTATATTTCTATCTTGTGATATCTCTTACTTGCACTTCTTTATTGCACACATTTCATTTACTTGCATTTTTGGGTCTTTACTCATCTCAACAAGAAAGCAATTACGCGCCTCAACTCAAAATCTAGAGGAATCAAAGAGGAGAAGTTCTAGAGCCCTTCACGGGAATTCGGCTTCAATTTCTTGTTTTAAGTGACCGGTTGCATCATTTATTCATACTTGTTGAAAAAGATCATTAGATTAACATTAACACCTATTCACCCCCCTCTATGTGTTTTACAGAGCCAACCCCAAGCCTACTAAGTGTCTGACAATTTTCATCCCGCTGAAGCTCTCGATCCACAACATCTTTGAAGCCAACAAGGGTCAACCCAGGGTTAGGCATCCGGAGGCGAAAACACAGGACTCTGTTCGTCTTGGAGCGAGAGACTACTGTTTCTTCCACGATAATAAGGGATACCAAACTTCTCAATACCGGTCCCTCTGCAAGTTACCTTGAAGATCAAGTCCAGCAGGGCTATCTCTGATAGTACATCCTCAAACTCGGAGCTTCCTCCAAGACAGAAAGACAGCATGAGATCTCATCTTCAAATCAACCTCAACACATGGTTATTCAATACAGAACAATTGACTGACACCAATATGAGAAATAAGAGCAGGGAAGTTCCTCAAAAGAATAAAAGCTCTCTGTATTTCATTCACTTTTCATGTATTTTATTAAAAGTATTTAATAAAATACATTCTTAACAGCTTCCTTACATCTTTCAAAGGATCTGCGAAACCTGCTTATCGGTGCCAGCTCGGCCAGCTTACAAGATCTCTTCTCCTGAGTCATGATGAAACATTCGAGGAGGGATTCTCCTACTCGAGATCCAATGGCTCCAACGTCTGGCTTCCGGCTCTCTACAGCCTCCACAGGATATGCTAATCCACTCACCAACCCTATGTGGCCTATTCACGAGTGTATCTTGCTGGAAACTTCTATCAGTGAGTTTTATAGGGGATGCCCCCACTCGAGAACAAGGATGTAGTTATTCATCTCGGAAATCACTCTGGCTCATCCTTAATCAGGTTATTGCCATTCTCAACTCTCTGTAGCTGAAGACTCACTTCACCCAGAGACTTTTATCTATATGTGTTTTGACGAGGGGAGCCCTCACTCAAGAAAGGATACACAAGCATTCCCCTCCGGGCGACTCCTTAGGCTCATCCCTGAATGGAAAACTGCCCGCCGGAAGGCTCATCCCTAATCGGGCAACTACCATGGCTCATCCCTAATCGGGCAACTACCATCCGGAAGGTTCATCTCTGATTGGGTTATTGTCAGTTTGTCTGTGTCCCGAGGAGGGAAGCCTCTACTCGAGAATCACAGTACAAACACCTGTCTATGAGTTCCAAAGGCTCATCCTCAATTGGGCAACTGCCCCCGAAAGGCTAATCCCCAATTGAGCAACTGCCTGCCAAGCTTCGCTACTGAGGGCTCCCCTCAATCGGAATCTTATACTTGTGTTCTTCGAGAAGAGAAACCCCCGCTCGAGAATAAAGGCTCACATTACTCCGTCACTAAAGTCCTCACTTCACTTGGAGACCAGTGCATCTCGGCCCAGTTCAACTCCGCGACCAAGTCCTGAATTTACTTGGAGGCCAGCGGCTCTTAGCCCAGTTAAAGTATGCGAATAAAGTCCTCACTTTACTCAGAAACCAGCATCTCTCGGCCTAGTTCAACTACATGCCTGAAGTCCTCACTTCACTCGGAGAACAAATATATGTATACTCGGAGATGAAGATGCCATCCGGAGGCGGTATTGCAGACAAGTTATATTCTTGCCAGCCGAAAGTCAGGCCTCTGAAGGGGTATGATTATTTCACAATATAAATCAGGTCAGATCTAAACAACTCGGTCATTTTCATTGCAAAATTCACACAATTACATTTCATTAAATTTCATTAAATTTCATTATGTTGTTACATCTGATAAGTGGAATACATGAATCCTTTATGTCCTATGTTTACCTTCTGAAAAGAAATATAGGAGATACGAGAACTTGTCCTGCTATCATTTACAGACCTTGGCACAAGAATAGCAAAGACTTGTTCGTCGGAGGAGATCTTATGATGACAGTCTTTATCTTTGCAGCGGTTCTTGAAGCAGGTAGTTGTATCTCGCCAGCAGCTACCTGCTCCTCCAAGAAAGCAAGAGGAACACCGCCCGCCACTGTGATCCCTGAGAAGCCCTCCAGGAACGAGGCAGCGATGTCCAACTAGATTCCCTGATTTCAGAATACGTGTTCTTTTACGGTTTTCGACGTTTTGATCTTAGACGTGTCATTTTATGTGTGTTTTTACTTCCATTTGACCTAAAATTTTTTCAAAAGACCCTACATTGGATCTAGATTTGGCCTGATAAAATTTCAAAATATTTTTATTTTATTCTTCCATTAAATAAAATCTTTTCTTTTTCCTTTCTTTTTCTTTCTAATTTCATTTCTTTTCCATTTTTTATTTTCTTTTTATATTATTTTCTTAAGTGACATTTACACATAACCCCCAAATAATCTAATATTTACATTTTTTTCCCTCCTTTTCTTTTTCCTTTTCTTTTTCTTTTATTTTCTCCCATTTTCTAGAACATTCTTTCTTTTTCTCTCTTCTTCATGACGACAAGGGAGATGGCTTCCATTGTAAGCTTCTCTCTCCCCCTAAAACAATCCCTTCTTCATCTCCTCTTGATGGCCGGCCCTTCCCTCTCTCTCCGCTTTCTCTCACTTCTCTCTCTAAAACTCCTCTTTCTCTCTCTAAAAATCCTACAGCTACTCTGCACAGCCATACCACCACTCCCTCCTCCCTAGACCAGCCCCACTACCCCTCTCTCTCTCCATCCCTTTCTCTATCTAAAATCTCTCCAAAACTCACTTTCTCTCTCCTCTTATCACTTCCTCTCTAGTTTTTCCCCTCCCTCTTCCTTCTACTTCAGGCCCCCAACCACCTAGGCCAGCACCACCTACTCTAGCCTCTTCCACCAACCACACACCCATATACCCTTTGTCTTTCCTCCAAATTCTTTTCTCTCTTTAAAAAAACTATCTTTTACCAATTTCTTCTCTCTAAAACCCTCACCACACCACCCTCTTACCTCCTATAACTCACAGTCAACCCCTTGGGCTTCACACACACCCACACACACTCCTCCATACATGTGCACACGTACACGTAGTATCGGGTATTTTCTCAATTTTAGGCGAGTACTCTACCCTTGATGCATATGCACACACACGCTTGTAGACTTATACTTGTACATATGCATGCATATTTCATATTTCGGGCATTTTTAGATTTTTCTGTAATTTTTAGGAATTATCTGGGCATTATTAAGATTTTTCTGCATTTTAAAAATTAACTGTATATTTTTAGGAATTTTCTTGTATTTACAGAGTTTATTTGTGTATTTCTAGAAATTTTATCTATATTTAAAAATTTCATGTGTATTTTTAGAAATTTCCTGCATTTTCTTCGAATTTATATGTATCTTTAGGAATTCTTTGGATTATTGTATTTTTGGGACAACGGTGGTGCGGGTTGCAGGAGAAGACCCTCAGGACAAACTTTCCTTCCAGGGTTGCATTGTCTCGGGAAACCTCCCTGCGGGTTATCCAATAGGCATAATGGGAGAACGCCTGACGCCTTGCCCTCCCTCAGAGAGTTCGTGGTAATCCGATAGGGATGGTTCGACTAAAGCCCTCGGGCAAACTATTCTTCAGGGTAGCGTTGTCCGAGAGACCACTCTACAGGTCACCTAAAAGGCAAAAGGCCAATGCCATCGCCTGACACCTTCGGGTTTCGAGGTAACTGGGGGCAGAGGGTTCGCCCACTCAGTTCAGGAGCTCCTTACGGTGTCATGATTATTATTATTACATTATTCTTACCTGTTTTGTGGTACTAACCCTTTCTGTAGTACTTATACAACCTTCGAGCTTAACCACTCTGCGGTTTCATACTATAACCTTCGGGCTTAACCTCTCTGAGATTTTTGATAACTTAGCTCCCTTTAATAGCTCCGCCTGATTAAAGACAAGACTTAACGCTCAACGCTTTATCACTAGACATGCCTAAATGGAACTCTGCCAGATTTTAGACTCACATTTTAAGTTCGAGTCGTTCCTAAGTTTCACCGGGCACTTTAGCAATTAAATACTATATGCTGATCCTGCTTCAGTACTGCTATACTCCGCTTGTATGTGTATAGGTGTAGTGCTATTTTTATACTAATTACTGAATACTGATACCTGATACTGAATACATAATAGACACCTGATACTGAATACTTGATATGACACTGTATACTAATCTGACATCTGACTACTGATACATCGAACCTGAGACTATGACACTGGGCTGATTATAATACCTACTGTTACCAAAAAGACTGGCATCCATGAACTCCTGAATTTTGGACAAGGATATTTACATACTTCTGATTTACTCCTGACTCCTGACACACTCCTAACACTATTACTGTTACTGTTACATGATATGTTGAGCTAAGTACCACGTGAAGCTAAGTACTCACCATACACATGGTAGGGGTACTTCTAGAGTCCGTGGGGGCCACCTTTAGAGTCCACAAATATACTCCTGTTACTCCTAACTAAAGGAATGATGAATGGAGCTAAGTACACACGGAGCTAAGTACACACCATACACATGGTGGGGGTGCCTCTAGAGTCCATGATCCGTCTCCTGATACCTGGTATGCATTTGGTGTATGGAGTTAAGTATCACACGGAGCTAAGTACACACAATGCACAGGTGGTGGGGGTTCCTCTAGAGTCTGTGGGGGTGCCTCTAGTGTCCAAACATCATACCCAGGGTTCTCTTGTTCTCCTGACACTAGTATTGAACTGAATATAGTATATTATATATATAATATTCAAACAAAAGTAATGTCAGGAGCATATATTATTCAGTCACTCCCGAGTTCGAATAATGGTAAATCGTATATCAGAGTTCGAATGTGTTCCACTGAAAGTACAGGTTCCAGGGTGAACAGCCAGTGATATGGGACACTGGTGGGGACTGATTAGAATAACAAATGATATTGATTATTGTTATTGCTATTACTACTTCTATTATACTTAAAGCATAATAGTTTAATACCTTGTCCACTGCTTGGGAGTTCGTGTTCGAGCTCGTCTGATCAATTCTATTCCCATACTTCACATTATTTCTTATACTAATACTCCTGATACCATATGACACATGTACTATTGAAACGTATACTGACTTGACTACAGTACTGATCATGATTTCACAAACATGACATGATAACAATATTGATATACCAGTTCTTAGCAACTTTAGTTATATATGCTCAGTTGTTAGTGAAGTAGGGTAGATGGTATATAGATGAGGGTTTCCTTATTTGGATTATCCCCTCGATGTACTAATCATATGGATCTAGCAATGAAATATATACAATTAGTTTTGCCTACATCTACAGATACAAACTCACTTGTTAAAACATACACTTGGATGATTATATAGCTGCATATTGTTTACATTTATCATATTTCAGTACACTTGCATTCCATTTTGCATGCCATCTGGCTTCTTTTATGTACTCGTTGGGTGGCATTTTGACAACCCTGGACCTGCATGTCCAAATTTTGGCGCTTGGAGTATTGAAACTTTTTGTTGCTGATTAGAGTGCGCAACGAAAGCATGGAGACTTGATAGCAGATTCTCTAGACCTATCACTTTTGTCTGTCTTTGGAAATCCCTCTTTCCGGCTCGAGAGTATCTTTCAATATAATCTCTTGTAAATCGTGCTTTTGTACCTTCCCATGATGTAATATTCTTGTAATATTGGATCATGTACTGTGATAACAATGTACTTGGACAATATAGTTGGAATGTATTTTACCATTGTGCTTCCTTACTCAGATTCCTTCTGTACAATTATGCTTAGTATATGTATGTGAGGTTATTTTCGCCTTGAATACATACGTCGCAGTAGTGTCTCCATACCCGGTGGGATGGGGTGTTACATAGACAAACTCTAAAAGAACACACCAGAAGGTGAAACCATCTCTATCCACCTTTATGCTCTGAGAAAGAGGATCAGGCTCAGGGGCGAGAAGCCATCCACTAACATGTCTGATAAGAGTTGCCTCTCTTTCATCCTCGTACGCCCTATACAAAAGGAGGGTCAGATTATTTAGAGTGGCCCTCACCCCCTAAAAAAATCGCCAACGAGAAACCCGATCATCAGCTCCAATCGAAGGGCGCTATCAAGCAATCGTCCCCGATGGTGGAGCCACATCACGATGACTGATATATCATGACAAACTCATCACTATGATTGATATATCACGCCAAACAGACTCCCGAGCAGCGAGAGTCCCCCCCACACCTTTTCCACCTTTTTTTCCTCCGTCTGATGAAGAGAAGAGAAGAGCATGATAATAAGGGAAGTGCCTAGAAAGAATCTTTTCAGATGAGAGGGTAGAAACTACTTCAAACACGAAGGATTCAGCCCATTTATAGGTGGAGGAGGAGCCAAACTGACTTCAATTCAAATTCTCAATCCCAGAAAAATCGGATCACATCCCGAAAATTTCGATCAATTAAAGAGGTAAAAATATCAATTGTTGTTCCTCAAGATCTTTGTCATCATGGAACCAGTATCCAAAAGGATGCCAGTTACCAATTTTAAGAAGTAGGGTCAACCAACACGCCAGCTGTCAGTCAGCATCACACTTTCCACATCACTCCAAAATAATCTACATTAATGAATCTACCTACCAGCATCAAAGTCAAGGCTCTGAGAAATCCTTCAACAGCTCTGCTATCCAGCTTCTCTTTCACAGACTGACAAGCAGAAGAGGGGGCATCTGTAGTAGTAAGATTCTGATCTGCACCAAGATCATGACACGTGTCCCGCCAGAACCTTCCGAAGACAGACAACAAGATGTGCCAACAGAACATCTTCTCGAGGACACCCCTCTACGTTACCAAGGTCACTCCTCTTTTCGAAGACTCAACTGTCCCGAGACCGCTCCTACATCTGAGAGTATCGCCATCCTGAGGTCGATTCTTCTCATCCCATGCAATACAGATGCAGCAAATGACCACCTTGATCACTGACTACATTCATAGAGATCATTTCCTTACTGTACCGGATATTGAAAAGAAAGTTTTAGCCTTATAGAGGCCACTGTAAGCCTTTGCAAATAGTGAATTCTCTCCTTCCTCCCTGTGGTTTTATCAAATTGGGTTTCTATGTAAAATCTTGTATCTTAACTTGCTCTCTATGTAAATCTTTGAGTTACTTTCATTCTCCACGGTGTGAAATTGACCACTTAATCAATCGCGTCAGAAAATCTCCACCGCAATAGCCCTGAGGAAAAATATTCCTTCAATAAATTGAAGACTAGCATGTGGGGATAAATGGATACAAATTTATTGATACTATCCTTTATCGGGTGCAGACACTAATAACTCTATGACAGAACTTCATCGACCGCGCGATCGACCGACACGCATAAGGCTTGGATCGGTTGACCACTCGGTCGACCGATGTTGCACGTGGCAGACTAACCCATTTGGGTCAGTTAACCGCCCGGTCAACCGACATTTTCAGTAAGTCCTACAATGACAGAGGGTATTTAGCGGTCGACCGACAGTCAGATCAGAACGAATTCTGGACCTAACCTGGAGCTGTTTTGGGGTTTCTTCTCTTCTCTATAAATAGAGAATTGAACCTATTTTTAGGGTTAAGGATTTTTGGTGAAAGTTCTAGAGAGAACAAATTGTAATCCTCTTATATTTTGTGTAAATCATCAATATATCTTCCTCTTCTACTCCGGGGATGTAGGCATCTTATCGAACCTCATAAATCTTGATCTCCCTCTCTTTGTGTGTGTGTTTGTGATCTAAGATTTGTGTTCTTGGCCTGCTTTAGCTCCAACAAGTGGTATCAGAGCTCTAGAAAACACTTGGGCTAAGTTTGGTAGATCGGATCATTGATTGGAAGCTTGAATTTTCAGGATCTGAAGCTTTTGTTGGATAAAAATCGGATTTTTTTAGATAAAAATTGATTTTTTTTATCAGATTGGATCTGATCCATTATTGTTTAGTGGAGTGGATCTATGGTTTGAAGCTTGGATCTTGGGGATTGGAAGTTTCGGATGGATAAAAATCAGATTTTTACCATATTAGATCTCATCTTCAATCTTGGTGTAAACATCAATTGGAAACTCATACTTGGTTTCAATTGGAGGTAAAAATCTGAACTTTATCATTTGTAGTTCTATTTCATAGTTGTTCCGTTTGTTTAGTTGTGGGATTTGGAGAAATGGTCGGAGAAACATCTAGTGGGAGTGATTCTTTTGTAGTAAAGAACATTCAGAATGTTCATCACATGAAGATAGATATGGTGAAGGTTGATGACAAAAATAATTTTAGATTGTAGAGATGCGAGGTAATGAATGCACAGAATTTGGAGGATACTCTTGAGCTTCAAGAGACACCGGCAGAAGTAGATGAGAAGGTTTGAAAGAAGATGAATAGAACAGCGTGTGGCATCATTAGGTCTTGATTAACATAGGATCTGAAGTAAGATGTGATAAATGAGACTTCTACGAAGTCGATTTGGGAGATTTTAGCGATCAAGTACTTGACGAAGAACAATCGAGAACTGCTTGCATTTAAAGAGGAGACTTTACCATTTCCAATTGATGGGTGAAATCTCCATTAGTGATCACATCAACAATTACACAAAGCTTCTCGTAGATTTGACAAATTTTGATGTAGTAATCGAGGATGAAGATACAACGTTAATATTGTTAAGTTCTCTCCCCGATGAGGGATATGAGATCTTTGTGCTTAACTTGATCAATGGGAGGACATCCCTTAGTTACAGTAAGGTGAGCGCTGCTCTTGTGAACCTTGAAATGAGGAAGGATAAGGCGTGTTTTACCAATAACACATCGGCAGATGTATTGACCGCGAGAGGAAGTAGTCCAAACCGAAGAAGAGAAAATCAGCAGAAATCCAATTGGAAGCCCATGGTTGGTAATCGCAAATTGGAAAAGGATTAGTGTACCTTCTGTAAAGAGAAAGGATACTAGAAAGTGATTGTCCAAATCTCAATAAGTCGAAAAAGGAGTCATGATCAGAGGCCAATATCATGAGGTCAGATGGTAGTGATTCTAACTCTTCTTACTTTTCACTTTCTATTATACCATCAAGTTGTAAGTTCACCTAGAGGGGGGGTGAATAGATGATGGCTAAGCTAATGGTCACTTAATGACAAATAATGCGGAATTAAAAACTATTATGACATAAACTAAACTCTTACACTAAACACCACGTATAACACAAGAGTGTTGCCGAATTCCCCGTGAAGGGCTCTGGACAAACTCCTCTAGATTCCCCTAGATAAGGGTTGAGGTGCCGCGTTGGCTCTCTTGGTTAAATACAAGTGTTAGCAAACAACCCAAGCAAGTATAACAATTTAAGCACACAAGTATATCAAGCATATAAATATAAACACTATAATTGAATGCAAGATATAGACAAGGAGATAGAGAGAGAGAGAGTGAGCAATCGCAAACACAAGGGATTTGTTTCGAGGTTCGAGCACACTTGCTCTACTTCCCCGCCTTCGACACACGAAGGATTTCCACTATGCTCGATCCCAATGGATCTCTCCTTAGTGCCGCAACACTTACAATCCCTCGGACTCCCTAGTCCCGTACACACGCAAGCCTCACAAGCTTGTCGAGGCTGCACCTCAAACCAAAAGTTCACAATCGAACTCTAAACCACCGCGAGCACACTTGCCCGCCTCCTCAAAGTACAAAGAAAAGATCTTTGGTGATCACAACACTTTGATCACCTAAAAGCACTCTCACTACAACACTCCTATAGAATGAATAATCATTGGATGCTCAAGTGTAGTGTGAGAAAAACAAGGATGAGAAAGGTGGAGGAAAACTCAAAGAATCACTTTAAACACTCTTGATAAAATCTTCCCTTTAGATAGGAAATATTT
The DNA here is from genome assembly GCA_038442645.1 of Agave tequilana. Taxonomy (NCBI): domain Eukaryota; kingdom Viridiplantae; phylum Streptophyta; class Magnoliopsida; order Asparagales; family Asparagaceae; genus Agave; species Agave tequilana. The sequence goes on from JAVJIF010030449.1 coordinate 192,649, forward strand.
TCTCACAAATATGTGGAGAAAACTCTTTTAAAAGGATAAGAAAAACTGGCCCAAAGCTCTCCTAAAGTCTTGGTAAAAAAAATGCCCAAACCCCCAAATTTATAGGGCTAGAAAAACTAGCCGTTGGAGGTCTGTCAGGCCTAACGGTCGACCGGCCGGTCGACCGCCAACGGTCAAAAATCCGACCGTTGGAGCCTCCGGTCGGCCGCCCGGTCGACCGAAAAGAACAGAGAGCACTGCTCTCAGTTCCGGTCGACTGGGTCGGTCGACCGGCCATCTGCCAGGTCAAGGCGTGCACGTCTGTGCACATCGGTCGACCGAGCCAGTCGACCGACTTCAGCCCTAGTTGACTTGGTAGGTCGACTAGTCGACTTGGCTGAAGCCTGGAACAGAAAATCTGAGATTAAAACTTGGTCTTTTTGAATTAAATAAAATCCCATAAATACTTAGAAAATCTACAAAAATTTTTTTACCATTATACTTTGATAAACAAACATGCTTGCACAAAATCAAGGCATGTTATAAAATATTGGACTATTTTTGTAAGTAGGAAAATATTGGCTCAAATGAAAACTTGTATTTTTCTAAAAACTTGTTTTCCAAACTTCTTCATGATACAAAAACAAAATATTTTGAATTCATTAAGGCATAGTGTGTATGGATATGATCCACTACACAATTAAGATGAAATATCTATGTTTTTGACATTAAGCTCTAAATATGGTTTTGGATAAAAGACATGCATATAAGAAATTCCAGAAACCAAAAAGTATTTTTCCAAAATGAAAGTCTTTTCTAAATCTGAAAATTCTTTTATTATAAGACAACTAAATCAAGAGTGTGTGTGTGATATATACTTGAGCAATCCACTAACTATTCTATCCTTTACATTTTATCTAAAAACAAAAATCTTATACCTAGACACAAGTCTTCATCTTGAAGTCTTCCCTTGAAGTCTTCTCATCATCTAGACTTGGTCCAAAAGCAATCCAACGAGCTCGACTCCTCTTGAGTACTTGATGTGGTCTTGATGCATAGGCTCGTGAATCAACCGGTGCTAACTCCAAAATGTGACTTTAAATCCTTTATTGAAGCTCTATACCTACTAAGATCTTGATCATAAATCTGACACTAATTAAACACAAGATCATTAGTACTATAACTTCATGAGTTGATCATCATCAAAACTAGAGTGATGGGCCTTTGGGCCAAAAATCTCCCCCTTTTTGATGATAACAAAACTCATGAAGTTATATATGCATGGATTAAAGTAAAGCTTCAAAGAAGCTCCCCCTTAACTCATGCATAGAAATAAACAATATAAATACGCAATGAATGCTCATAAACATGTATGCAAATGTATGGAGATAAAACAAATCAAATCTTTTTCTCCTATTTGCAAAACAAAACATATATGCATAAAACATAAATTCTACTAATATGCATATAAATCTCAAATTCTTCTCCCCCTTTTTGTCAATCATCAACAAAGGGGTTAAAGTAAAATAAAATCATCAAATTTTTCTCCCCCTTTTTGTCTGAAACAAAGAACCAAAGAAGGGGTAAACCAAATCAATCAAGAAAGGTTATATGCGATAAACATTCATGAAGAGGAAGACGCTAAGTTAGCTTCCCTACACATATGCATTACATGAAGAAGGGATGACAAACCCCAATTCACATAACACATATTATGTAATGCATAAGAGGAGATGTGAAGCTCCCCTACACACGTGTACCACATAAAGAAGAGTGGTCAAGCTCCTCAATATACAATACACTCAACATGAATCTATATGTAGAAGAGATGTTAAGCTCTCCTTACATATAGGCAATACAAATCAAAAATTTTAAATTTTTCTTATAAAACAAAATTTTGAATTTTCTCAATAAAACAAATCTTGAAAATTTTTCTTAAAATATTTATTTTCTTATCATAAACAACTTTGTGCTTTAAACATGTAAAACAATTTTAACTCAAGCACAAATAACAAATCATATATATGTATGAAAAGAGTATACCAATAGAAATTGATACATACATATATGGGAAAACAAAATATGAGTATATACAAAAGAAGTTCATATTGATACCAATTGAAAATATCCAATGATACCAATAGAAAAATAAGTTTAAGTGTATACATCATATAATCTACCACATGAAGAACTCGAACTAGTTAAATGAAAATGTTTGAAAACTAGTACGGAATCCTTCAATCAAGGAATAAAATAAAAATGTTTTTCAAGAAATATGTGTAAATCACATGAAAATGGCAATGAAGCTCAATATTCCTTTAAATAAAACAATGTGAAAATTATCATAAATTTTGAAAACATGAAAATCACCACAAAATTTTTTATTTAAAAAAAATATATTTCAAGGTATATGTATGTTTTGACAACACAAGAAGTATACATACATATCCCTAAACACAATTGAGCCCATATATATAGATTTGCATGAAAGGCAAATGACTCAAGAGGTATCCATGTATATCTTAAAGTTCGGCAAAATAAACATATACATGAAATGAAAGCACATGATCATAACACAAATCCAAAATGGGAATACAAGTTTAAAAATGTAGGATTACCAAAACTAGGCTATACTAGCGCACCAAATAGGCACAAATAAGCAATCAAACTCAACCATATATAGATTTATTTGTGACCCATAATATGTACAAGTATAAATCCTAGTGTTGACAAAAAAAAACTAACATTTAAACTAATATTCAATTCATGAAGCATCAAATCTTGAGAATACAAAAGAATTTATCCAATGGATTAAAAATAGGATCATGTGTATAACTTATAAACTATTGAAGAATAAATAACTAGTATAAAATAATTTTTGAACAACTAGTTAAAAATCCTTCAAATACATCAAATCATATGTTTTTCATAAAACATAACTAAGTACATAAAGATTTAATCACTCATGGACTATAAAGCTCAAAATGATCATGAAACTAAGTCATGAAATAATAAATGAAAATGTGAGTGTTAAAAGATCATGTAAATAGCATTTTTATGAAAATAGTCATTTAAGCTCAAAAAGATCATAAGTCACATTTTAATAATGAAAAATCATTTTTCATTAAAACACTAATCTTCATGGTATATGTATGATTTATCCAAAACTAACAATACACATACATATCCCAAACATAAAAGAGTCTATCAAATGTATTTGCATGAAGGCAAGAGACTCACGGGTAAACATGTATATTTATTAGATTTGAATTAAAAATACATATACATGAAGTAAAGCATAAAAATTGGCAAAGCATGTATAAATGAGAGAATCATCAAAACTAGCTTATACATGTGCATATAGTGGGTACAAATGAGCATGAAGTGCAAATATATATAAATCAAATGTTGCTCACTATTTGTACATGTATAAATACAAGTTTTGACAAATACTACATCTAAGCATGTTTTTATCACATGAAGCACATAAGAACACAAAACATGAACATGCTATGAATATGATATATGTAAAAAGCATGTACATAAAAAATAGGAGTTTAGAGATTGTTACCAACTCCAAAGCTCCAAGCAAGGTGGTCTTTCCCACCAAAACCTCCTTGATAGCGGTGCTCCAAATATGTGTCCTTTTAGTTCAAGTGCACCCACCATCAAGGCACTAAATCTCTCACGTTTTGTGAGAGCCCTCACCTACATCAAATACACAAGGTGAAGATTTTGGTACCCATATTTTCTTGGGTCCTTTGGGGTTAGTCTTGTAAGGAACCCAAAAATTTTTATTATTAGCAAAATTAAAATGATGCAACTTGTCATAACAAAATTTTGCTAAATGGCCTTTGCGGCCACAATGTGTACACATGTACACCTTAGAATGCTTATGTGTGTGAGTGTGATCATGATGTGCAACATAAGCATGATGATGTTGTGCATGAATGTGTGGAGTTTGTTTCTTTGAAAACATTGACTCCAACCTAGTATGGTTAAATACACAAGAGTTCAAAGTTGAACTCAAACAATCCATTTTATTTTTCAAATCTTTAATCTCATTAGTGGTGGCATGTAAAGCATGATAAGATAAAGAATCATTTTTCTTTTTCTTTTTAGAAACAAAATCTTTTTCTTTTTCACAAATTTTTCTTTTTAAAGACTTATTTTCTTGCAAAACAATTTCCTTTTGTTTTTCCACCAAAATAATTTCATTTTTCAAATTTGTGTTTCCTTCACAAAGATCACTCAATTTGGAAAACAAGGAAACATTCTCATTTTTCAAAATCTCATTTTCCTTTTCAATGCATGCAACCTTAGTTCTAAATGAATCATTTTCTTTTAGCATGCAATCAAAATTCTTTTTCAAAATTTTATTTTCTTTCTTAATCATGTCATATTTTCAAGAAGGAGTTGACAATAAGTGGTAAGCTCATCATATGACATGTCATTATCTTCATCTACCTCGGATTCGGTAGTTACCTCAAGGGGGTTATCCCCTTGGACCATATAGCACTTGTTGGAGGTGTCGCTTCCAACACCCGAATCGCTCCCCGCATAGTATTGATCTTTTTCGCCAAGGGAGATGAGGGTATTCCATACTATAAAAACCGAATCAAAGTTAAAAACCCTAGATAAATAATCATCATTTAGGGTTGACTTTAAAGCATGAAGGGCTTTTGCATTAGCCTCAAAATTCTTACCATCTAAACAATATGCATTATTAGTAGTGGCAAGATAAACATGAAAACCTAAGGCCTTGAGGTACAAGGACATCTTAACCTTCCAAATGTGGATGTTAAGAATGTCAAAAGTGGGTGGTGACATGAAGTCCATGGTGTGTGTACAAAATATTGTGATTAGCCTAAAAATGAGGATCTTTAACTCTAGGTTGTAAGACCCAAATCAGAGTACCAAGCTCTGATACCAATTGTAAGCTCACCTGGGGGGTGAATAGGTGATGGCTAAGCTAATGGTCACTTAATGATAAATAATGCAGAATTAAAAACTATTATGACCTAAACTAAACTCTTACACTAAACACCACGTATAACACAAGAGTGTTGCCGAATTCCCCGTAAAGGGCTCTGGACAAACTCCTCTAGATTCCCCTAGATAAGGGTTGAGGTGCCGCGTTGGCTCTCTTGGTTAAATACAAGTGTTAGCAAACAACCCAAGCAAGTATAACAATTTAAGAACACAAGTATATCAAGCTTATAAATATAAACACTATAATTGAATGCAAGATATAGACAAGGAGATAGAGAGAGAGAGAGTGAGCAATCGCAAACACAAGGGATTTGTTTCGAGATTCGAGCACACTTGCTCTACATCCCCGCCTTCGACACACGAAGGATTTCCACTATGCTCGATCCCAATGGATCTCTCCTTGGTGCCGCAACACTTACAATCCCTCGGACTCCCTAGTCCCGTACACACGCAAGCCCCACAAGCTTGTCGAGGCCGCACCTCAAACCAAAAGTTCACAATCGAACTCTAAACCACCGCGAGCACACTTGCCCGCCTCCTCAAAGTACAAAGAAAAGATCTTTGGTGATCACAACACTTTGATCACCTAAAAGCACTCTCACTACAACACTCCTATAGAATGAATAATCAATGGATGCTCAAGTGTAGTGTGAGAAAAACAAGAATGTGAAAGGTGGAGGAAAACTCAAAGAATCACTTTAAACACTCTTGATAAAATCTTCCCTTTAGATAGGAAATATTTGCTCACAAATATGTGGAGAAAACTCTTTTAAAAGGATAAGAAAAAATGGCCCAAAGCTCTCCTAAAATCTTGGTAAAAAAACAATGCCCAAACCCCCAAATTTATAGGGCTAGAAAAACTAGCCGTTGGAGGTCTGTCAGGCCTAACGGTCGACCGGCCGGTCGACCGCCAACGGTCAAAAATCCGACCGTTGGAGCCTCCGGTCGACCGAAAAGAACAGAGAGCACTGCTCTCAGTTCCGGTCGACTGGGTCGGTCGACCGGCCATCTGCCAGGTCAAGGCGTGCACGTCTGTGCACGTCGGTCGACCGAGCCGGTCGACAGACTTCAGCCCTAGTCGACTTGGTAGGTCGACTAGTTGACTTGGCTGAAACCTGGAACAGAAAATCTGGGATTAAAACTTGGTCTTTTTGATTGAAATAAAATCCCATAAATACTTAGAAAATCTACAAAAATAGTTTTACCATTATACTTTGATAAACAAACATGCTTGCACAAAATCAAGGCATGTTATAAAAGATTGGACTATTTTTGTAAGTAGGAAAATATTGGCTCAAATAAAAACTTGTATTTTTCTAAAAACTTGTTTTCCAAACTTCTTCATGATACAAAAACAAGATATTTTGAATTCATTAAGGCATAGTGTGTATGGATATGATCCACTACATAATTAAGATGAAATATCTATGTTTTTGGCATTAAGCTCTAAATATGGTTTTGGATAAAAGACATGCATAAAAGAAATTCTAAAAACCAAAAAGTATTTTTCCAAAATGAAAGTCTTTTCTAAATCTGAAAATTCTTTTATTAAAAGACAACTAAATCAAGAGTGTGTGTGTGTGTGATATATACTTGAGTAATCCACCAACTATTCTATCCTTTACATTTTATCTAAAAACAAAAATCTTATACCTAGACACAAGTCTTCATCTTGAAGTCTTCCCTTGAAGTCTTCTCATCATCTAGACTTGGTCCAAAAGCAATCCAACGAGCTCGACTCCTCTTGAGTACTTGATGTGGTCTTGATGCATAGGCTCGTGAATCAACCGGTGCTAGCTCCAAAATGTGACTTTAAATCCTTTGTTGAAGCTTTACACCTACTAAGATCTTGATCATAAATCTGATACTAATTAAACACAAGATCATTAGTACTATAACTTCATGAGTTGATCATCATCAAAACTAGAGTGATGAGCCTTTGGGCCAACAATCTCCCCCTTTTTGATGATGACAAAACTCATGAAGTTATATATGCATGGATTAAAGTAAAGCTTCAAAGAAGCTCCCCCTTAACTCACGCATAGAAATAAACAATATAAATACGCAATGAATGCTCATAAACATGTATGCAAATGTATGGAGATAAAACAAATCAAATCTTTTTCTCCTATTTGCAAAACAAAACATATATGCATAAAACATAAATTCTACTAACATGCATATAATTCTCAAATTCTTCTCCCCCTTTTTTGTCAATCATCAACAAAGGGGTTAAAGTAAAATAAAATCATCAAATTTTTCTCACCCTTTTTGTCCGAAACAAAGAACCAAAGAAGGGGTAAACCAATTCAATCAAGAAAGGTTATATGCGATATACATTCATGAAGAGAAAGACGCTAAGTTAGCTTCCCTACACATATGCATTATATGAAGAAGGGATGACAAACCCCAATTCACATAACACATATTATGTAATGCATAAGAGGAGATGTGAAGCTCCCCCTACACACGTGTACCGCATAAAAAAGAGTGGTCAAGCTCCTCAATATACAATACACTCAACATGAATCTATATGTAGAAGAGATGTTAAGCTCTCCTTTCATAGGCAATACAAATCAAAAATTTTGAATTTTTCTTATAAAACAAAATTTTGAATTTTCTCAATAAAACAAATCTTGAGAATTTTTCTTAAAATATTTATTTTCTTATCATAAACAACTTTGTGCTTTAAACATGTAAAACAATTTTAACTCAAGCACAAATAACAAATCATATATATATATGAAAAGAGTATACCAATAAAAATTGATACATACATATATGGGAAAACAAAATATGAGTATATACAAAAGAAGTTCATATTGATACCAATTGAAAATATCCAATGATACCAATAGAAAAATAAGCTTAAGTGTATACATTATATAATCTACCACATGAAGAACTCGAACTAGTTAAATGAAAATGTTTGAAAACTAGTACGGAATCCTTCAATCAAGGAATAAAATAAAAATTCGTTTTTCAAGAAATATGTGTAAATCACATGAAAATGGCAAAGAAGATCAATATTCCTTTAAATAAGACAATGTGAAAATTATCATAAATTTTGAAAACATGAAAATCACCACAAAATTTTTTATTTAAAAAAAATTATATTTCAAGGTATATGTATGTTTTGACAACACAAGAAGTATACATACATATCCCTAAACACAATTGAGTCCATATATATAGATTTGCATGAAAGGCAAATGACTCAAGAGGTATCCATGTATATCTTAAAGTTTGGCAAAATAAATATATAAATGAAATGAAAGCGCATGATCATAACACAAATCCAAATAGGAATACAAGTTTAAAAATATAAGATTATCAAAACTAGGCTATACTAGCACACCAAATAGGCACAAATAAGCAATCAAATCCAACCATATATAGATTTATTTGTGACCCATAATATGTACAAGTATAAATCCTAGTGTTGACAAAAAAAAACTAACATTTAAACTAATATTCAATTCATGAAGCATCAAATCTTGAGAATACAAAAGAATTTATCCAATGGATTAAAAATAGGATCATGTGTATAACTTATAAACTATTGAAGAATAAATAACTAGTATAAAATAGTTTTTGAACAACTAGTTAAAAATCCTTCAAATACATCAAATCATATGTTTTTCATAAAACATAACTAAGTACATAAAGATTTAATCACTCATGGACTATAAAGCTCAAAATGATCATGAAACTAAGTCATGAAATAATAAATGAAGATGTGAGTGTTAAAAGATCATGTAAATAACATTTTTATGAAAATAGTCATTTAAGCTCAAAAAGATCATAAGTCACATTTTAATAATGAAAAATCATTTTTCATTAAAACACTAATCTTCATGGTATATGTATGATTTATCCAAAACTAACAATACACATACATATCCCAAACATAAAAGAGTCTATCAAATGTATTTGCATGAAGGTAAGAGACTCACGGGTAAACATGTATATTTATTAGATTTGAATTAAAAATACATATACATGAAGTAAAGCATAAAAATTGGCAAAGCATGTATAAATGAGAGAATCATCAAAACTAGCTTATACATGTGCATATAGTGGGTACAAATGAGCATGAAGTGCAAATATATATAAATCAAATGTTGCTCACTATTTGTACATGTATAAATACAAGTTTTGACAAATACTACATCTAAGCATGTTTTTACCACATGAAGCACATAAGAACACAAAACATGAACATGCTATGAATATGATATATGTAAAAAGCATGTACATAAAAAATAGGAGTTTAGAGATTGTTACCAACTCCAAAGCTCCAAGCATGGTGGTCTTTCCCACCAAAACCTCCTTGATAGCGGTGCTCCAAATATGTGTCCTTTTAGTTCAAGTGCACCCACCATCAAGGCACCAAATCTCTCACGTTTTGTGAGAGCCCTCACCTACATCAAATACACAAGGTGGAGATTTTGGTACCCATATTTTCTTGGGTCATTTGGGGTTAGTCTTGTAAGGAACCAAAAAAATTTTATTATTAGCAAAATTAAAATGATGCAACTTGTCATAACAAAATTTTACTAAATGGCCTTTGCGGCCACAATGTGTACACATGTAAACCTTAGAATGCTTATGTGTGTGAGTGTGATCATGATGTGCAACATAAGCATGATGATGTTGTGTATGAATGTGTAGAGTTTGTTTCTTTGAAAACATTGACTCCAACCTAGTATGGTTAAATGCACAAGAGTTCAAAGTTGAACTCAAACAATCCATTTTATTTTTCAAATCTTTAATCTCATTAGTGGGGGCACGTAAAGCATGATGAGATAAAGAATCATTTTTCTTTTTCTTTTTAGAAACAAAATCTTTTTCTTTTTCACAAATTTTTCTTTTTAAAGACTTATTTTCTTGCAAAACAATTTCCTTTTGTTTTTTCACCAAAATAATTTCATTTTTCAAATTTGTGTTTCCTTCACAAAGATCACTCAATTTGGAAAATAAGGAAACATTCTCATTTTTCAAAATCTCATTTTCCTTTTCAATGCATGCAACCTTAGTTATAATTGAATCATTTTCTTTTAGCATGCAATCAAAATTCTTTTTCAAATTTTTATTTTCTTTCTTAATCATGTCATATTTTCAAGAAGGAGTTGACAATAAGTGGTAAGCTCATCATATGACATGTCATTATCTTCATCTACCTCGGATTCGGTAGTTACCTCAAGGGGGTTATCCCCTTGGACCATATAGCACTTGTTGGAGGTGTCGCTTCCAACACCCGAATCGCTCCCCGCATAGTATTGATCTTTTTCGCCAAGGGAGATGAGGGTATTCCATACTACAAAAACCGAATCAAAGTTAAAAACCCTAGATAAATAATCATCATTTAGGGTTGACTTTAAAGCATGAAGGGATTTTGCATTAGCCTCAAAATTCTTACCATCTAAACAATATGCATTATTAGTAGTGGCAAGATAAACATGAAAACCTAAGGCCTTGAGGTATAAGGACATCTTAACCTTCCAAATGTGGATGTTAAGAATGTCAAAAGTGGATGGTGACATGAAGTTCATGGTGTGTGTACAAAATATTGTGATTAGCCTAAAAATGAGGATCTTTAACTCTAGGTTGTAAGACCCAAATCAGAGTACCAAGCTCTGATACCAATTGTAAGTTCACCTAGGGGGGTGAATAGGTGATGGCTAAGCTAATGGTCAATTAATGACAAATAATGCGGAATTAAAAACTATTATGACCTAAACTAAACTCTTATACTAAACACCACGTATAACACAAGAGTGTTGCCGAATTCCTCGTGAAGGGCTCTAGACAAACTCCTCTAGATTCCCCTAGATAAGGGTTGAGGTGCCGCGTTGGCTCTCTTGGTTAAATACAAGTGTTAGCAAACAACCCAAGCAAGTATAACAATTTAAGAACACAAGTATATCAAGCATATAAATATAAACACTATAATTGAATGCAAGATATAGACAAGGAGATAGAGAGAGTGAGCAATCGCAAACACAAGGAATTTGTTTCGAGGTTCGAGCACACTTGCTCTACATCCCCGCCTTCGACACACGAAGGATTTCCACTATGCTCAATCCCAATGGATCTCTCCTTGGTGTCGCAACACTTACAATCCCTCGGACTCCCTAGTCCCGTACACACGCAAGCCCCACAAGCTTGCCGAGGCCGCACCTCAAACCAAAAGTTCACAATCGAACTCTAAACCACCGCGAGCACACTTGCCCGCCTCCTCAAAGTACAAAGAAAAGATCTTTGGTGATCACAACACTTTGATCACCTAAAAGCACTCTCACTACAATACTCCTATAGAATGAATAATCAATGGATGCTCAAGTGTAGTGTGAGAAAAATAAGGATGAGAAAGGTGGAGGAAAACTTAAAGAATCACTTTAAACACTCTTGATAAAATCTTCCCTTTAGATAGGAAATATTTTCTCACAAATATGTGGAGAAAACTTTTTTAAAAGGATAAGAAAAACTGGCCCAAAGCTCTCCTAAAATCTTGGTAAAAAACAATGCCCAAACCCCCAAATTTATAGGGCTAGAAAAACTAGCCGTTGGAGGTCTGTCAGGCCTAACGGTCGACCGGCCGGTCGACCGCCAATGGTCAAAAATCCGACCGTTGGAGCCTCCGGTCGACCGCCCGGTCGACCGAAAAGAACAGAGAGCACTGCTCTCAGTTCCGGTCGACTGGGTCGGTCGACCGGCCATCTGTCAGGTCAAGGCGTGCACGTCTGTGCACGTCGGTCGACCGACTTCAGCCCTAGTCGACTTGGTAGGTCGACTAGTCGACTTGGCTGAAGCCTGGAACAGAAAATCTGGGATTAAAACTTGGTCTTTTTGATTGAAATAAAATCCCATAAATACTTAGAAAATCTACAAAAATAGTTTTACCATTGTACTTTGATAAACAAACATGCTTACACAAAATCAAGGCATGTTATAAAAGATTGGACTATTTTTGTAAGTAGGAAAATATTGGCTCAAATGAAAACTTGTATTTTTCTAAAAACTTGTTTTCCAAACTTCTTCATGATACAAAAATAAGATATTTTGAATTCATTAAGGCATAGTGTGTATGGATATGATCCACTATATAATTAAGATGAAATATCTATGTTTTGGCATTAAGCTCTAAATATGGTTTTGGATAAAAGACATGCATATAAGAAATTCCAAAAACCAAAAAGTATTTTTCCAAAATGAAAGTCTTTTCTAAATCTGAAAATTCTTTTATTAAAAGACAACTAAATCAAGAGTGTGTGTGTGTGATATATACTTGAGCAATCCACCAACTATTCTATCCTTTATATTTTATCAAAAAACAAAAATCTTATACCTAGACACAAGTCTTCCTCTTGAAGTCTTCCCTTAAAGTCTTCTCATCATCTAGACTTGGTCCAAAAGCAATCCAACGAGCTCGACTCCTCTTGAGTACTTGATGTGGTCTTAATGCATAGGCTCGTGAATCAACCGGTGCTAGCTCCAAAATGTGACTTTAAATCCTTTGTTGAAGCTCTACACCTACTAAGATCTTGATCATAAATCTGACATTAATTAAACACAAGATCATTAGTACTATAACTTCATGAGTTGATCATCATCAAAACTAGAGTGATGGGCCTTTGGGCCAGCACAAGTTGTCATTCATATATGTCTGAGTGGTTATTGGATACGGGCGCTACCTAACACATTTGTCTCAGAAGGGAGTTGTTTGCTAGATTTGAGGAGCTAGATAGCGGTTTGATATCTATGAGAGATGATCACTCATGCTAATTGATTGGTAAGGGTACAGTTCATATCAGAATGTATGATGGGACATTGAGAGAGTTGAAGGAGGTGAGATATATTCTTAGTATGATGAAGAATATAATATCGGTTGGAGCTTTGAAAGCGGAGAGCCTCAGAGGGACTCTCAAGATGTCTAGCTGCTCGTTGATTGTTCTAAAGAGTATTAAACACAACAATTTGTACTACTTAATAGGTAGTGCAAGTTAGCCCAGAGGCCCTTCACTCTAGTTTTGATGATGATTAACTCATGTAATTATAGTTTACTAATAATCTTGTGATATTTAATTTCAGATATTTGATCAAGATATTAGTAGGTGATTAGCTTCAACAAAGGTATTTTGGAGCTTTCACATAGTGATTCAAGAGCTCGCACGTCAAGATCGCATCTAGCACTCGGTTGGAGTCAAGCTCATTTGGATCGCGTTTGGATCGAGTCGACTTGGAGATAGAGTTTTACAAGAAGACTTCGGTTTGTTTAGTTTAAGATTTTATTTAGATCAATATAAAAATTAGATAGTGTTGATATGCTCAAGTTCACAATACACACACAAGTTTTAAGTTTATTGGTTTTTGGTTTTCGGTTTAACCAATATTGGATTTCATGTCAAAACATAAATATAAATCATTTATGTATATTGGATTCTATCCATATACAACATGCTTCAAAGTTATTTCAATATCATATTTTTGTATTTACATGTGTTTTGGAAAAATCGGATTTCCATTTCAAAAATCCAAGTTTTGGAAAATACGGATTTTGGTTTAAGGTAAAATTTCAAGAACACAAAAATGGTTCAAATAATTTATAATATGTGTTGAATTTTTATCACACATATTTGTATTTCAAATATCTAATAAGAACTGATTTTTATGGATTTTATGTGATTTTATGGGATTTAATCAAAGGTAAAAAAGACAAGTTTTTAATCCCTAAACAGTTTAACCTGGCTGTCTGCTGGTCGACCGGACTGGTCGACCGAGACAGAAGTCGGTCGACCGGTCCGGTCAACCGACGTGCATAGGACGTGCACGCAGCCTAGGCTGGTGGGCCGGTCGACCGGGCGGTTGACCGTCCAGAGAGCTCTGCTCTCTGGAAATGGGCCCGGTCCACCGGCCGGTCGACCGGCAGAGAGCTGCTGCTCTCTGTATCCAATCCCGGTCGGCCGGGCGGTCGACCGGTGGCACAACAGTCATAAAAATTACCGTTGGGCCGGTCGAATGGGCGGTCGACTGAAAGGGCAAATCTGCCCTTTCCTACTGCCAGCGGGCAGAAATTTTATGGGACTATAATACCCCATTCTTTGGCTAGTTCTTCAAGTTTTTAAGAGCAAAAATTCCTATCTTTCAGCAAGTTTTTAAAAGATTTTTGTGCCAAAAAAATTGATTTTTATTTGTTTTTAAAGGGTTTGAAAAATCAAGAAAAGGAGAAGTCTTTGGGAGTTGTTTTGATCTTCATTTATATTTCAATCTAGAAGTTTTTCCAAGAGTTTTTCTTTGTGTTTTTGATTTCCAAACTCTTTATATTCTCACACTTGAGCTATCATATCTATCCTATCTATTAGGATCTATTTTGTGGGTAAATTAGTTTGTGGTTGTTGAAACCACCAAGAGTTGTAAACCTTCCATACTTTGTGATATCCCTCTAGTAAGAGGTGATTGTGTTGATATCCCTCTAGTGAGAGGTGATTGTGGAAGTTGTGTTGGTATCCCTCTTAGTGAAGAGATGATTGTAGAGTTGTGACTTTGAGCCTTATCCCTCTTGTGTGAGGTTGATATTTGTTTGGCTAAGTGCCTATCCCTCTAAGTGTAGAGGTGATTTGTGTTGTTCCTTGCCTCTTGTGTAGAGATTGTATTGTTGAGAGAGGAGTTGTGTACTCCTAGTTGTATTTATCCAAATCTTCAGTGAAGGTTCCCTGTATGGGAAGTTCTGTGTGGACGATATAGTGAAAATCCTTCTGTGTGAAGGCGGGGACGTAGAGCTGGATATTCGAACCTCGAAATATATCTCGGTGTCTGTGATTGATCCACTATCTCTAAACTCTCTCTCTTATATTGTGCATTACATCATATTGTTCATATCATATATATGCTTGTGTTGATTGTATGTGCCCATACTTTTATTCAACCAAGAGAGCTTTACATAGCACCTCAACTCTTATTTAGAGAAATTTAGAGGAGATAGTCCAGAGCCCTTCACCAGGAACTCGGCTACACTCTTTGGTTAGACTAAGTGTGTTGCATTTAGTTTTTAATGCCGCATTATTTGTCATTAGATTAGCCTTATACCTATTCACCCCCCTCTAGGTTTACTTTCAATTAGTATCAGAGCCTACGCTTCTGATATTAGGTTTAACCACTTAGGAGTGAGATCTTAGTTAGCTAATCTTATTATTTATATGTTTTCCCCTTCTACAAGTTTTTTGACACTTCTTTTGCCTATTGTACTTGGCCGGGTCGGGTCAACGAAGACGGTGACATCCTTTTTCACCCTATTTATTACATTTACTTTTACATAACATTCATTGAGGACAATGCATTAGATAGGTGTGGGGGGGTGCTAACACTTTTTCTTTCTTCTTTTCAAAAAAATTTAAAAAATTAAAAAAAATCTCCAGATTGAAAAGAAATTTCATACTCTTTATAAAATATGATTGGTCACTAATATTGCACATTTATTATCATATTCTCATACTTATTATAGAATAAACTCTACTTTTTCCTAATTAAATGTTTGATTTATTTGTAGGCCCGTTCCTAAAGGAGAGTGAAGAGAAATGAGCCCAAAAGCCCATAAAATTCTGAATTAAATCAGCATAAATTCAAAATAGGGAATCAGGGCAGATCTTGGCAAATCAGAGAGGTTGAAAACCAGTTGAAACAAATTCCTACAAATCGATTAAGTTGAAGCCAAGGATCAAAGGCCATTTCGTCAAAATTCCGGACTTAAACTGCAAATCCAGCTGAAGATAAATACAAATCGAGAAGCCAGGAAGCACCACAAACAGGGTGTGGCTACCTGCCACACCCTGGCCACAGAAACGCGGCCAAAGCCGCATTTCCGCGGCTTTGTTAGGGAGTTAGGGGGAGCGTTTGCTCCCCCTATCTTCTCACACTTCTCCCCTCGGGTTTTTGCCTATAAAAGGCAGGATTTTCACTGAAAATAGGGACGATCATGCAGAGATAGGATTTAGTCCAGTTTTTCATTCTTTGTAGTGTAGGTTTTTGTTTTTCTTTTCATGTAATTTTTAGTTTTAATTTATGTAAATCAGAGGAGATCAGAGTTTCATAGGAGAACGAGAACGAAGCTTGTGCTGAGAGTGACACCGGTGTAAGATTTTCTTCTTTTCTCTTATTGTTATAAAATCGAATCTGTAGTTCCCTTTTGTATATACTTTGTTTTTGTGTTCTTCTTCTTCTTCTCTACATTTCTTCTTTTGATACAAATGTTATCCAAGTGAGTCTAAAAGCATCGAAAGAGCCTTGCCTTTGCGAGTGCCACCGATAGCCCATGATGATGGATTTTGAGTTTCATTCTGTATCACTTCATACTTGCAACGTCTTGGTAATATAATGTGGAGGAAACATAAATCAACTCTTATGGGCTATACGTTGATCGCCTCGCTTCAAGGTAACATCATTGCAAAAGATTCAAGGTAGGTATTTGGTCAAAAGAAGTAAGTAATTTTTAGTTTCTTTTCTTTTAATCATTTAGTTTAGAACACCACAATCCACCAAATCTTTTATCATTTCTTTTTCAATCTCATTTGTACAAATCACTTCTTATTTCTCCATCTTCCCAATCTCTCACTTTCTCCCTAACTTCATTGTAAATTATTTTTCTTTTCTTTTAAGAAACCAAAGAAGAATTTTAACCATTAATGGTAGCATAAAAGAGAACTTGCTAAACAAGCTTCCATCTCTAGTCCCTCCTTATAGATCATGACCCGCATAACCACTTGCTATTGCGGTAGAATTGAACACTTACACATCTCTATTTTAAAGTTCTGAAATTCTGTATTTTGTGTGTAGGTAAAATCTCAATCAAATTTTAGCGTCGTTGCCGGGAAGGGACGGTAAACAATTCTCTTTAAAAGTTTACATTTTTGGTTAACTTTCTTCTTTGTTTTTTATACAGATTTAACAACAAGGAATTCTTGCTGCAGTGGACACATAAGTGGCCTTGGACTCTGCTCAAGAAAGCAGAGCCAAGAAGCCATCAGATTTGCTACGTTCCAGTGGCAAAACTGAGTGAACTACTAACCTGTATTTTTGCAGGTTGGCTGAATTGAAAATATGAATTCCTGTAGCATTTATCTCCTTGTTTGACTCACTGTATATACATTTTTAACAAAACAGTAAAAAGTTGATTGTAAATGCTAAAAAAATGATTTAGACTTTGCATTTAGGCACGTGTCTATTTCATTACATTTTCTATTTACTATTGAAGAGTGCTGGAGCCAAGGTATGTGTGCATAGCATTTAGTATAAGGTTCATTCTTGTATGAAATTGCTTTAGTGTTACTTTTTTCTATATACTTGTACACTGCACTAAATTGATTTAAAGGCTTGTCCTATAAACAAGATAAGGTGGGGAAGTCATTACCCTCCCTTAGCCCACAAACAATCTCCTCACTCACTAACCCAAGCCTAACTAAAAATCAGTAGACGTTGGCCCTAGGGACATCTCGGACTCAATTAGGAGATTATCCTAAGGGGGAAAGGTGTTGGAATTTGACTCCTGCCAAATCAGTGTCTAGGAAGGGGTTTAAGGGCCGAAAGCCCGAAGGTTAGTGGTTACTTAATTAAGGAATGTCTTTGACGAATAACCTCCCACCAATCTTGCCCTGACCTGGCTGATTAGCTTATGGTCAAAGTCTACATTATACCTCCTATGGACAGTCTAACCAGTTAGGAGTCGTCTAGGTCAAAGTCTACCCTAACTTAGGTTAGAATTTTTTCTTTTTTTTTGCTTATTTGTTTGTTTTTTTTGTTTGTGTTTTATTGTGTGATATGGCTTATAACAACAATTTTTTCAATTTTAATGGTAATCCATATGACACACCAACCTCTTTTTCAGATATTACCAACCCGGCATATCATAACTTTAACCAACCTAGTGTGCCGGATTGGTCTTATCCAAATCAATATAACCCATGCCCCCAATCTTATAACCATAATTTCCAGAATAATTTCAACTCTTCACAGAGTCAGTGGGGATTCACCTCCCCCGAGTCTAATTTTCAACCAACTTGTCCTCCTTATCCACCTTGTCCACAATATTTTCAAGATTCATACTCAGTTCCACCAGTCCAAAATAGAAACCATCAATTTTGGAAATGAGTACGCGTGAGTCCAAATAACAATCACAAAATCTGATGGACTCACAATTTTACCACCAATTCCAAAACAACACTTCATCTTTTCAAGACCAATTGCAACAAAATGATGAACCTGTCAACTATGAAAAGATGCTTGAAGCCATGACTCAGGCTCAAAACGCTCGTAATCATGACATAGATATAATAGTCCAAACTCTACGTTCTCACCGTTTGGCTAGTTCTGATGTCGTTAACCATTCTGTTAGAGCTGAAGAGTCATGTTGTTTTGAAAACAAGGTTCCATTTCAGCACAATCATTTGAACTTGCCCAAACTCTAAATTTTGAAAATGATATTGATAGTTTGGCAAGTTATTCCTTTCCTGAGATAGAACTTGAGAATGAATATGATCATGAACCTCAACTTAGTGATTCAATTCTACTTCCTGAATCAATTATGACTCCGGTGTCTTCACCTGATTTCAATCTTTTTTCCGAGTCAACATTGGATCCTGTACCAATTCATAATGAAATTGAATCACCCATCTTGATGATCATCATATTGGACTTGACCAATTTCACACTTTTGAAAGTCCTATTGACAAATTGGCAAGTTCTCATTTTTATGAAATTGAACTAAATGAGAAATGTGACCTAGATTCTCAAATTTGTGATCCAGTTCAAATTCTCGAATCAATATTGACTCCTGTTTTGTTACCCGACTTGAGTAATATTTTAGAGTCAGTTTTGATTCCCACACCTGTTATTCTTGAACTTGAATCACCAATATTAAGTCACATTCCATTGTGAGAAACTGAATGTGGACTTGAGTTTCAACTTCTTGATTTGGACCCACTTCCTGAGCCAATCTCGACTCCTGAACTTTTACTTGACTTAAGTCACTTTCCTGAGTCGGTATTAGTTCCAGACTTCCTGAGTCCAAGTCAATCATTCTATCTTTTCAAACTCCATTTTGGGACAAGGCGGTTGACAAAATTGACTCTGAAATTAATTATGAAATTTGAAAATTAGATGGGGTTAAATTTTTAATAAAAAACGTTCATATATACATCATTTTAGTGGGTTATATAAAAGAGATTTCTGGTGGGTTCCTCCGAACTCCACGAAAAGTCAATTGGGCCGCATTTAGTGGACCAATCAGACCACCACCGAAACCACCACCTTAAGGTAATATTTCCTTTCCTTTCTTCTTTTCATGCATCTATGCATTAATTCATACATTGAGGACAATGCATGAGATAGGTGTGGGGGAAGGTTCTAATATAACTTAGGTTTTTCTCTTTATTAAAAAAAATTAACGTTTTCTTTACTTTTAAAAACTTTTTGAAAATAGAAACAATATTTTGACATATTTTTTATAAGAAATTGAGTCAATTTTAAGGAATAGGAAAATCAAAATTAGGATTTCTTATACTTGGTCAAAATAAGATTATTTGTTTGATTGTTAGGGTTAGGAAGATAATTTGTCAAAGTAATTTAGTTTTGATCTTTACCTTGATGTAATATGCACACTTATATACTTAAACACTTAGGGTTCTAAAACAAGGTTTCTTAAGCCTAAAATATATATATATATATATATATATATATATATATATATATATATATATATATATATATATATATATATATATATATAAAGATAAACAAATCTAATTATTGATTAGCTAGGTGCTTTGGCCTAAGAAAGCCTTAGTATTTATGCGAAAGATGATTAGATAAGTTTGAGAAAAAATATATATAAAAATCCTCTAATTAAGCTGGGTATTTGTGCCTAATAAAGCATAAGTATTCACGCCTAAAAGGGGTTCATATAATAAAATCCTTAATTTTGTGGCCTTATTTGCTCGAGTCCTTAAGTCCTTGGGGTATTTTCTCACCCGGTGCCCTAAGACCATTTGGTTTGGGAGTCATCGATTAAAGGCTCGTTACATGAGCAGATTAGAAAGCCTAATAGAACTAAGGAATAATACCACAAAAATATATATATATATAAATAAATAAGGCATAAGAGTTAGAGTTAATGAACCCATAGTCAAAATTTTCACGATCACAAGGTGCATATGACTTAGGGTAAAGTAATAGACTAAATGAGAAGTACAAATTGACTTCTTACTTTGATTGATAACAAATTTTTGAATAGTGACTAAGTTTAGAAATGAAAATTTTAGTTTTCCTATAACTTATAGATTACTTAAATCTTACAATTATATTTCAAATATTTTTCTCTTTCAAAATGCTTTTCGAAAATACTAACTCTTTGTTTCTCTTTCTTTATGGATTTTGTGGGTGTAATTCACTGAAAATCTTCACGAGACAAAACTCGTCCTCTAGGAGAAACCTAGAGGTTTAACGGCTTGTTGCACATGCTCAGTGCAATCGAGTGACCTGCGAAAGTGGTCTAATAATCCTTAGTATAGTTTAGTTGTTTTGCTCGAGGACGAGCAAAAGATAGGTATGGGGGTGTGATTGGTCACTAATTATCATATTCTTATACTTATTATAGAATAAACTCTGCTTTTTCCTAATTAAATGTTTGATTTATTTGTAGGCCCGTTCCTAAAGGAGAGTGAAGAGAAATGAACCCAAAAGCCCATCAAATTCTGAATTAAATCAGAATAAATTCGAAACCAGGGAATCAGGGCAGATCTTGAAAAATCAGGGAGATTGAAAAACCAGTTGAAACAAATCCCTACAAATCGATTCAGTTGAAGCCAAGGATCAAAGGCTATTTCGTCAAAATCCCGGACTTAAACTGCAAATCCAGCTGAAGATAAAAACAAATCGAGAAGCCGGAGAGCACCACAAACAGGGTGTGGCTACCTGTTTGGCCGTGTTTTCGCGGATTTGTTAGGGAGTTAGGGGGAGCGTTTGCTCCCCCTATCTTCTCACACCTCTCCCCTTTGGGTTTTTGCCTATAAAAGGCAGGATTTTCACTGAAAATAAGGACGATCATACAGAGATAGGATTTAGTCCAGTTTTTCATTCTTTGTAGTGTAGGTTTTTGTTTTTCTTTTCATGTAATTTTTAGTTTTAATTTATGTAAATCAGAGGAGATCAGAGTTTCATAGGAGAACGAGAATGAAGCTTGTACTGAGAGTGACACCGGTGTAAGATTTTTTTCTTTTCTCTTATTGTTATAAAATCGAATCTGTAGTTCCCTTTTGTATGTACTTTATTTTTGTGTTCTTCTTCTTCTTCTCTACTTTCCTTCTTTTGGTACAATTGTTATCCAAGTGAGTCTAAAAGCATCGAAAGAGCCTTGCCTTTGCGAGTGCCACCGATAGCCCATGACGATGGATTTTGAGTTTCATTCTGTATCACTTCATACTTGAAACGTCTTGATGATATAATGTGGAGGAAACGGGAATCAACTCTTATGGGCTATACGTTGATCGCCTCGCTTCAAGGTAACATCATTGCAAAAGATTCGAGGTAGGTATTTGGCCAAAAGAAGTAAGTAATTTTTAGTTTCTTTTCTTTTAATCATTTAGTTTAGAACACCACAATCCACCAAATCTTTTATCATTTCTTTTTCAATCTCATTTGTACAAATCACTTCTTATTTCTCCATTATCCCAATCTCTCACTTTCTGCCTAACTTCATTGTAAATTATTTTTCTTTTCTTTTTAAGAAACTAAAGAAGAACTTTAACCATTAATGGTAGCATAAAAGAGAACTTGCTAAACAAGCTTCCATCGCTAGTCCCTCCTTGTGGATCACGACCCGCATAGCCACTTGCTATTGCGGTAGAATTGAGCACTTGCACATCTCTATTTTAAAGTTCTGAAATTCTGTATTTTGTTTGCTGGTAAAACCTCAATTAAAATACCAAAAGGTCGTAGGAATTAAGGGAACCTTATTAATGAATCTTTATTTTTGCCTAAATAAACAAGAAAGATTGGTTTGACTAAGAATTACGAGTGATAAGATAAATAACTCATACTTTTATTTAGCCTTAGTAGAATATGCATAAACCACCCACACATGCTTGGGATTTAGAGACACAACTCTGAAAAAAACGCTGGATAATTGTGCCCCAAGAAGCATGATTACTCACGCCAAAAATAATAATAATCAATATATAATATATAAGTAAATCTTGATTTTGTGGCCTACTCTATTTGCATATTTGACCCGAGGGGTGTTTTTTCACCTGGTGAATCATCTGGTTTGGGAGTCATCGGTTTGATATGTGTTACATGAGTAAAGTAGAAAGCCTAATGAAACTAAGAATAATAAATAAATATTAATAAAATTAAATGATATTCAAAGTTAAGTTGAAAAATCCTAAGCACATCACACTTACACATTATGCTTATCTATCTAAAGCAAAATAACAGAAAGAGTTAGAAGTATAAAATCATTTCTCAATTTAAAGAAAAATCATAATTTCTTCTTTTATAAAGGCTAAAGTATAGGAGGACTTATGAGGGTTGAACCTAATTCTTTCATCATTCGGTCATTTTTATTTAGATGATTGAAAGTTCTTTTTCCTGAAGGAGATTTGCTAACAACTAAATATTTTTTTCACTTACTAGATTTTGTGGGTGCAATCCGCTAAAAACCCTCAGGAGACAACATTCCTCCTCTAGGAGAAACCTAGAGGTTTAAAGGCTTATTGCACATGCTCAGTGCAATCACGTCACCTGTAAAAGTGGTGTAATAATTTTCTTATTTTTATTTTGCTCGGGACGAGCAAAAAGATAAGTGTGGGGATGTGATTAGTCTCTAATCTTGCATAATTTTTATCATATTCTCATATTTATTTGATGTAAAATTCTGCTAATAAAGCTTTGCTTGCTTAATCCTAGGTACATGGTGTGTAAATGAAGAAGAAGACCTTAAACCACTATTTAATGGGTGATTAAAGGCCTACCAAGTAGCCATTGACTTTAGAGTGAAGATTTTGTCAGCGCAGGGCATCAAATCCAGAAACCAGAAGTCCACCTGATAGGGGACAGACAGGACGACGCACTGCCTAAAGCCAAGCGTGCACAGCCCTGGCATGGCCTTGTTTTCGCGGCCATGTGGGGACGCGCGCGCCCGGGCTTTGGGCTAGGGGTTGCCCCATGGCCCCCCTTTCCCCTGATGCCAATAAATACCCCCCAGGGGTTTCAGTTGGGAGAGATCCAGAGTTTAGAGTTGTATTGTGCTTTGTTTCTAGGAGTTATAGTTGTTGTTTCCTTCTTCTTCTAGTTTTAGTTTAGCCATTAGAGTGAAAGAGAGAGAGAGAGAGTGTGCAAGTGTTGTATTTGAAGGTGACAAGCTAATACAAGTAACTACTCTTTCTTCTTTCTATTTACTTGTCTTTGCCATTTACTCTTACTTCCTTGTTATAGTGTAACTTCCTTTCTCTTCACTTCTTTTCTTTTACTTTCTTGTAGTGTAACTCTCTTTCTCTTTACCCCTTTTCTTTTGTTGTTTCTTTTACTACCATGTCTAACTAACTCTTCTATTGCATGGCAACTAACTACTAACCCACTAATCTCTAACAACTTGATTGATAACCCAAATGAGTCAATAGTATCAAACAAGCTTTGTGCAAACGAGAGTTATGGCATCTTAAGACGAGGGTTCTAACTCTAACTTACCTACAAGTATTACTTTCTTATATTTCTTACTTAATGGTTTTTGATGATCTATGAGTTGTGTACTTTACCTGTTGTTGTAAGTTAGAGATTTTTCTTTTAACTTTGCCCATACCATTAGTGCACTTGTGTCTTCCCTTATTCTCGCATTTTATTGGATCTTGATAAGGGAATGTCCAAGTTTTTGTCGTGTTAAGCTAAGTTATAGGAAGAACTTTCACTCGATTTCCACGTGAATAGTTCCTATGCATAAGGGTTATGCTTGCCTATGATCCATCGTGAGGCTACATGAAGTTAGGGATTAGTAGGAGCAATTAGTAGAAAGTTAGCCATGCGTTTTTACCATTAAGACAATCTAACTTTACAAACCACCAAATCATTTTCAAACAATTCTTGAAACCAATTTATTTTCATTTTCCAATTCTTTATTTGAAATAAAGAACTTTCTCTTTTCTTGAACAAAGAAGCCGCATCAAGCTTCCATCGCTCTCCCTCCTTATGGATACGACCCGTATAGCCACTTCGCTACTTCGGAAGAATCGCAAAAGTAGTAACATCGACCCATACTCTTCTTACTTATTCTTGTGCTTGCTTTTTGCTGATCAATTAACTAAAGAAAATAAAGAGTTTTTTTCTAAATTTGATATTATTTTGCAAGAAAGAGATGAGATTTCTAATGAAAGGGATTCATTGAAATCCAAACTTGACCTTGCCCTAAAAGAAAATAAAATTTTGAAAAATAAAAATGATTGTGACATTGTTTTGAAGAAAAATGAAGATCTATCTTCAAAACTTATTTTTGTCATAAAAGAAAATGATTCTTTGAAAAACAAGATTATTTCTATTTCAAAAGAACTAGATTCAATTTCTAAAGAAAATAAATCTTTGAAAAATAAATTTCTACACATGTTTGCCATGCTAGTATAACTTCACCATCTAGTATACCTATTGCATGCTCCACCTCTTCTTCTATTATATATGTGATTTAAAGAAGAGTGTTGATTATTTGGGCTCCACTTTGAGCCAATGTGCCATGGACCACATACGTTTGGAATCTTTGTTTCGAAAGAAACAAGTTCCTCCTATGCATGCACACAAACCACGGCATACACATGCTCCTCACATTCATACACATGACATGATGTATGCTCATGTGTACACTTGTACACATTGTGGACGTAAGGGCCACCTTACAAAGTTTTGTTATGATAGAGTATATAATGTAAATTTTACAAATAAATTTGTTTGGGTTAGGAAAGGTGCTAACCCCCATGGACCCAATAGAGTTTGGGTACCAAAAGCCACTCTTATTTTATTTGATGTAGGTGTGGGCTCTCACTTGACGTGAGAACATTGGTGCCTTGATGGTGGATACTGAAAAACACCTAGAGGGGGGGTGAATAGGTGTTAGTGCTAATCTAAAACTTAATGCAAAATAAGTGCGCTAAATGCGGAAGCTAATGCAAATTATGCACAAACTAATACAATAAGTGTAGCCGAATTCCCTTGCGAGGCTCTGGACTAACTCCCCTTGATTCCCCTTGAAATGGGTTGAGGCGCTATGTGAAGCTCTTGTTGGATGAGTATAAGTTGGGCACACACACAAGCAATCCAAGCAATGTGCACAAACAATCAAACCAAGCAATCAAGGATATAGCAATATGGATTATGCAAGGCACAACACAAGCAAATAAATATGAATGAAGTATGATTCTTTGCACAAATGTAAAGAGAGAGAGTTTAGAGACAAGTGGATCAAACGCAAACACAAAGATATGTTTCGAGGTTCGAGCACCCTTGCTCTACATCCCCGCCTACACCACCGTGTAGGATTTCCAATCCACTATACCGTCCACCGAGGACTCCCACCGAGGGAACCTTCACCGAGAAGGATTTGTACAACAATGGAGTACCTAACTCCTCTCTCAAACAACCACCTCACAACCGAGGGGTAAGCCCGTAGCCAAATACAACAACCAACACCTCTACCGAAGAGGGTTACAACCAAATCTCCACCTCTCACTAGAGGGAGCAAACCAATCACCCGATCACCTCTACCAAAGAGGGATACACCAAGAATAAGGGTGTTTACAACAAGTGGTTCCAAAAATCACAAACTCAAACTCTTTTTTTATTCTTTTTCCACAAAATAAATGATCCTAATAGATTAGGATAGAAGATAGCTCAAGTGTGGAAAACTAGGTGTTTGGAAAACAAGCAACAAAGAAAAATACTTGGGAAAATTCTTGCAAAAGATATAGAATAAAAACCTAGAAAAATCTCCCAAAATATTCTTTTCTTTGATTTTTCCAAAAACCTAAAACAATAAAGATTGAAAGATTAAAGCCCCTAACACTTTTCAAAAACTTGTTTTAAACTCTTCAGAAAACCAGAATTTTTTCTCTTCAAAAACTTGGCCAAAATCCCCAAAGAGATGGGGTTTTTATAGCCCCAACAGAAAACTAGCCGTTAGAGCTGAGCTGGCAGCTCTGACAGGCAGCGGTCAACCGCCAACGGTCAGAAATATGACCGTTGGGCAACTGCGGTCGACCGGCCCGGTCGACCCAGAAAAACAGAGAGCAGAGCTCTCGACTCGGTCGACCGGCCCGGTCGACCGTTTTTGTGTCTGCCCAAACGTGCACATCTGTGCACGTCGGTCGACCCTACGGGTCGACCGGCCCTTGGTGCGGTCGACCGTCCGGGTCGACCGACCAGCCTGTCAGCACAAAAAAAAGACAGAAAATTTGGGAAAAATATTTTCTAAAAAAATCTTTTATCTCTTTTAAAAATACCATAAAAATTGTTTTATCATTTTATATTGAAACTCAAACAAGTGATAAAAATTCCAAGACAATATATCAACATATCAATTCATTTTTGTGTCTTGCCAATTTTATCAAAAACAAAACTTGTATTTTTATCAAACTTGATTTTTCAATGGGAAATCTGATTTCCCTAAAAACTTATAGAAATACAAAAACATGATATTTGAACATTATTAAGCATGATGCATATGGACATAGGTCTAATATACATTCAACAAATATATCATAGTTTTTGTCTTTAATTTCAAAAATATGTTTTATACCAAAACATAAAACTACATGAATAGGTATGTCAAACTAAGTTTGTATAAGTCATATAAGCATGTATGTATATCTAGAACATATCTAATATACATAGAAATAAAGTAAACTTGTTTTGATCTACTATCCATGAAAACCAAAATCCAAATCATGAAACGTGTGTGTTGTGCACTTGAGCATATCAACTATACTAAACTTTACAAATTGGATCTAAACGCACTAACTAAACTATGGATACCTAAGTCTTTGTGTCATCAAGAAGACTTGCTCCAAAACTCCATCCATGGGTTAGGCAATGTGTGATCTTGAAGCTTTGGCCCTGGAATCATTATGAATAGCTTCTAAACTCCTTGTTGAAGTTAATCACCAACTAATATCTTGGTTAATGATCTGAAACTTAAACAACACAAGATTATTAGTAAACATAACTACATGAGTTAATCATCATCAAAACTAGAGAGGAAGGCCTCCGGGCCAACAATCTCCCCCTTTTTGATGATGACAAAACTCATGGAGTTATATATGCATGGATTAAAGTTAAGCTTCAAAGAAGCTCCCCCTTAACTCATGCATAAACAAATAAATAAAATATATGCAATGAATGTACATAAACATGTATGCATCAATATGCATAAAACATATGCATCAATATGCATAAAACACAAACAACTTGTTCTAGAAGCTCTAGTTACCAATTAAATTAATAAAGCATTAACAACAAAAACACTAGATGCTCTAGATACCAATAAAAACTTAATACTTACCAATAAAACTTAATATATGTAAAAACATAAGTATATATGCATATATAAAAACATGTTAAACTCTCAAATAATTCTCCCCCTTTTTGTCACTCATCAACAAAGGGGTAAACAAAGTAAACTCAAATCACACAAATTTTTCTCCCCCTTTTTGTCAAACAAAAAGATCAAGAAGGGGTGACTATAAACAACATGATATCAATAGATAAATATGTCAATGAAGCATCTTGATATCAATTGAAAATAAACAAAAATCAATAAATGTTATATGTTATATACATTCATGAAGAGGAAGACGCTAAGTTAGCTTCCCTACACATATGCATTACATGAAAGAGGGATGTTAAGCCCTAATTCACATAACACACATTATGTAATGCATAAGAGGAGATGTGAAGCTCCCCCTACACACGTGTACCACATAAAGAAGAGATGTTAAGCTCTTCAATACACAATACACTCAACATGAATTTATATGCACATAGTCAATACAAATCAAAACTTTTGTATTTGTTTTAAAAAAAATTTTTAGATACCAATTTTAAGCAAAAACACATGAAACATCTTGATACCAATTGATATTAAACATAATAAATTTTGAATGTTTAAACAAAATTTTGATACCAATTGTAAATAATTTTCATATTAAACATATGATACCAATATGAAATTTTCAATCATAAAGTAAGGGAGTGGGAAACAAATACCAATTGAAAAATCACCAATTGAAAGACCAAATTAAATTTTCTCCCCCTTTATGAAATACCAACTAAAATGATGCATGGGCTTGATACCAATTTAAAAGTAATCAATTAAAACAAAATTGAAGCTCAAGCACTAGCATAAACAAGATTTTGTGAAAAATTTATATCTTAAGCACAAATAAAATGTGTATGAAATAGAATGAGTACCAATCACCAATAGATGATACTAATTGAAAATATACATACACAATAAACATATGAGTATACAAAAAGATCAAAATGATACCAATTGAAAGAGTTCAATGATACCAATTGACATAGCAATGAGTTCAAGTGTATACATCATATTACAATACCTCCCAATCAAGGTTCAAGTTTTAAATGATTTTCATTTTAAAGCATACAAGACCATGATCTCCCATCCATCCGCCCATAGATGGTAGGGGTTTTCAAAAATAGATTTGAAAATGTAGTTTTTTTTGAAAATCACTACCATAGTGAAGAATACCGTAACTAGTTAAATGGAAAATCTTTTAAACTAGTACGAAATCCTTCAAGCAAGGAATAAAACGAAATTGTTTTTCATGAAATAAGAAATCCACATGAAAATCAACACTCTAATCCAATTAAGCACAATTTTGACTCATGAAAAACAAAACATGAGCAAGCAATAAATGTGAGTGTACAAATAAAGTGTGAATATCATAATCATGAAAATTTTCAATTAAGCTCAATTATTCCTTAAACATTGAGAACACGAAAATCATCAAAACTTATTTAATCTTCATGGCATATGTATGTCAGGTACAAATTAAAATATACATACATATCCAAAACACAACGAGTCCACTATTTATATATGCATGAAGGCACGTGGCTCAAAAGGATAAACATGTATATCTAATAGTTTGGACAAGATAGATATATACATGAAGTTAAATAATTAAACACAAAATCAAGAAAAACTAAATCTTCATCAAATCAAATTTCATTTCATGGTATATGTATGAATTGTCAACACAATAAGTATACATACATATCCCTAAACACAATTGAGTCCACATATATAGATTTGCATGAAAGGCAAATGACTCAAGGGGTATACATGTATATCTTAAAGTTTGGCAATACAACCATATATATGAAGTGAAAAACTCATAAAACAAATCCAAAATGGGAATACAAGTTTAAAATGTATGAATCATCAAAACTAGACTATACTAGCACATCTAATGGGTTCAAATAAGCAATCAAGCCCAAACATATATAAATTTATTTGTGGCCCACTATATGTACAAGTATAAATCCTAGTTTTAATGAAAACTAACATCTAAACAAGTAATCTTAACATGAAGCATCAAAACACAATAAAGAAATCACCATGATAAAACTAAAACATGATTATTATGTAAATTCACATGTATTAGATTCATGATGTACATTATAGTTTAAACAAAAATGAGAACACTAAGAATGGGTTCATACAAGCATGTGTGTCTCAAATACTATATATGTATGTCAAGGATCTAATAATCATGGCATTAACATACTAATCCAAAGATAATGAAACATGCTATAAAACATCAAAGATACAAAACATATATGATCAATATGTACATGCATGTGCATTAGATCTAGGTCATACAAATAAGTCCATATAAGACATGGATGTTTCAACTAACTAATAAGTATAACACTAATCTAATTAACATGGCATATTCATGATGATCACTAAACATCAAATCATGCTATGAGAAATAAACATGGAAAGCATGTAAACATAAGGAGTTAGAGATTCGATACAAAAACCAATGAGGGCACCGCTCTATTTCTCCAAAACAAAGGTGGTCCTCTCCACCAAACTTTCCCTTGAAAGTGATGCATCCAATTGATCTCCTTTAAGTCCGGAACGCATCCACTCCAAGGTGTCATCACTCTCACGTCATGTGAGAGCCCACACCTACATCAAAAACAATAGGAGGGGTGGTCTTTGGTACCCATATCTTGTTGGGTCCATGGGGGTTAGTCCCTTCTCTAACCCAAACAAATTTCTTTGCTAAATTAGAAACATGTATTCTATCAAAACAATATTTAGCAAGATGGCCTTTTCGGCCACAATGTGTACATGTGTACACATAAGCATACATGTGTTGATGGTGTCCGTGTGGAGCATGTGTATGCCGTGGAGGGTGTGCATGCATAAAAGTTGAAACTTGTTTCTTACGAACCAAGGTTTCCAAGCGAGTGTGGTTCATGGCACATTGGCTCATAGTGGAGCCCAAACAATCTACTCTCTTCTTTAACATACAAATATCATCATTAATCCTAGAAGAAGAGGTACATGCATTAGGTAGACTAGATGAAGCTACACTAGCATGGCAAACATGTGCATCAATTTTATTTTGCAAAACTCCATTTTTCTTTAAACAAATTTCTAAATCCTTTGAAATAGAATCAATTTTTATTTTCAAAGAATTATTTTCTTTTACAACAAAATCAACTTTAGAAGATAAATTTTCATTTTTCTTCAAAATAGCATGGCAATCATTTTTAGTTTTTAAAAATTCATTTTCTTTTAGTGCAATTTCCAATTGAGATCTCAATGAATCCCTTTCATTATAGACCTCAACCTTCTCTTGCAAAACATAATCAAGTCTAAAATGCAAACTCTTATTTTCTTTTTCAATTTCTAGACTTTTCTTTTTCAAAATCTTATAATTTTCAATTAATTTTTCACAAACAATGGAAAGTTCTTCATTTAAAGCATGGGCATCAAAATTGTCACATGAAGAACTAGAGTAATCATCACTATCTAAGTGGGGTTCCGAATGTACCTCAAGGGAGTCATTCCCTTGGACCATGAAGCATTGTGAATCAAATTCTCCACTAGATTCCTCCGGTTGGTTTGGCACTTGAAGCTCGGAGGTGGTGGTGGTTGTCAACAAATTCCACACTGCAAAGGCGGAATCAATGTTAGAAACACACATAAGATAATCTTTAGGTAATGTGCTTCTAATGGCTTCTAGGGCTTGTGCATTGACCCCTATATGATTGCGATCACTAAGGAAGGATTCCTTGGTAATAGCAAGATAAACTTTATGACCTAGGGTTTGCAAATAAACGGTCATCCTAATCTTCCAAACATGAATGTTGGAAGGGTCATACATAGGTGGGGTCATGAAGGCCATGGTAAACTAAATGTGTGCAAACAAGCAAATGCAAACAATAGATTAGCAAGCAAATGGATCTCACTCCTAGGATGTTAAGCCTAAGTATCAGGAGCACTAGCTCTGATACCAATTGAAAAACACCTAGAGGGGGGTGAATAGGTGTTAGTGCTAATCTAAAACTTAATGCAAAACTAAGTGCGCTAAATGCGGAAGCTAATGAAAATTATGCACAAACTAATACAATACAACAAGTGTAGCCGAATTCCCCTTGCGAGGCTCTGGACTAACTCCCCTTGATTCCCCTTGAAATGGGTTGAGGCGCTATGTGAAGCTCTTGTTGGATGAGTATAAGTTGGGCACACACACACAAGCAATCCAAGCAATGTGCACAAACAATCAAGCCAAGCAATCAAGGATATAGCAATATGGATTATGCAAGGCACAACACAAGCAAATAAATATGAATGAAGTATGATGCTTTGCACAAATGTAAAGAGAGAGAGTTTAGAGACAAGTGGATCAAACGCAAACACAAAGATATGTTTCGAGGTTCGAGCACCCTTGCTCTACATCCCCGCCTACACCACCGTGTAGGATTTCCAATCCACTATACCGTCCACCGAGGACTCCCACCGAGGGAACCTTCACCGAGAAGGATTTGTACAACAATGGAGTACCTAACTCCTCTCTCAAACAATCACCTCACAACCGAGGGGTAGGCCCGTAGCCAAATACAACAACCAACACCTCTACCGAAGAGGGTTACAACCAAATCTCCACCTCTCACTAGAGGGAGCAAACCAATCACCCGATCACCTCTACCAAAGAGGGATACACCAAGAATAAGGGTGTTTACAACAAGTGGTTCCAAAAACCACAAACTCAAACTCTTTTTTTTTTCTTTTTCCACAAAATAAATGATCCTAATAGATTAGGATAGAAGATAGCTCAAGTGTGGAAAACTAGGTGTTTGGAAAACAAGCAACAAAGAAAAATACTTGGGAAAATTCTTGCAAAAGATATAGAATAAAAACCTAGACAAATCTCCCAAAATATTCTTTTTTTTAATTTTTTCAAAAACCTAAAACAATAAAGATTGAAAGATTAAAGCCCCTAACACTTTTGAAAAACTTGTTTTAAACTCTTCAGAAAACCAGAATTTTTTCTCTTCAAAAACTTGGCCAAAATCCCCAAAGAGATGGGTTTTTATAGCCCCAACAGAAAACTAGCCGTTAGAGCTGAGCTGGCAGCTCTGACAGGCAGCGGTCGACCGGCCCGGTCGACCGCCAACGATCAGAAATATGACCGTTGGGCAACTGCGGTCGACCGGCCCGGTCGACCCAGAAAAACAGAGAGCAGAGCTCTCGACTCGGTCGACCGGCCCGGTCGACCGTTTTTGTGTCTGCCCAGACGTGCACATCTGTGCACGTCGGTCGACCCTACGGGTCGACCGGCTCTTGGTGCGGTCGACCGTCCGGGTCAACCGACCAGCCTGTCAGCACAAAAAAAGACAGAAAATTTGGGAAAAATATTTTCTAAAAAAATCTTTTATCTCTTTTAAAAATACCATAAAAATTGTTTTATCATTTTGTATTGAAACTCAAACAAGTGATAAAAATTCCAAGACAATATATCAACATATCAATTCATTTTTGTGTCTTGCCAATTTTATCAAAAACAAAACTTGTATTTTTATCAAACTTGATTTTTCAATAGGAAATCTGATTTTCCTAAAAACTTATAGAAATACAAAAACATGATATTTGAACATTATTAAGCATGATGCATATGGACATAGGTCTAATATACATTCAACAAATATATCATAGTTTTTGTCTTTAATTTCAAAAATATGTTTTATACCAAAACATAAAACTACATGAATAGGTATGTCAAACTAAGTTTGTATAAGTCATATAAGCATGTATGTATATCTAGAACATATCTAATATACATAGAAATAAAGTAAACTTGTTTTGATCTACTATCCATGAAAACCAAAATCCAAATCATGAAACGTGTGTGTTGTGCACTTGAGCATATCAACTATACTAAACTTTACAAATTGGATCTAAACGCACTAACTAAACTATGGATACCTAAGTCTTTGTGTCATCAAGAAGACTTGCTCCAAAACTCCATCCATGGGCTAGGCAATGTGTGATCTTGAAGCTTTGGCCCTGGAATCATTATGAATAGCTTCTAAACTCCTTGTTGAAGCTAATCACCAACTAATATCTTGGTTAATGATCTGAAACTTAAACAACACAAGATTATTAGTAAACATAACTACATGAGTTAATCATCATCAAAACTAGAGAGGAAGGCCTCCGGGCCAACAGATACGTTCCGAGCTAAATGGTGACACTTTTGGATGCATCATTTTCAAGGGGAGTTTAGTGGGAGGACCACCTTGGTTTGAAGATATAGAGATATGCCCTAATGGTTTTGGTAACGATCTCTAACTCCCATTTAGTTTACAGCTTTCATATCATTGATTATTTGCATGTATTGTTTTTCATGTTTTTCATGATTAATATGTTAAATATCATGTAAATTAGACTATTGACATACATGTACAGTATTTGAGATACACCTATGTTTATATGGACCTATATTTTGTGTTCTCATTATAGTTTAGCTATTATGTATATCATATCTCTAATAACATGTGCATTTACCTAATGATCATATTGATTTATGTTTTGTTTTATGCTTCATGGTTTGATTACATATTTAGATGTAGTTTCATTAAAACTTGTGTCAATACTTGTACAACTAGTGAGCCACAAATTGATTATTATATGTTTGTACTTGATTGCTCGTTTGTACCCATTAGATGTAATAGTATAGCCTAGTTTTGATGATTCATGCATTTTGACTTGTATTCCCTATTTTTGGACATGTTTTCTATGATGATGTGTTTTACCTTCATGCATATGTTAATTTTGTCAAAACTATTGGATATACATGTATATCCTTGAGTCATTTGCCTTTCATGCAAAATCTCTTTATAGACTCAATTCTATTTGGATATGTATGTATACCTTTAGTTTTGACAAAACATACATATGCCATGAAGTTAGTATCATTATTTTGATGAAAATTAAATTTTGATAATTTTCATGTTTGTGAGAAGGAATTTCATATGAGCCTTATTGCCCATTTTCATGACTATACTTTTCACATAATACTTATGCACTCACATTACTTAATGTTTTCTCATGATTTTATTTTCATTTGTAGTATATGTGCTATATAGACTTTGAGTGTCAATTGTTGAGTGATTTTCATGTTTTCATGGATATTTTCTTATTTTATTCCTTACTTAAAAAATTTCGTACTAGTTTATAAGTTTATCATTAAACTAGTTGTATATTCTTCACGTGGTAGAGTTTTCAAACTTGTTAAAATATTTTCAAAACTTATTTTTGAAAACCCCTACCCATCTAAGGGCGGTTGGATGGGCGACCATGCCTTGTATGCTTTTAATTGAAAATTCTTTTAAACATATGCATGAAGGGAGGTAGTATGAGTTATACACTTGATTCGCATCATATTTTTCAATTGGTATCTTAATTGATATTTTTTGTTGTATACTCATTTTTGGTTTTCTATATATGTATGTTTCAAATCTCAAAATGTATCAATTTTATTGGTATTTACATTTTCATACATATATATATGATTTGATTGTGCTTACTATATCTTGTACATCTTGAAGTACAAATTATGTTTATGCTAACCTTGATTTAGTCCTTAATGATAATTATTTTTCAAATTGGTATTTTATATAAGCTTATGTATCATTTTTATTGGTATTTCAAAAAGGGAGAGAAAACTTCATATTTTATCTTTCAATCGATTTTATTTCCAATTGGTATCTTACTCCCACTCTTTATGATGAAAAATGATAGTATTTGATATATTATTTTTTAATTGGTTTCCTATGCTCTTAATGAAAAATATTTTAATTTGGAATATGCTAACATTTTCAATATTGGTATCAAGAATATTAAATTGACTTTATTTAAAATTTGGTATCTTTATTGCAAAATGATTTATTTAACTAAATAGTTGGTTTGTTTTTCAGTTGATATCTGTTTCATTTTAAATTGGTATATATATTGAAATGAATTATGTTTACATAAAAATATTTGGCTTTCACTTTCAATTGATATCAAAATTATAAAATATTTTCATTTGGTATAAAAATTACAAGATGTTTACAATTGGTATTGTTTTAAGATACTTTCAATTGGTATTATTTTGGTATATTAAAAATTTTGTTTACTTTCATTGGTATCTTGAACATGTGTTTATTTACAATTGGTATCATGTTTTATACATACATATATATATTTCACTTGGTATCAAAACATACAATGTTTCATTTTCTATTGGTATCAAAAGTTTACAAAATATTTTCAATTGGTATCTTTTGGTATCTTAAAAAGTTTTTTATTTTCAATTGGTGTCATAAATTGTATCAAAAGTTTTGATATGTATTGCTTATATGCAAGGGGAGCTTAACATCTTCCCTATATATAGTTTCATGTTGAATGTATCTCATATTGAGCAGTTTTTCTATGTCTTACACGTGTGTAGGAGGAGCTTCACATCTCCTTTTATACATTGTATATTATGCGTTATGTGATTAGGGTTTAGTCATCTCTTTTTCATGTAATGCATGTATGCACGGGGAGTTAACTTCACATCTTTCCTCTTCATGAATGTATTTCGCATATATGTATCTTTATTGTTTGTTTTATATAAAAGGGGATTGTTTGTTTTATATAAAAGGGGGAGAACATTCTTTTTATGCCCCTTTGTTGATTTTTGTTGTTTGACAAAAAGGAGGAGAAAATAGTTTTTGTTTATTTATGCCCCGTTGTTGATTTTATTTTGACAAAATGGGGGAGTAGATTGTTTTTGAGTTTATGTTTGCCCCTTTGTTGATTAATTGATAAAAAGGGGAGAGATATTTATGGAGATTTATATATGCATGCATATTTACTTCCATTTATGCATATATGTGTTGTTTGTTTTATGAATGTTTACTTTCATTTATGCATATATGTGTTGTTTGATTTATGAGCATTCATTGAATATCTTTATTGTTTATTGCTATGCATGAGTTAAGGGGGAGCTTCTATGAAGCTGCATATATAACTCTATGAGTTTTGTCATCATCAAAAAGGGGGAGATTGTTGGCCCAGAGGCCCTTCACTCTAGTTTTGATGATGATTAACTCATGTAGTTATAGTTTACTAATAATCTTGTGATATTTAGTTTCAGATATTTGATCAAGATATTAGCAGGTGATTAGCTTCAACAAAGGTGTATCGGAGCTTTCACATGGTGATTCAAGAGCTCGCGCGTCAAGATCGCGTCTAGCACTCGGTTGGAGTCAAGCTCATTTGGATCGCGTTTGGATCGAGTCGACTTGGAGACGGAGTTCTACAAGAAGACTTCGGTTTGTTTAGTTTAAGATTTTGTTTAGATCATTGTAAAGATTAGATAGTGTCGATATGCTCAAGTTCACAATATACACACAAGTTTTAAGTTTATTGGTTTTTGGTTTTCGGTTTAACCAATATTGAATTTCATGTCAAAAACATAGATAAAATATCTTTTATGTATATTGGATTCTATCCATATACAACATGCTTCAAAGTTATTTCAATATCATGTTTTTGTATTTACATGTGTTTTGAAAAAATCGGATGTCCATTTCAAAAATCCAAGTTTTGAAAAATACAGATTTTGGTTTAAGGTAAAATTTCAAGAACACAAAAATGGTTCAAATTGTTTATAATATGTGTTGAATTTTTGTCACACATATTTGTATTTCAAAGATCTAATAAGAACTGACTTTTGTAGATTTTATGTGATTTTATGGGGTTTAATCAAAGGTAAAAAGACAAGTTTTTAATCCCTAAACAGTTTGACCTGGCTGTCTGCCGATCGATCGAGACAGAAGTCGGTCGACCGACGTGCACAGGACGTGCACGCAGCCTGGGCTGGTGGGCCGGTCGACCGGGCAGTCGACCGTCCAGAGAGCTCTGCTATTTGGAAATGGCCCGGTCGACCGGCCGGTCGACCGGCAGATAGCTGCTGCTCTCTGTATCTAGTCCCAGTCGACTGGGCGGTCGACCGGTGGCACAACGGTCATAAAAATGACCGTTGGGCCGGTCGACCAGGCGGTCGACCGGAAGGGCAAATCTGCCCTTTCCTGCTGCCAATGGGCAGAAATTTTGTAGGGCTATAAATACCCCATTCTTTGACTAGTTTCTTCAAGATTTTTAAGAGCAAAAATTCCTATATTTCATTAAGTCTTTAAAAGAGTTTTATGCCAAAAGATTTGACCTTTATTTGTTTTTAAAGGGTTGGAAAAAACAAGAAAAGGAGAAGTCTTTGGGACTTGTTTTGATCTTCATTTATATTTCAATCTAAAAGTTTTTTCAAGAGTTTTTCTTTGTGTTTTTAATTTTCAAACTCTTTATAATCTCACACTTGAGCTATCATTCTATCCTATCTAATAAGATCTATTTTGTGGGAAAATTGGTTTGTGGTTGTTGATATCACCAAGAGTTGTAAACCTTCCATACTTTGTGATATCCCTCTAGTGAGAGGTGATTGTGTTGATATCTCTCTAGTGAGAGGTGATTGTGGAAGTTGTTTTGGTATCCTTCTTAGTGAAGAGGTGATTGTGGAGTTGTGGCTTTGAGCCTTATCCCTCTTGTGTGATGTTGATATTTGTTTGACTAGGTGTCTATCCCTCTAAATGTAGAGGTGATTTGTGTTGTGCCTTGCCTCTTGTGTAGAGGTTGTATTGTTGAGAGAGGAGTTGTGTACTCCTAGTTGTATTTACCCAAATCCTCAGTGTAAGTTCCCTGTGTGGGAAGTTCTGTGTGGACGCTATAGTAGAAATCCTTCTGTGTGAAGGCGGGGACGTAGAGCTGGGTGCTCAACCTCAAAAAATATCTCGGTGTTTGCGATTGATCCACTATCTCTAAACTCTCTCTCTTATATTGTGCATTGCATCATATTGTTCATATCATATATATGCTTGTGTTGATTGTGTGTGCCCATACTTGTGTTCAACCAAGAGGGCTTTACATAGCACCTCAACTCTTATTTAGAGGAATTTAGAGGAGATAGTCCAGAGCCCTTCACCAGGAATTCGGCTAAACTCTTTGGTTACACTAAGTGTGTTACATTTAGTTTTTAATTCCGCATTATTTGTCATTAGATTAGCCTTACACCTATTCACCCCCCTCTAGGTGTACTTTCAGTGCAGTTACTGAATTAGCGTCTTCAGGACAGCTGGATGGCGATTCTACGAGATCATGGTACAGTGGGCTCGAACAAATTGGCTTGAAGTTAGATCAAGCATTAGGAGGTGCATCGACCTGCCGTTTGGAAGCACGTGACAGTAGTGTTTTGAATAAGAGAAGGTGAAATTCGGCACCGATACTCACCATTTGCATGGTCTTCTTGAGTTGGTTCACGTGGATGTTTGGGATCCTATCAAGACTGTATCAGTTGAAGGACATAGGTAATTTGTCTTTATTGTAAATGATTATTCTAGGCATTGTTAGATATACCCGATGAGACAAAGAGTTGAAACCTAGAGTTGTTGGTGAAGCAGAATGAGCTAATGGAAAATAAAACATGTAGAAAGATCAAGGTGTTCCGGTATGATCATGTTGAGGAGTACAAGGATTCTTTCCTACAATTTGGCCCGAACAATTGTATTCTTATCCACTTCACAAATGAAAAAAATGGTGTAGCCAAAGAAGTGAATCGTGCCTTGCTAGAGAAGATTCAGTTTTTGTTGTTTAATGCATTGTTAGACAAATTGTTTTTAGGCTGAGGCGATTGTGTATGCTAGTCATCTTTTGAACAGGCTATCGATGACTACGATATGAAGTAAAACTCCATTGGAGATTTGGTCACGTGGAGCTGCTCGTGACCATGGTTCACTTGGAGTATTTGGTTGTCCGGCCTATGTTGATGTTAAGAACGACATGTTGGACTCTAAGGTGAATAAATTGGTATTTTTGGGATACAAGGAAGATTTGAAAGGCTAGAGGTTATGGGATCCGAAAAACAAAGAGTTTGTCTCGAGCAGACATGTCATATTTGATGAGACTTCAATGGTGAAGCCTACCGTCTCCCAGCATGTGGAGACAATTAAGATCAAGTCAGAAGTATCGTAATGGGTGGAGGTTGATACTACTCCACATTGTCCAGGTTTAGTATCATTTGGGATTCCATTGGTCGTGATACCGGGTGGAGATCGAGTAGGCGATATGGATACTGAGCATGTTGAAAAAGATGGTTCAAATGTAGTTAGAGGAACCAAAGGGAATCCATGAGGGTGGGTTGTAAAGAAACATGTATCTCATGTTGATGAAATTCATATGACTAGGCCAGTTGGGTTTGTTGCTGCAAAGAAGAGAGTTGGTTAAGCTCGGTGAAGCTCATTTGAATGAACTACAAGCGGCTTGATCCCTTAGGCAAAGGGTACGTAGGCAGCCGTGATGGCACAACTGTTTTGTAATGCAGCCCGTATGAAGCTATTTGGTGTATTTGAGTTCTCAAGAATTGGCAGCAGAAGCTGATTTGGACTTCACGTAGAGGTGAAGAGTTTGGACTTCACGTAGAGGTGAAGTGTTGTGATCTCAATGAACATTTGATCTTCTGGTGAGAAGATAGTTGAGCTTGCATAAGGGGGCGTGCATCCAATTTGTTGAGCCATGTTGGTGTTTGGTATGCTTGACTCAGATTTGGTTGAACCATCTTGAAGACATTTAGACTAGAGTGCCAGTCAGTTGGAGAGTCTGTGTTAGCTCATGTTGGGTTCTTCTTGAGGTCATTTGAAATGGTGTTCCATTCAGTTACTGAGTTGTAGACACGTTCGTTTGTCTGCTCATATGGTGTTGATTCTCTTCGGTGAAGTGTTGGGAAGGCATGTATGACACATTCTGTTTGGATAGCTGAGCTGAAATTTGGAATCCATGCAATTGATATTAGAATTTGGAGAGAGTTGCCTGAGGAGACGACAAACTCAATTTGAATTGATTCAATATTTGGATCCGTTGAGATCGTTTATGTGTTTGGAGAGAGTTGCTAGTGGCGACGATAAGCTCAATTATGGATTGAATCAATCATTTGAATCCCATATGACCATTTGAAATCAATTGTAAGTATGTACTGGCGATTCGTTTGGAATTGGTTGGTCTATTCGGCCAAGTCGAGATCGTGTGTCGATTTCGCCAAGATCATGTGTCGATTTCGTCCAGAGTGCTTTTGTTCGCCCTCGAGCAAAACATAAAAACTAATCCTAAGAGATTATTTTACCACTTTCACAAGTCACTCTATTGCACTGAGCATGTGCAACAAGCCATTAAACCTCTTGGTTACCCCTAGAGGACGAGTTTTGTCTCATGAGGGTTTTCAGTGATTGCACCCACAAAATTCATAAAGAAGAGAAAAAATGTCAGTATTTTCGAAAAGCATTTTGAAAGGAGAGAAAATATTTGAGGTATTATTGTAAGAATTTGAGTAGCCTATAAGTCATAGGAGAATCGAATTTTTCATTCCTAAACTTTGTCTTTATTCATAAAACGTGTTATCAATCAAAACTAAGGAGTCAAATTGTATTTCTTATCTAGTCTATTACTTTACCCTAAGTCATATCCACCTTCGTGTCCATGAAATTTTGACTAAGGGTTCTTTAATCTTAATTATTATGCCTTAATTTTTTTTTGTGGTATTATTCCTTAGTTCAATTAGGCTTTCTAATCTGCCCATGTAACGAGCCTTTAATTGGTGACTCCCAAACCAAACGGTCTTAGGACACCGGGTGAGAAAATACCCCAATGACTTAAAGACTCGAGCAAATAAGCCCACAAAACTAAGGATTTTATTATATGAACTGCTTTTAGGCGTGAATACTTATGCTTTATGCGGCACAAATATCCAGCTTAATAAGAAGATTTTTGATATTATATATATATATATTTCTTTTTCTTTTTCCTTTTTTATTAATATGGCATAAAAATTTTGTTTTTGAACCCTAAGTGTGTAAGTACATAAAGTGTGCATATTTCATTAGGGTAAAGATCAAGACTAAAAGTATGTGCATATTTCATTAGGGTAAAGATCAAGACTAAATTACTTTTTCAAATTTTTCCTCCTAATTTAGAAATCAAACAAGTCATCTTATTTTGACCAAGTATAAGAAATCATAATAATAATTCTCCTATTCCTTAAAATTGACTTAATTTCTTACTAAAAAAACACATAATACTATTTTTTTTCAAATTTTGTTTTTTTAAACAATGTTAATGTTAGAACCCTCCCCCACACCTATCTCATGCATTGTCCCTAGTGTATGACGGAGATGTATAGATGCATGAAATGTAATGTAAAAGAGGTAAAGTTATCGATACACTGGGTCGAAAAGACTCATAACCGTTTCATTTACCGACACCCATTCCAAGAAAGATTTAAGGCATTGACCATTTACCTTAAAGTTATTTCCATTCTTGGTGTCACTGATCTCTACAGCACCGTGTGAAAACATGGATTTTACAACGAATGGCCCAGTCTATCTTGATTTTAGCTTTCCTGAAAAAAGATGAAGCTTAGAATTATAGAGTAAGACTTTTTGTCCAGGGACAAATATTGTCCTTATGATGTGTTTATCATGAAAAATCTAAACTCTATCTTTTGTGATCTTAGTATTTTCATAGGTCTCATTTCTTAACTCCTCTAATTTGGAAATTTATAATTTTTGAAAGTCATCGGCATAATTCAAATCGAAATTTAACTGCTTGATTGCCCATAAGGCCCGATGCTCTAACTCAACGGGTAGGTGGCAAGCCTTCCCAAAGACTAACCTATAAGGAGATATCCCTAGAATTGTCTTGAAAGCGGTCCGGTAGGCCCATAGGGTATCTACAAGTTTGGTGGAATAATCTTTCCAGTTTTGATTCACAATCTTCTCCAAAATAAGTTTGATTTGTCTATTGGAGACCTTAACCTGTCCACTGATTTGAGGATGATAAGGTGTGAACAACTTGTGAGTTATGGCATACTTTCGCATAAGAGTTTCAAAGGATCTATTGCAAAAGTGAGTACCATTATCATTGGTGATAGCATGAGGGGTTCCGAAGCGTGAGAAAATGTTCTCTTTCAAAAACTTTATGACAACTTTGTTATCATTAGTTTTACTTGGAATGGCTTCTACCCACTTGGACACATAGCCCACAACAACTAATATGTATTGTTTTCTAAATGAATTAAGAAATAGACCCATAAAGTCGATACCTCAAACATCAAAAAGTTCTATTTCTAGAATTGGGTAGAGGGGCATCATATCTCATTTCGAGATCCTTCCTACTATTTGGCATCTAGGGCACGTCTTGCAAAATTCATAAGCATCTTTAAACAAAGTAGGACAATAGAACCCACTTTGTAGCACTTTTTAAGCAGTCTTACGGGGACCAAAGTATCCACCGCATGCAAGTTCATTGAGAATGCATCTCTTAATAATTTGGTCAGAACAGTACTTAAAAAGATACGGTTTCTCCCAAAAGAAATACTGGACTTGAGGTAAGAACCGGTATATATCATTTTTAGACCAATGAGATGGAGTTTAGTTTGTACTAAGTAATTCATCATATCAGCAAACCAAGATTCCTAAAAACAGTTAAGAGTTTTTCATCAAGAAAGTCATCATTTATGGGCAATTCATTGCATGAAGAATTTGGAATACGTGAGAGATGGTCAGGAACGACATTTTCTACGCCTTTCTTATCTCAAATCTCGAGATCAAATTCTTGAAGAAGGAGGATCCAACGAATGAGTCGGGCCTTGGCATCCTTCTTCATCATGAGGTATCTTAGCGCAGAATGATCGGTGAAAATTGTGGTTTTGGACCCTGGTAGATAGGGACGAAATTTCTCTAAAGCAAACACTACTGCCAAGAATTCCTTCTCAGTTGTAGTGTAGTTCATTTGAGAATCGTTAAGAGTCCTACTAGAGTAGTAAATCACGTGCTTCTTGTTATCAATGCGCTGTCTTAGGATAGCGCCTATGAAAAAATCAGAAGCGTAGCACATGATTTCGAATAGCTTAAACCAATCCGGTGCAGATATGATTGGTGCAGGAATAAGCTCTTTGTTAAGCTTCTCTCAAGAATTTATACATTTATTATCAAAAGTGAAGGACACATCCTTAGCTAACAGATTAGTCAAAGATCTAGCAATCTTACTAAAATCTTTGATAACACTAGAAACTGGCATGTCCTAAGAAGGATCGAATATCCTTCACCCATTTGGGTGTGGGGAGTTTAGCAATAACCTCAATCTTGGCTCTATCCACTTCAATTCCTTTCTTAGAGATTTCATAATCCAAGACAATTTCATGTCTTACCATGAAGTGGTATTTCTCCCAGTTCAGTGTCAAATTTTTCTCAGCACAACGTTGGAGGACAAAGTTCTAGATGGTGAAGACATTGAGTGAATGAATCACGTAGATGGATAAATCATCCATAAAGATTTCTAAGAATCATTCTACTATATCAGAGAAAAGACTCAACATATAATGTTGAAACATTGTTGGGGCATTGCACAAGCCAAAAAGCATTCGACGATAAGTAAATGTTCCATATGGACATGTGAAAGTAGTCTTTTCTTGGTCCTCAGGAGCAATAAGAATTTGAT
The DNA here is from genome assembly GCA_038442645.1 of Agave tequilana. Lineage (NCBI taxonomy): Eukaryota > Viridiplantae > Streptophyta > Magnoliopsida > Asparagales > Asparagaceae > Agave > Agave tequilana. The sequence goes on from JAVJIF010030449.1 coordinate 236,814, forward strand.
TATACCCCTAATAACCATCCAAGAAATAGTAATACTCGTGGCCAACCAAACGTTCAAGCATTTGATCAATAAAGGGAAGCGGAAAATGGTCCTTACGAGTTGCTGCATTAAGCTTCCTATAGTCAATGCAAATTCGAATTTTCATGGGAAGTCGAGTTTGGACCAACTCTTTGTTCTCGTTTTCCACCACGGTGAAACTGAATTCTTTGGAACCGCATGGACAGGACTAACTTATTGGCTATCAGAAATGGGATAGATTATCCTGTTGTCTAAGAGTTTCACAATTTCAGCATGAATAGCCTCTTGCATTATAGAGTTTAACCTAAGTTGTGGGTCTCTTTTGGTGTCGCTTCTTCATTGAGATGAATGCATGTTGAACTATTGTTGGACTCAATCTTTTTATGTCGGTCATAATCCAACCAATGGCTTCCCTATGTTTTCTAAGAATAGTTTTAAGATTCTCTTCTAACCCGTCATTTAAATGGGTGGCAATAATGACAGTCTTGGTCTCTTGTTCGCCTAAATAGACATACTTGAGATGCATAGGTAGGACTTTCAATTCTAAGGAAGGGGAAGGCTCACTGAAGGATGAGTCAAATTTATTGGCTGCACATTTAGTGAAATAGGATTCGAGGCCCAATTCACAGCAGACTTGACAACCTGATCTAGGTTAAAGTCGTCAGACTCTAACTTAAAGTCACAATCAGTTTCTAGTTCCAATTCTTCTCTATGTTCACTTGTCAAGTTCTCAATGAGGTTGACTTTAAATGTTTGATCCTCAACATTACGGAGTTGCTTTCCTAGGTTGAAGACATTGACTTTTCTAGTCATGTCCCTAAACGTTAACCTCACAGATCCATTCCTATAATTGATAATAGCGTTAGCAATAGCAAGAAATGAGCGCCCTAAGATAACAGGAATTTGAGCCCTAGGATTGGACACAGGTTGTGTCTCAAGAACTATGAAATCAACGGGGTAGATAAACTCTCCGACCTGGATAAGGACATCATTAATTTTTCCCTTAAGAATTTTCACTGAACAGTTAGCCAGTTGGATTGTGACTCGAGTTGGACTAAGATCGCCCAACCCGAGTTGTTGATAAACTGAGAAGGGGAGCAAGTTGATACTTGGCCCCAAGTCAAGAAGTGCACGACTAATCTCGGCTTATCCTATAGTGTAGGCAATGGTAGGACAACCTGAATCCTTGTACTTGATATGGATCATACCCGACAGAAGCTCACTAATATTAGTGACTAAGTAGACTTTCTTGAGAATATTAGTCTTTCTCTTCTTGGTGCACATGTCCTTAAGAAATTTTGTATAGAATAGGACTTGTTGGATAGCATCAAGAAGTGGCACATTTATCTTCACTTGATTGAAGATCTCAATTATCTTATCCATGTGTGGATTCTGCTTATTATTTTTCAGTCTATTAGGAAATGGTACTATAGGCTTATGCACCTGACTGGTTGACTTATCCGTTTAAGATTCGTCAGATTTAGAAGGATTGGGACTAAATGAGGTGGATGCTTGTGTGTGGTTGTGCTGAATTGAATTGGATGGTGTTGATACTTGATTATCAAATTTTTTTCCCGACCTCAACGTATGAACGACATTATATTGATTCAATGATTGATTCTCAGCCAAATGGGTTTGTTGAGAATTTCTAGGAATCGTTTCTGGCTGACTAGGCAAGGTACCCTTTAGCCTCTCATTCTGTGAATTGGCTAATTGGCTCATTTGAACCTCTAACCTTTGTATTGTTTGCATGAGGGAATCTTGATTCTTCATTTACCTTTCCATGTTTCTCTCAAAATCAGTCATTCTCCTCTCAAGTTGAGGATTCTGGAAGGAAGATTGTGGAGCTTGATTGGAAAAGTTTTGTTAATAATTTGAAAAATTAGGTGGATGATTGGAAGAATTGTGATGGTAATTTGAAAAATTAGGTTAATGATTGGAAAAATTATTGGAATGATGGAAGTGGCTTGAATGGTTTAACCGTGAGTGGTCATTGTTATTTTAGCTTCATGAGAAATTCGGTTGTTTTCTCCAGCCAAGATTGTACATTTGTTCGTAAAAATTATTGTTCGGCCTTGAAAAGGTTGCATTCATCGGTTTAGAAAATTGTTGCTGAGCTTGAAACACAGGACACTCCTCAAACATATGATTCATGGCTTAACAGTAAGTACAGCCGGAGTTGAAAATTAGTTTGGGCGACTTGATTGATTGGACTTGGTTCCTTAGTTTCTAAAGCTTTTAGTCTTCTCGCCAGGTTTGCTATTCTAGCCTCAGCAGTTATGGATGATTCAATTGAATGGAGACCTCCTTTTAAAGAGATGGAGTTTAAATTCTTAGACTTTTTATTAGTTGGTTCCCATTAGATGGTCTTTTCAGCTAGATTATCATATAAATCCCATCCTTTATTCTCATCCTTTTGAAAGAATCCCTTTGGCACATGATTTCTAAGAGGGTCTTGGTTGAGTAGTCTAAATCGTCACAAAGAATTTGGCATTATCACCATTTCTCTATTCCATGAAGCATGCTAAAAACACAAGAGTTAACACTCGAAATGTATAAAGCTCAAACATTCTCATGAAAACAATATCATGAGTAAACAAATGAAATGTGAGTGCACAAGAATCATGTGAATAGCATTTTCATGAAAATAATCAATGAGGCTCAAAATAAACATGAAATTCTTTTAACAAAAACATGAAAATCATAAAAAATTATTTTTCATTATAATCAAACTTCAAGGTATATGTATGTTCTATCAAAACTAACAATATACATATATATCCAAAACACAAACGAGTCCATAATATAATTTGCGTGAAGGCAAGTGACCCAAGGGTATTCATGCATATTTATTAGTTTTAGACACAATTAACATATACATGAAGCAAAACATATTCAAAAATAGGGAAAATATGTATAAGTGAAAGAATCATCAAAACTAGGTTATACATGTACATGAAATGAGTACAAAGGAGCAATGAAGTACAAACATATAAGAATCAAATGTTACTCACTACTTGTACAAGTATATACATAAGTTTTAATAAAAATTACAATTAAACAAGTATTCACCATATGAAGTACAAAATCAAAACATGCTAAAAATATTTATATGTAAGCATGTAAATAAAAATAGGAGTTTAGAGATAGTTACCAAACCATATGCACTATACTCTAAGCCTCCAAAACATGGTGGTTTTCCCACCAAACTTCCTTGATAGCGGTGCATCAATTGTATGTCCATCTAGCCCATGCATCCACCACCAAGACACCAGTCCTCTTACGTCATGTAAGAGCCCACACCTGCATCAAACACAAGAGGTGGGGACTTTAGTACCCATTTTCTTTTGGGTCCACAGGGGTTAGCATAATTCGGAACCCAAACATTTTATTAGGAAAATTGATAGAATTTACTTTGTCAAAATAAAATTTTGCTAAATGGCCTTTGCGGCCGCAATGTGTACATTTGTACACTCTAGCATGTACATGAGAATGAGCGTGATCAGGATGTGCAAAGTGTGCATATGTATGTCGTGAGTGATGTGCATGAACATGTGGAGCTTGTTTCTTTTGAAACAAGGTTCCCAATCTAGAATGATTAAATGTACAATTGCTCAAAGTTTAGCTCAAACAATTTATTCTATTTTTTAAAAATTAAATTTCATTTTTATCAATGGTAGCATGAAGAGCATGGCAAGAATGAGAATCAACAACCTTTTTCTTCTTAGAAATGTTTTCTTTTTCTTTTGAAACAATTTTTCTTTTCAAAGAGTTGTTTTCTTCCAAAGCAATTTCTTTTTCCTTTCCACCAAATTAATTTTATTTTTCAAGGAATTATTTCCTTCACAAATATTATTAATTTAGAAAACAAGGAAATATTCTCCTTTTTCAAAGCTTCATTTTCTTTTGAAACATTTTCAAGTTTATTTTGAAAATATCCTTTGCTTTTAAAATGGACTCATATTTATTCTCAATCTTTTATGGTCCTTCTTAAGCAAATCATATTTTTCAAGAAGTTGTTGACAAAATGAATCAAGCTCATCATAAGACATGTCAACATCCTCATCAAGCTCAGATTCGGAGTTTACCTCAAGGGGGTTATCCCCTTGGACCATGTAGCGTAAGTTGGAAGCATCACTTCCATCATCCGAGTAACTTCCCGCATAGTATTGCTTTTGTTCACCAAGGGAGACAATAGTATTCCATACTATAAAAGCCGAATCAAAGTTAGAAATCCTACATAAATAAACATCATTTAGGGTTGACTTTAAAGCATGGATGGCTTTTGCATTAGCCTCTAGATGTTTGCCATTTGAACAATGTGAATCTTTGATGGCGGCAAGATAAACATGAATGCCTAGGGCTTTGAGGTACATGGACATCTTAACTTTCCAAGTTTGGATGTTAAGAATGTCAAACATAGGAGGTGTCATGAAATCCATGTGTGTGTAAACAAATATTGTGATTAGCTAAAATGAGAATCTTTAACTCAAGGTTGTTAGACCCAAGTCAAGAGCACCAAGCTCTGATACCAATTGAAATCACCTAAAGGGGCGGTGAATAGGTGACTAGCTAATCTAATGATGAATTAATACAGAATTAAACTATTTATGTAAATTAAAACTATTAAGCTAAACACACAAGGTATAACAAAATAGTGTAGCTGAATTTTCGGTGAAGGGCTCTGGAGTATCTCCTCAAGATTCCTCTAGATAAGAGTTGAGGTGTCGTTATGAGTCTCTTGGTTGAATACAAGTGTGAGCAAACAATCCCAAGCATATAACAATTAAGCACAAGATATATCAAGCATATAAAGGTATGAGCAATGTAAGCATGCAATCGCAAACAAGGGAGATTTGTTTCGAGGTTCGAGCACCTTTGCTTTACATCCCCGCCTTCAACACTATGAAAAGTTTCCACTAGAATCAATCCCACCGGATCACTCGGTGCCGCAACACCTACAAGGAGTTCACACTAGAACTCTTGGACACACTAGTCTCTCTCTTGTTCCCGCAAGAACAACACACGCAAACACACTAGCTTGCTGAGGTCGCACCTCTACACCAAACTCCCACTAGAACTCGTAAAAATACGAACTCGCAAGTTCGCCTCCTCAAATACAAGATGAAACACTTGGTGATCTAAGCACTTTGAACATCTAAAAACACTCTCACAACAACTCTCTTATAGGATAGATATGGCAATGGAAAGCTCAAGTATGTGTGAGAAAACTAGGATGGATTTTGTGGTGAAAGCCTCAAGAAATCTCTTTTTCAAAACACTCTTGAAAAACTCTCCTTTTGATATGGAAGTATTAGCTCTAAAACAAGTGGAGAAAACCTCTGAAATAGATGGGAAAAACTAGCGTGAAAACTCTCTAAATATAGAAAATAGCCCAAAACAGCCCCAATTTATAGGCCTAAAAAATATAGCCATTGGGGTCCAACTCAGCAGGAAATCCTGCTGTCGGTCGACCGGTCGGTCGAACACCAACGGTCGGATTTTCGACCGTTGGAAAAAGCGGTCGATCGTCTGGTCAACCGAAACTGGGCTTCGACCTAGCGGTCGACCAGGGCCATTTACAGAGAGCAGAAGCTCTCTGGCAATCGACCATGCGGTCGACCAGCCCTTGGCTATGCACGTTTGTGCACATCGATCGATCAGAGCGGTCGACCGACTTCTTTCTCGGTCGACCAACAGAAAGCCAGATCACCTGTTTTTAGGGATTAAAGGTTGGTCTTTTTATCTTTAATAAAATCCCATAAATTCTCATAAATTCTATAAAAATAAGTTCATTGATATACTTTGATATACAAATATGTTTGATTAAAAATCAAAACATATTATAAATATTTTGAACTATTTTTGTAATATAGAAATTTTGGCTTAAACAAAATTCTGTATTTTTTAAAAACAATCTTTAAATTGAAAAATGATTTTTTTCAAAACTTCTCCAAATACAAAAACAAGATATTTTAAACACTTTTGAAGCTTAGAGTATATGGATAAGATCCAATACACATATGAGATGAAATATCTATGTTTTTGACAATTAAGCTCTAAAATAGTTTTGATAAAACACATGTATATTTTGAAGTTTAAAAATCAAAACGATATTTTCTAAAACAAAAAACTCTTTTATGAAAAAACATATAAATCTTGTGTGTGAGTATATATGAACTTGAACAATCCACCAACTAATCTATCCTTTATATTTTATCTAAAACAAAATCTTGACACTTACAAAACCCAACACAAGTCTTCTTAAAATCTTCTCTTGAAAATCTTCTTCTTCTTGACTTGGTCCAAAATTTTGATCCATGAGCTAGACTCCTCTTAAGTACTTGATGCGATCATGATGCGCGAGCTCTTGGATCAACACGTACTAGCTTCAAAACTTGACTTTGAATCCTTTGTTGAAGCTAAACACCTATTAAGATCTTGATTAAAAATCTGAGACTAATTAAATACAAGATCATTAGTACTATAACTACATGAGTTAATCATCATCAAAACTAGAGCGATGGGCCTTTGGGAAAACACCATTTTCTTCCTAACTTAACTGTAACTTATTTTCTTTTTCTTTTTAAGAACTAAAAGAAGATCTTTAATCATTCTTTGTAACATAAAAGAGAACTTGCTAAAATGCTTCCATCGCTAGCCACTCCTTTTGGATCACGACCCGCATAGTCACTTGCTATGCGATAGTATTGAGCACCTTGCACTCTTTATTCGTAAGTTCTGAAATTTTATATTCTTGTGTGCAGGTAATACCTCAATCAAATTTTGGCGCCGTTGCCGGGGAGGGACGGTAAGTAATTCTCTTTTTAAGTTTACTTTTTTTAGTTAACCTTCTTCTTTGTTCTTGGTGTACAGGTTTAACAACAAGAAAATTTTTGCTGCAGTGATCATATAAGTGGCCTTGAACTCTGCTCAAGAAAGCAGAGCCCAGAAGCCCTCAGATTTGCTACATTCCATTGGCAATCTGAAAGAACTACTAACCTGTATTTTTGCAGGTTAGCTGAATTGCAAAGCTAAATTTTTGTAGCTATCTATTTTCTTGACTAACTCACTATACTTACTTTCTAATCTTAACAGTAAAATGATGTTTGTTAAATGCTAAAAATGGTTTAGACTTTGCATTTAAGTACGTGTCTAATTCATTTACATTTTATATTACTGTTGAACAGTGCTGGAGCAAAAGGTATGTATTCATAGTATATAGTTTAGGAAACATTCTTGAGTGATTATTTGCTTGTTGAATGATACTTTTCTTTATCCTGCACACTTCGCACAATCAATCTTAAGGGCTTGTCGTACGAAGATAGGGGGAGCAAATGCTCCCCCAACTACTTCAACAAAGCCGCGAAAACGCACCGTGTTTCCCACCTAGGTGTGGCCAGGTGGCCACACCCGGGGTACTGCTCCCTGATTTTACGATATACTTTTATCTCTTGCTGGATTTTTAGTTTTGGCTCCTGGATTAGACGAAACCTCCTTTGATCTTTGGCTTTAACCAATTGATTTGTGAAGATTTGTTTTAATTGGTTTTCAACTAATTTTATCTTCTCTGATTTGCCCTGATCTGCCTTGATCTTCTGATTTGAATTAATTCTGAATTGAATCAGAATTTTGATGGGCTTTTGGGCTCGTTTCTCTTCCCTCTCTTATAGCAATGGGCCTGCATTTTTTAAAGAAGAATATAAGACTAAATACATGATTTATTAGGCAATAATTATGAAAATGTGACATTATATATGCAATATATGTAACCAATCAGCGGTCAAGCCGAGATCGTGTGTCGATTTCGAAGAGATCATGTGTCAATTTCGCCAGGTGTTCATTAGAGTTCAACTCCGATTTGAAAAATCTTCACCGAGATGGCGAATGTAAACCAGGAGATAGAGTTTTTTGACTTTATGACATGACTTCGATCGACCGGGCAGTCGACTGACATGCACAAGGCTTGAATGATGTTACACGAGGAAGAAGAACCCATTATGGTTGGTCTGGTTGATCGATATTTCCAGTAAGTCCAATAACGACAGAGGGCATTGAGTGGTCGACCAGGCGGTCGATGCACACTTGGGTCAGTCGACCAGGAGGTCGTGCGATAGTCAGGTCAGAACGAATTCTGGATCTGACCTGGAGCTATTTTGGGGATTTCTTCTCTTCTCTATAAATAGAGACTTGAACCCATTTTTAGGGGTTAAGGATTTTTGGTGAGAGTTCTTGAGAGAACCAATTGTAATCCACTTATATCTGTTAGGATTATGACGTGAATATGTCATGAAGGTTGATTAATATCGGATTTAGCAGTTTCCTTTTCTGGATCTATTTTGAGCCCGAGTTGGATTTAAGTTTCTTTTATTCTAATTGAAGGTGTATTGAGTCTGACTTGGATTCAAGTTTCTTTTATTCTGATTAAAAGAGTTTGTTTAGGACTATGAGAGTTCTATGGTCTATAAATAAACCATTAGGGTTGGTCTTCAATGTATTCCAAGAGAATCCTATGAATTTGTAATTCCTAAGAGTGTAATTCATTTAGGTCAAAAATTCGTGAGAGAAGCTTAGCCACAAGGGTTTGTTGTTCTTAGCGGCCATCAAAGGCTTGTAACTTCTCAGCGTGAGGTGTAAATAATTCTTATTGTACTCCCTCAAAGTTTTAATAAAGTTTCTCCCCTTCTCCTATGGACGTACACACAATCTATTTAATCAATGGAATCACGTTATGTTGTGTGTTTGCTTTCTATCTACTTCAAAATATCTTCTTCTTCTCTTCTTCAAATTGCCTTAGTAGATCATGTGGTTCGTATCTGCTGCGCCACCCCAGTCAATATGGTGGTTGGGGCGTCCTCTCCTGAAATCACGACAATTGGTATCAGAGCATACAAATTATTTACCAATAATTGGTATGAGATCAATGTCAACGTGAAGATGTTTGCGATCAAGTTTGATATTCAGAAGTTCGATGGCCTCATCATTTTCAGCAGGTGGTAGATTAGGATGAACGCCATCCTTACCCAGAGCGGGTTTAAGAAAACACGACTAGGGAGGGAGAAAAAGTCTCAAGATATGAAGGAAGAAATTTGGCAGGAGTTGGATGAGAAAGCCTTGACAGCTATTCAGCTTTACTTGGCGGATGAAGTGTTGGATGAGTTTTCTATGGAGAAAACAACGTCCTCGCTTTGGGAGCGATTTCAGAACCACTATTTGAAGAAGTCGTTGACGAATCGGTTGATTTTGAAGCAGCGTCTATTTCTTATCCGCATGCATGAAGGTACACTTATCAAATTTCACATTGCACAATTTTCCTCCATTATCAATGATCTAGATAAGAAAGAGGTTAAGATAGAAGATGAAGATCAACCACTTCTATTACTTTGTTCTTTACCTTCTTCATATAAGAGGTTTAGGGAAGCTATCATTTACGGAGGTGAGTCAACAATCAAGGTCAATGAGGTCAAGGAGCATCTGCTCAACAAGGATAAAATTGGCACTCAGTTGACGTGTGAGTCTCAACATGATAATTCCCGGCAAGTTCATTATTCAAGGGAGAAGAGCAATAATGGAAGTTCTACGGGTAACTCAAAACAAAAAAATTTGACGTGCAACTATTATCACAAGAAAGGGCACATTAGATCTGAGTGTTAGCTTCGAAAGAAGAAACAACCAGATGCTAATATCACTGAACTGGCTGAAGGATTGAAAAGCAATGCGACGTTCTATTTGTTACAGACAAACCAGTTGGTAACAAAGATAAATGGGTCATAGATTCTGAATGTTCACAGCATATCAGTTCCAATAGGAAGATATTCTCTTTATACACTTCGGTTCAAGGGAGAGAAGTCTTCATGGGGAATTCTGCTATAAGCAAACTGTTTGGCGAAAAAACAATCCAGTTTTGATCTCATGATGGATGCATCACTACTCTTCAAAGCGTTCGTCATGTTCCCAAATTAAGGTACAATCCAATCTCTCTTGGAGCCCTACATAGAGAAGGGTTTTGTTTCAGTTTGAAAGGTGATCGTATGGAAGTTTTCAAAAAGGCCCAAGTGATGTTTCAAGCCGAATGTATCGGCAATATGTATATGTTGTGAAATTCGGCTGTTACAGTTTGTGGATTGCAACTATCCTCGGCTTCAAAAGCGGTGGTTGTGGAACAATCGGAGACTACGATAGATTTAAGCTCAAATATTCAATTGTATCCCGAAGGGAGACTGGGACTAGGCATGCAACAAGGTAGTCCAGATCGTTACGCTATGGTAGAGCAAATTCTCATAGATCTTGTGTAGATTAAGGAGATCATTGGGTAATAAAGTTCAAGTTGAGCCTGAACTTATTCGACCTAATCAAGATGTGAACCCCATTAGGGGTTATGGAGAAGAGGGAGTGATATGAAAATGAAGTCAAGTTTGTTCAATTGTGCGTAGATGCGAGCACATGGAACATGGTGGTTATTCTCAGACTTGGATGTATTCAAGTCAAGAGGGAGATTGTTATGATTATGATGTGAATACGTCGTGAAGGTTGATTAATGTCAAATTTAGCAAATTCCTTTTCTGGATCTGTTTTGAGTCCGAGTTAGAATCAAGTTTTCTTTATTCTAATTGAAAGTATTTTGAGTCTGAGTTGAATTCAAGTTTCCTTTATTCTGATTGAAGGAGTTTGTTTAGAACTAGAAGAGTTCTATAGTTTATAAATAACCCCTTAGAGTTGGCCTTCAATGTATTCCAAGAGAATCTTATGAATTTGTAATTCCTAAGGGTGTAATTCATCTAGGTGAGAAATTCGTGAGAGAAGCTTAGCCATAAGGGTTCGCTATTCTTAGCGGCCATCAAAAGCTTGTAACTTCTCAGTGTGAGGTGTAAGTAATTCTTATTGTACTTTCTCAAACTTTTAATAAAGTTTCTCCCCCTTCTCCTGTGGACGTACACACGATCTTTTTGATCGGTGGAACCACGTTATATTGTGTGTTGGCTGAAATATCTTCTTCGGAAAACTCTTCCTCTTCTTTTCTTCAAGTTGTCTTAGTAGATCCTGTGGTTCGTATCTATGGTACCGCCCCAGTCGATCCGGTTGTGGGGGCGTCCTCTCCTGAAATCACAACAATTGGTATCAGAGCATACAGATTATTTCCCAACAGTATCTTCTGTAAATTATCAATATATCTCTCTCTTCTGTCCCGAGGACGTAGGTATCTTGTTGAGCCTCGTAAATCTTGATCTCCCTCTTTTTGTGTGTGTTTGTGTTTTAGGGTTTATGTTCTTGGCATGCTCCAGCCCCAACATAATCAAGGGAGAATCGCTCTCTACCAGAAAATGAAGGCCCCTAGCTCTCTGTATTTCAAAATATAGTTCCGAATTGAATCTTTTAACCTTGCACAAACCTAAATTAGAATTAATCATAGCCGTCCATATTGATTTGCTGCTGCCGACATTAATTAAGCTAGATTGCTAAATTGGAGTAGAGTCAACAGGACTTCTGAACCCACCATGCGTGCACAAGGATTTTGGATTGGGCTTGATCCAAATATGGTGACAACTACATAGATTTTGGATTGTGAGTTAAAAAAATAACAAAAACATAAAATTTTAAAGATTTTAACACTCAGCGTCGGCGCCATTCTGGCAGGATGAACTGACCTGATACTAATGTGTAAAAAGTTGATTTCTAGAAACTTTTTTGAGGGATGTCATTTTTGAAACTTTTTTAAAATGAGGGGTGTTTTAAAAAATTTCCCTTTATTTTATAAAAAGGTGATATATATCTATTATACAAATAATATATGCCTGATTTTTCTTGCACTTTCAAAAAGTTAACATTCGCCTCAACTTTGGTCCCTAGAACGGGGTGAATTGCGACAAAACTAAATTATGGTTAAAAAAATTTGCAGAAAATTTGTACTACTGGTAGAATCAAAATATTTAAAAAGAATTACAGTAACAAAATATTACTGGCAGATTATAAAACAGACTAGTATACTGTATAATAAGTTGCTGGTAGAATCACTTCGAAATTTTTCTAAGCACAAGCAACTAATAGTGTAATCATAATAAATTAAATAAATAATTCACAGTAATGAACTAAATTAAAGAGAGAAACACAGAATTTTAGGGTAGTTTTGGAAAACCCACTACGTCTACTACCTAGAGGCCTCTTCTCTAGAATTTTAAAATCCACTAGAAAACTTCTTTCCGAAACTATGATTACACCGCCAAAACTCTCCCCAAACTTGGAGTTCCTCCCTTCTTTCCGAAGAGGAATGCAACCGCCAACGTCGTCTCCGGAGTTGGCCTTCTCTCCTCTTCTCCGAGAGGGTGCACAAATTTCACAAGATTGTTTTGTTCTCTAAAATAAAAATGAGAACCAATTAGTCCAAATACACAAATCAAATAAAAATATACAAATGAGCCTCTATGTAATCAAGAGGCATAAATAATTTATTTTCAATAACTAGGCACAATTAAATGAGAATCAAAGTTAGATAAAAAAGATTTAACTTAAGATTCTTAAAATAAAGAATTGAATGAAGTGTGAAGATGTTGATGAAGAATCGAATGATTTTCACTCCGAGTAGCAAAGAAATTGTTGGAGAATTTATCAAAGTGGAGATCAATAACACCTTTCTTTAACAGAACAAATGATTATGCAATTTAAATCTCACTGTTACAGAAAAATTTCAGCTTACTAAAACTGAAATATTCCTATTTTACAAGTATATTCTCTATTATTTTTGAAAAGAGAAGCTCAGAGCTATAAATAGAGGCCCACTAAAATTTGCTTGTTGGAGGAAAAGGCTCAGCAACAGACAATGAGAAATAGGATGCATTAAATGCAATGGTAAATTCAATACAAACAAAAAGTTTTGAGCTGAGATTTTCTTGACCAATTGAAACAACCAAAGCAATAAAATCTGCAGCGAATTTTAAAAGTGTGTGAGCTACTAGATCTCCTCATTTAATGCGGTAATAGTTAACAGGATATGGTTGCCAGGACTTGCTGGCAGCAAAGTTATTGAGATAGCAACAAAAAAATGAGAGAGAGAGAGAGAGAGAAGTCTTTATTTGAGAGAGAGAGAGAGAGAGCTCTCTATTTGAAAGTGACAGAGAGAGGAAAAGAGAGAGAGGAGTCTCTGTTTGAGAGAGAGAGAGAGAGAGAGAGAGAGAGGTGTCCTGTAGGGAGATGATTATATAATTGTTATATCATGTTTCATGGCTGATCATTCCACAAAAGAATTACTCCTAGGTGCTTTTTGTTTCGCTAAAAAAAGCAGTGAAAGACCGAATTCTTATAGCTCTATTACATTCTTATAGCTCAATTACATCTACGATATTTATTTAAACTGGAATTCGTAAAACATTTACGCAATCTAACAATCACTCACTTGTAACTCAATTATCACTCACTTACAACTTACTTACAATTAATTTTGAGGTCATACAAATTTGTATTATTTTTTATATTAATATTAATTTTTTAATATTTAGTATTTTTAGTATTTATTTGCAATATTTAAATTTTTTAAATCACCAAATAGTTAATTTTATGGTCAACTTCTCCACTTACGACTTACACATTATGATAACCAAACACCGTAAAACACAATACATTTTTCCACTTACAACTTTATATTACCAATCAAATACCTTAAAACTTACATGCATGTACTCATTTACAACCATAAAAGAGTTCACCAACTATGACTTATGATTTACGACCAATTACGATAACCAAACATAGAATATACTGATTAACAATAATCATTATATCATGGCAAAAGATAAAACGGTTCTAAAGTGACAAGTGAGAGGGAGGGAAAGTTACAGCACAAATTGTAATAAAAAACGTGTCAACTCTCTCAACAAATCTGCAGACATGAAGCCACTAGGGTGCAAGAAACGGGTAAAATATTTTTGACTAGCTGCAATTGAAAAGAAGTTGACAGCAAAGTCTTTAACAAATCTCAATAGCCATCACCCAAAAAGTTTGATATACTATGAAGCCAACAGCAAGTAGGATAGATTTAAGAAATTGTCTCTTGAAAACTCAGAGCTCAGGATGAGATATGACAAGATACAACATGAATGAAACTAGGCTATTTCCCACTTGACCACTTGATTTTTATATTTTTATTTTTATTTTTTTAACACAAAAAGGTCATGACATGATATCAGGTTACACGCAAATTGATATCAATAAAATTGAGACAAAATAATCTATGACAGACTTTTCTAGAAGGAGAAGGAATTATTGGTTTAAGAGGTGGTAGGATGGTGAAATAGCCTCTGTAGAATATAAAAGACTTAGAAAGATTTAATTGAGTTTTATTTGTGTCTTACTTTTGAAGATGAAATAAAATACCACTTGATTACTTACAATTTTTCTATGATGTGAAATTTTGAAGCTCCTAATCTCTTTATCCAGTAAGCTCTTGTATAGCTTAATGTAGCTTTAATCTTGATTGCAATATTGGAGCTATAATCTTTCCAACCTCCTTTTAGATGTTGCAAGTTAGAGTTTAGCCTGTCCATCCTCTGCCTCTTGTCTTATCCTATAATAAGACAAACTACTAAATAAATATATTAGTAGCTTAATTTATAAGTTAACTATATCATCAAAATCTTAGGATTAAAATCAACTAAAAAGGAAAAGAACATCATATATAAGAAAACATTTAATCAATAATTGCCCTCCCGCAGAAAAATAAGAACCACAGACCTTGATATTTTCGAGCCCGATGGCATTTGTTTGATCATCAGTCTGTCTCTTCTACAAAGATCTATACTACTGCTTTCTCAAGCCACAAGTTTCAGTAGTCGTGAAAAATGTGCCGGTCTCCAATTTGTCCCCAGTCCTCACATTTGTTCACTCCTCACTACATCTCTCTCTATATATAAATGTAGGAAGTACCCCGGAATCCTACCATCAAAAAACTCTCACAATGGCGCCCTTACTGCTCTCAGTCCAGAGACAAAAGCCCGTGCTCGTGGCTCCGGCCGAGCCAACCCCGCACGAGTTCAAGCCTCTCTCAGACATCGACGACCAAGAGAGCCTGAGGTTCCAGGTCCCGGGCATCCAGTACTACAAGAACAAGCCCGAGATGAGAGGACGCGATCCCGCTGCGGTCATCAAAAGGGCCCTGGCGAAGGCCCTTGTGTTTTACTACCCGTTCGCCGGCAGGCTGAGAGAGGGACCGGGGCGGAAGCTGGTTGTTGAGTGCACTGGAGAGGGGGTTCTGTTTGTTGAGGCTGATGCCAATGTGAAGCTTGAAGAGTTTGGGAAGCAGTTGCCTCCTCCGTTGCCGTGGCTGAGTGAGCTCTTGTATAATGTTCCGGGATCGGATGGAATCATTGGCTGCCCTTTGATGTTGATTCAGGTAAAGCAGATGAATTTTACTAGTTCATTTATAGCTTATAACGCATAAATATCTTGCAGGTCACTAGACTAGCATGCGGGGGTTTCATTTCCGCCATCCGCCTCAACCGCACCATGTCGGATGGTCAAGGAATAGCTCAATTCCTCAACGCGGTCGGAGAAATGGCACGCGGACAACCTTCTCCCACCGTGCATCCTGCGTGGGCTCGAGAGCTCCTAAGTGCTCGAAATCCTCCATCGGTGACACACGATCACAGAGAATTTGACACGATTCCTGAATCCCAACGCACCCCGTTCCCACCCGACGAACACCTAGTCCACAAGAACTTCTTCTTCGGCCCCATAGACATCACCACTTTGAAGAAAAAGGTGCTAATTCCCTGCACCTCATTCGAAGTCCTAGCAGCGTCTTTATGGCGAGCCCGCACCATGGCTTTGCGCTTGGACCCGAGCGATGAGCTCCGGTTCATGTTCACCATAGACCTGCGCGTCAGAATGAGCCCCTATTTGCCTGCTGGCTACTACGGTAATGTGATCGTGTATCCTGCAGTGCTGTCCACCGTCAAAAAGCTATGCGAGAGTCCTTTGAGCTACGCTGTTGAGCTTGTCAAGAAGGCCAAAGCCAAGGCGACGGACGAATATATCAAATCGGTGGCCGATCTGATGGTCCTCAGGGACCGGCCGCCGTTTGCGATGAACGGTGCGCCACGTGTGTACTTTGTTTCGGATAACACTCGTGTTGGATTCGCCGAAGTTGACTACGGGTGGGGGAGCGCTGTGTACGGTGGTCCGGCGACGGGGGGCTTCGATGCCCTTCCCGGTGTGTTGAGCTTCTTCGTCGCGTTTACGAATGAGCAGGGAGAGAGAGGAACTGTTGTGCCCATGTGTTTACCGGAAGATGCGATGGGGAGGTTCACCATGGAGGTTGAGCAGTTGATTCGAGCACCGGTAAACTTCGGAAATATGTTGTAACTAAAAATATGTTAGTGACAAATATGACTCTTGCAGAAAATATTATCACTATATGATAAAATAGTGTATTTGCTAATTGATAAAACTCTACTACTCTCTACTTTTTTTCTTCAAATGTAAAGTTGATTAAAAACTGAATGGTAATACATGAGTCGAAGACTCATAGTAATGTATATTGTAAAAAGTCAATCAAATAATTATAACTTTTACATTTATCTTGTCACATATGAAGTAATAAGGTATTAAAAAAAAAAGAAGAAAAAAACTCTCATAAATGAAAAAAAGGACAGTTTCCCACGTAAAAGAAAAGATGATAACTTCAACTTTTTTTCAATTACCAGATGCAAGTTAAGATAATATTTTGTAGGAGCCAAAGAACTTTCAACAATATTTTTCATTAGAGAACATCACTGGCTCCCAAAGTGGTCCGCGACCATTATTGGCATGGCTATCAGTACTTTTTGCTACTGGAAACTGAAATATGCCTTGATCATGGAATTAGTAGAGCATCCAAATTGACAATTTTAACTGCCTATACAATTTAGATTTTTTTCTTAACTAATAATACTCTTTGTTCATTACACTCATAATTGTTTTACACTAAAAAAAAAAATCAACTGTTCACAGAATAATGAACGGTTACTCCCCACCCCAAAGGTAAACTTGATTAAAGCATATAATTTGTGGTAAAAATTCACAAATGTGAATTAATTATTGGCAAACTTGGTCAATGAACGTGACACACAGCGAGTTTTGGCCTTAGACGGTCTCGTCATCAGCCCTCAATAAACTTTAAAATGACGTATAAAAGGAACCACAGTTATGTGAAACCCCGCTGATTACATGCAGAGAGAATTACATGAGTTCGGTTATTTAAACCCAAAGAATTGATAAATAGCCCCAAAAATAAGTCATGATTTTCTTGAACAGTTTTTACCTCAAATAAAAAGTTCAAAATATAAAATTAATTTTTCAAATATTACAATTTTACCACAATAATTAGTTAGTATACCCATGTAATTAGTAAGTACACCTAACCCATATAACTTTAATTCTTCTTCAACTTCAAACCTCTCTCTATTACTCAACTGATAAACTGTAAAAAATTTAGACTCATCCCCTTTAAAAAAAAATCACCAACCTTCATTTTCAAACATTTTAAGTTCGTACCTTGATTAAACCTAGCTAGTAACCCTCGAGTGAAATAGAGTTAAACCATACAAAGCTAACGACAAAGAATGAAGTTGACAAAAAAAATAACTTGACTGGTTCACAATCACAATAGGATCAAATTAGGACCAACACCAAATTGGATTTTTGTAAGCAGTGAATGCTATTTTGCTGAAGTATTTTATTTTCTTAGATTTTTCTTAAGGATGTTTTGTTGAAGCAATTTAACTTGGACCACTAAATAGAGATTAGTGGCTCACAAAAAAAGATGCCAAAAAGCTTGTTTGAAAATTAATATTTGTTTGACAGTGGCTTTAATTTTCAAAATTGTGATCACTAAGAAAGCGAGATCATGACTGATAACAACACTAATACAATATTTCAACAATTTTGAAAAAAATACTTGTACTACAATGCCTACTCTTTTCTCTTCTTATCAATAGAAATATTGCATAGGAATTTTTAATTTTAAATTTTCAAATTAGGTTCTTGTAGAAATTTGTGTGCTACTAAATTAAGTGAAAAGGAACATTCTTGTAATGACTAATTTCAAATTGAGATCGGGAAAAGAGGGAAGGGGGGTTAAATTCAAATTGGGAGGTATAACTGAGTTTTTACACTTAAATTGGGTGTGTAGAATATAAGGATATTTAAGATAATTTGAGAGGGTCTATTTAATAATTTACTGAGTTTACTAACTAATGGGTGTACTATTTATCACTTCTTTAAATTTAAATAACTGCACTCGGATTACATGGGCATCCACCCCTTGCATCCATCATGCATCACATCAAGTATTTAATGTGAAACCAACCAAAACAATTAGATAGCTACACGTGTCGGGGTGAACACTGAGAGTGGGCCAAAATGTTTTCATCGCAATCAAAGTTTTGATTGCTACTTCTCCCCAAAAGGGGGGGAAGAAGGGTTGCTAACTGAGAAATAGAGGAAATTTATTAAATTTAGGTAACAAGTTAGATATTGCGCCCAAGTAGTTAACCCGTGCTAAACTTACACCCAAGCTTTAATAACTTCTTATAACACTAATATATATACCATAGACTATTTATAGAACAAGTGGAGAGGATGAAAAATGCTTATTATACTATTATTTTTGAACTACATTATACTACTATTAGACTAACGACTCCTACCCTTATGAATTACTAGTAAGACTCTCTAATCAGTCTAATAAACTTATAATCTAGTATAATATTAATAGTACAATTAGCATCACTTGAATAAGATTTGAGATTATATGCTAGATAACTATTTGAGATTATATGCTAGATAACTATTGTTCAAGCATTCCAAATATTTTCCTTAAGTTTTTTCAGATTCCTTCCACATGGAATCTTTATCAAATAAAAGACAAACCATCCAAATTCAAACTTAATTTGGGTTAAAAAACCCAAATAAGAATTATAAGCACACAACTCATTATAATTTTGGTCTCAATCTAGATAGACAGATTCCCCTGACTTTCTTAGGTTATATCTTCCTCATATGATGTGTTATTTTTATCTTAGGCTAAGGTAAGGAAAAGAGTTATATATGGAAATTGTCCCAAGCCTTAATTATTCGAGCACTACTCTCAATATTACCTACAAGTTAGAAGACTTTTTGCTTGACAATTTTGATGACACTACAATAGAAATAGGCTTTCATGTCGCCTATTTCACGTCAATTTTAAGTCATAATCGGCGTGCATCAAAAAGAAGTGACAATTTTAAAATTTGATAAAAAATACACAATTTTGCTTTTGGATCTTTTACGGTGGTTATTAAATTAACCGTTGGAATATATTAATTTCATGGCGGTTCTTCAAAGAACCGCCGTAAACGTTGATCGAAAATCCCCCCAACGTTTTTTCCCCTAATCTAACCCTATCTTTCTCTCTCACTTGTCTCCCCTGACGCAGCTACACTCGATGTCTCTCTCTTTCTCACTTCCCCCGACGCCTTCATCCCTAGAGTTCATCGACACTGTTAGTTCCTCTAATCCTCGAGGCCCTTGTCACTATCGTTGACCTCGAGGCCCTCATCTCCCCTCGAGGCCCTCGTTTTCAGTTCCTCCCCTCGAGGCCCTCGCCGCCATTGTTGTTCCTCAAGGACCTAGCCGCCATCTTCCCTCGTCGTCTCTCTCTTAATCTCCCAGATATTTCACAGCTGAACTCCAGTGCTCTCGCTGCTCATTCCCATCTCAAGCCCCCATTCGTGGATGTCGGTCATCGTCTCTCTCCCCCTACCGTCGCTGTTCGTGAATCTCAAGCGAAGCTCACATGCTGCTCTCTTTCTCTCGCCATCATTTGTCACTCTCTTACCGATGATGTTTGTGGATCTCGGTCGACGCCGCTCTTGGCCAGTTTCGTCATCTCGAACACCGTTATCACCATTGTCGCTCTCAGATCCACTCTCTAGATCTAGAAGAAAGTTAGGGCATTATCCCTTTTATAATTCTTTGCTTTCTAGAAATAAAAATTCATTTTTTTAATATTGAAATTTTAATCTAAATATTGAAAATAAAGAGAACACATAACTTTCGCTTAATAAAATTTTATGGTAGTGGTGGTGGTGGTGGTGGCGGCGTGCGTTTGTTAGTGGTGGTTGGGGGGGTGTGATGTGTGTGTTGGCGGCGATGGTGGTGGGGTGTGTGCGCGCGCGCATGTATGCGGTTTTGTGTGCATGTGGGGGTGTTGGGGGTGATATGTATGTGGTGGTGGTGCTGGTGTAGGTGGGGAGGTGCGCATGTGGTATGTGTATGTGTGTGCGGGTGGTGGTGGTGGCAGTAGAGTGTGGGGGGTGTACGTGCATGCACACGTATGTGTGTTGTGTGTGTGTGGGGGGATGGGTGCGCGCGCGTATGCATGTGTGCGTGTGGTGTGTGCGTACATGTGGTGTATGTAGAAAAATTAATGTATATATGTAGAAAGAAAAATGAGTGTACATAAAAATGAAAACATTGTAATTATAAGAACTGAGCTCACAAAAAATATGAACAAAAAAGAAAAATGAAAAAACAAGAAAAATAGCTATAATTAGACTATCAATTTGAACTCTTTACATATTTTGTATATTGTCATTAATTCAATTTTTTTGTTTCTAATGTCTACGCTAGATAAATATGGATCAAAAATGAATGTTTGCTAGTAGGTTAACTATTGAATATGAGAATGGTGTAGAGGAGTTTATTAAATTTACTATTGAGCGTGCCGACAATCCTAATCGTAGTCAGTATCCGTGCATAAGATGTGGTTGTCTTAATAAAGTTATTGTTGTATTAAGAGACTATTTAATTATTAATGGGATTTATTAAACTTATAAAGATGGATACAGCATAATGAGAGTACAAGAGGAGATAGACTGATTATTTCAAATGATAGAAGATGTGATAAAAGAGAAGAAGTTGATTGTAGTGAGAGTGATCTATTAGAAAAACATGATCCATGATGTAGAAGAAAACTTCACGTTTATTGAGTGGTTCTAAAATCAATTTAATACTTAATTAAAAGAAATAAATAAGCATATAAACTATATAAGACACATCTATCCAACTCAATCAAGGAGGAAAAAGTGGGTAATAGATGAGCACAGTAAATTATTCATTAAGTGGTTCCGAAATTGAGTTGATGCACAATGGATAATTAAATCAAATTGTATGTCCGAATATTTAAGATGGTAGCACATGGGCCTCGCATGGATATCATGTCTTGCTATGGATATCCTATAAATAGTTAATATTTTTACACAAAAGCACATGATGATAGGTGTACTATACAAAACAGTGAGTGACCGTAGTAGCTCAAGCAATACATATTTTCAGCACCAAAGACAATAAATTAGTATTTGCAAATATGTCACACTATAGGCTGATCGAGGACATATGGGAGTTAGATTACACTATGTTCTGGGTTTCTGTGTTCTGGTGTAAGTGAGAGAAGAATAATAATGGCATCAAAGTTGACAAATGAGAATTCATTCTAATGGATCTTAACAAAGAGGGTCACAAAGAAGACACATTTATATTAGCATCACAAGTAAAACAAGTATTTTGCATCACAGATCCTGCTGATAAAAAGTAGTCCATTGTTCTCTTGATGAAACCATAAATTCCAACTAATTGTGATAGTGAGAATGATACAGGGGATAATATTGATGAGGTTCCCTCTTTTTCTCTGAGATTAACAAGAGGTGATAATATTGATGGTGATGATGGGAACGATAATGTCGAAGACAATGAGTTTTACATAAGAGATGATCATTTTGTTGAAATATTGGTTGAGAAAAGTTTAAAAAAGGACAGAATAAAGGAAAATCTATTTATATGTTATATTTATTATTTATTTATGAATTTACTGTTTCTTACTTTCTTATATTATTAATGAGGCTCTAGTTTTTAGTGTTTATATTTCTTAATAGGCATATGGATTCATCACAGGCCAGTCAAGATGCCTAAAAGAAGAGGGCTCGAGGCCCCACTCGCATGGGTTATCTCATTTTAATGAGAATCAGAATGGGAGACTAAATGTATAGTTGAATGAGAGTAACACACCTCTTGGTGAAGAGGGGAGGCAATTGAGTAGTTACATTAGATGTGTAGCTCATCATTACATCCCTGTTGACATCGAAAATTGGCATGTGGTTTCTAGAGAGTTGAAGAACAAATCTGGGATAATATTTTGGTAAGCAAATTCAGAATAATTTAATTGTCTATATATACTAAATTTATTCTTTTATATGTATATTAATATTTTTATTATTTGCAGAGTATATTCATTCTAGATGGGGGGCAAAGCATGATCTACTAATGGTGGTTGGTCAAAGGTTGAAAAAAATTTTAAATTATTTGACAACAGAATTCATCGACAAAGGTTTGATAGAAAATTCGCCATAAGAATATGACCTTGTTGAGCAAGAATTTTGGGAAACTTCGTATTTCAGCATTCTACTGCAGAGTTTAAGGTTAGTACAACATAACTATAAGTTGTACAGTAATTAAATTACAGATTTGAAATTTTAATGTTATTTTAATAATTATGTTTCTAATAAACTCTGAACAAGAAGAATAAAGATAATCAGGAAAAGAGAGTCAAATATAAGCACTGATTAGGTTGTAAGGGATATGCCCGGTATAAATAAGACATGGTAAGAGTGTTTTTTTTATTGATTTTTAATATTTACATATTTTTTTTATAGATTATTACTTATATCTTGTATATATATTTTGTATAATAGGTAGCCAAGAGATCAAGTGAGGATGGTTCACCCGCCTGCTTAATTTCAAGGGCAGAGTTGTGAAAAAATCTAGAATCTCTGCAGATGGCTCATACATAAATGCACATAGTAAAGAGCAGCATAAAAAAATTGTAAGTGTTTATATTTACAACAAAATTATCAGAACATTCTCACTTTTTTTGAAATTTCTATACGTTTTTACTATCAAATTTCTTCTTGAACTCTCTTTCTCAGTATGTATCTCAAGGAGACATTCATCCATACGAAATGAATGACATATTAGTTATAGCATAGGAGACTGATGAGCAACACTGATCATGTTAGAGCCGGGGTGAAGGACCCGGGGCTCCATCCCAAAAGACTAGCCTTTTAGGTGGAGTTGCCCAAATCCTTATATTCCCAAGACCATCCCCACGTCTAGCCGATGTGGGACTATTTGTTCGACTCAAATCCCAACAATCCCCCTCTCGAACAAAGAGTCTCCCTGCAAGCTCAACTCAACTATCTTCGTACGGCAACTATCTTCGTACATGAAGATCAAATGCTCCATCGAGATCCAACTCTTCACTGCGTGGGACAGGGAGCACGCCTTATGTGAAGTACCTGCAGTCCTGGTCACTCCTCTACGAGGACCACTGCCAAATTTCTCGAGAGCCAAACAGCTTCACAGGGGCCTATTGCGCCTTTTGCGCCAGTGGGTGGGAAGCCCCATTGCGTCTTTTGCGCCATTGGGGGGATCTATACATTTTCGAATGTCACCCACACACACGACTAAGTTCGGGGCATGGCTCTGATACCAATTGAAGGACCCGGGGCTCCATCCCAAAAGACTAGCCTTTTAGGTGGAGTTGCCCAAATCCTTATATTCCCAAGACCATCCCCACGTCTAGCCGATGTGGGACTATTTGTTCGACTCAAATCCCAACACGGGGGACAATGGGATACCCCGGTGAATTACTTCCATACACCTCGCCAACGTCGTAGAAGTCATGCAGACGAGGAGACAAAAAGGCTTAGTGAAGCAACATTTGAAGCCAAAGGGAAGGCACGAGAAGCCGAGATGAGATTTGAAATGATGAAAGAATTCCGGCTAGAGTTCTTAGAAACCTGTACGCCATACCCTTGTCATGTTGCAGTACGCCCTTCTTCTGCTACAGTATACAGCGGCTGCGACAGTTGTACTGTTTCAAGACATTTATCCGATATTCAGAGGTAATCTTATTTAATTTTTTTAATATGTTGAGTTTTGAGCACCATGTGTATTTTGTTAATGCATTGATTATTATTTGGTTGTCACATAGCGGTAATCTTCTGATTTCTTTAGCCATTGATCCTGGTAACCATGAAATATTATCTTTAACGATGACTATTTTTAGGACCATCATAAAAGGTTAAAATTTTCATTGATATATAATCGCTGTTAAATGTGGATTTTCATGGCGTTTTTACTGACAACTGCTATGAAATGTCTGTGTGTTTATGGCGGGCTAAAACCGTCGTGAAATTTTAACGTCGCCCGGATAGACGGAGGTTTTTGACCCACCATCGTTGCGGTTTAATGGCGGTTTTAAAAACCGTGAAAGCCCATTTTTGTTGTAGTGCGACCATTTTCGTTATATCTCTTATTCTATATATAGTTTTAAGATTATATATATATATATATATATATATATATATATATATATATATATATATATATATATATATATATATATATATATCCCATTTATGTTCACTATGAAGGCATTTTGTTTATCTTGTTCTGATTTTGTTCTCTTTTTATTAAAGAAGTTCAAAACCTAGTCTCAGAGTTGGGATCTTGATCAATTTACCAGTAAACCTAAACTCAAGAAATGTGTTTCCCTTATTCTTTGGTATCAATTAAGCGACACCATTTTTGGGCATTGCATTGTGATGTCAGATAAAGAAAACAAGTACTACTTTTGGACAGAGTTATTAACTGATATTCATTTTTTCCGTCCATCTAATTATAATGAGAGCGAGTTTACTTACATGTGGCTTATTATATTTTGTTTATGTAAAATATTCATTTAATGTGCTATATATGCTACTTTTTCTAAACAATGAAGAATACGCAAAAGTTTATATCTAAATTATTATTTTATTGACGGTGAAACGGAACTCACTTGGTAGAGTGATTAAATTAGAATACAGAAGATCTTAAGTTCAAGATTTGATTACTAGATGATGATTTTATTTCAAAAAAAGGAAAAAAAAAAGCTAAAAGGAAAAAATATTGTGTATAATTCTGACTATTAGACTTTTCTAATCAAACATGATTTTCAAATAATTACATTAATTACTTTGTCATAAATAACTGTAGTCGTCAGATTTTGATCTGCAGCAGGATCACGATACGTGTCCCGCCTTATCAGAACCTCCCGAAGGCAGACGACAAAATATGCCAACAGAACATCTTCCCGAGGTCATTCCTCTCCGTTCCCGAGGTCACTCCTCTTTTCGAAGACTCAACTATCCCGAGATCACTCCTTCTTCTGAGAGTATCATCATCTCAAGGTCGATTCTTCCCGTCCCGGGCAAGACGGATCAGCAATGGACCTCCTTGATCACCGTCTGCATTCATGGAGATCATTTTCTTATTATACAGAGATTGAAAAAAGTGTTTTAGCTCTGTAAAGTTTATTGTAACACTTTGCAAATAGTGAAGTCTCTCCCTCCTCCTCGTGATTTTTCTCATACTGAGTTTTTACATAAAATCTTGTGTCGTAATTCTCTCTGTGTGTGAATCTCTAAGTTACTTTCATTCTACGTGGTGTGAAATTGACTGCTCAATTGATCGCGTCGGAAAATCTCCACCACATTTTGGTGCTTTCAATGAGATCTGAGTCCCAACGCTCAGATTTCTCCCTTACTAAACCCATCCCCAAAGAGCTTGTGATTTATCCTGGTTCGCTTCTCTTGACCTACATCCAGTCCCCAAGCAACCTACTTGAGATTTTTCTTATCTTTGATTTTATACACCCAAAATCAACACCTTATATACCACTTGACAGATCTCCTTTACCAAATGTATACAACTCTTCTTACAAACCAAGAAGACAACAACACCTTTTACAACTTCTCTTCAACCCGAAGACGCTCTTGTACAATGCTTCCTTTGAGTAATTACAATCTTTCCTATAAGTCTTGAATCTGTATGTGATCGTGAAAAAGGACTCTTATAGGTGGACTCTCAGAAATCTTCACTATAGAGTAGGAATTTAAATGAAGAACTGAAAGTGAAAACAGTTTTCTGAAAAACAGATTTTTCAATAGAGTTTTTGGGCAGAAAACTATTGATCTTAATTGGTATTTTTAGCCTAGGACAACATCCCTATTTACAGGTGAAATCTATAGTCAGTTAGGGTAGTTATCAGGACAAATTTGAATATTAAAACGTTGGATAAAACACCAGAAAACAGAAATTGTCCAACAGTCAGAAACTGCCATTAGTCGACTAGGGGTTGGGGGTTAGTCGACTAGGGTAGGCAATTAAGACTAGGTTAGTCGACTAATAAAGGGGCCAAGTCGACTAGGGCATGATTGAAACAAAAGACAAGTTTCTGGAAAATGAAACTGGTCGACCAGTGAAAAGTATAAGTCGACTAAGTCATATATTAGTGGACTAGGAAAACTAGTAAGTCGACTAATATTGCATACAGGTCAGAAACAGAAAGTTGGTATGCATCTTAAGGCAAACTAAGTCGACTATAGTTAGGGGTTAGTCGACTATAGTTGGTATAAGTCAACTAATCAATTGTATAAGTTGACTATAAGGGCTTATGATGTGTGTGTGTTCAAGGCTTTTAACATTCTAATAAATATTATAATACACATCCATAGCCACTCTCTTTGGGAAGTCTTGAACATGTAGAACTCTTGAATAAACTTGTGAAATAAAGTTCCAATAAAATGTCTTCACAAATGTATCATCAAAATCAAGTTCCAACACCTCACTCGAGAACAAGGATGCAGGTATTCATCTCGAAAATCACTTTAGCTCATCCTTAATCAAGTTATTGCCAGTCTTAACTCTCTGTGGTTCAAGGCTTACTTCAATCAGAGACTTTCATCTATGTGTGTTTCGAGGAGGGGAGCCCTCACTCAAGAAAGGTTACACAAGCATTCCCCTTCGGGCGACTCCTTAAGCTCATCCCTGATTGGAAAACTGCCCGCCGGAAGGCTCATCCCTGAATGGAAAACTACCTTGGCTAATTTCTAATCGGGCATATACCATCCAAAAGGTTCATCTCTGATTGGATTATTGTCAGTTTATCTATGTCCCAAGGAGGGAAGCCTCCACTCGAGAATCACAGTACAAACACATGTCTCTGAGTTCCAAAGGCTCATCCTCAATTGGGCAACTACCCCCGAAAGGCTCATCCCCAATTAAGCAATTGTCTGCCAAGCACTGCTGCTGAGGGCTCTCCTCACTCGAAATCTTATGCTTGTGTGCTTCAAGAAGAGAAACCCTCGCTCGAGAATAAAGGCCCACATCACTCCGTCACAGTCCTCACTTCACTCGGAGACTAGTGCCTCTCGGCCCAGTTTAACTACGCAACCGAAGTCCTGACTATACTTGGAGGTCAGCACCTCTTAGCCCAGTTCAAGTCTGCGACTGAAGTCCTCACTTTACTCAAAAATCAGCACCTCTCGGCCTAGTTCAACTACACGGCTGAAGTCCTCACTTCACTCAGAGAACAAATGTATGGACACTCGGAGATGAAGATGCCATCCGGAGATGGTATTGCAGACACGTTATATTCTTGCCATTCGAAAGTCAGGCCTCTGTAGGGGTATGATTATTTCACAATATAAATCAGGTAAGATCTAAACAACTCAGTCATTTTCATTGCAAAATACACACAATTACATTTCAATAAATTTCATTATATTGTTACATCTGACAAGTGGAATACATGATCCTTTATGTCCTTGTGTTTACCTTCTGAAAAGAAATATAGGAGGCACGAGTACTTGTCCTGCCACCATTTACAGACCCTAACACAGGAACAGCAAAGACTTGCTCGTCGGAGGAGATCTTTTGATGGCAGTTTTCATCCTTGTAGCGGTTCCTTAAGCAGGTCGTTGTATCTCGCCAGCAGCTACCTGCTCCTCCAAGAAAGCTAGACGAACACCGCCCACCACTCTGATCCCCGAGAAGGCCTCCAGGAACGAGGCAGCGATGTCCAACTAGACTGTAATACTCTGATTTCAGAATGTGTTCTTTACAGTTTTTCATGTTTTGATCTTATACGTGTCATTTTATGTGTATTTTTACTTTCACTTGACCTGAAATTTTTTCACAAGACCCTACATTGGATCTACATTTGGCCTGATAAAAATTCAAAATATTTTTTATTTTTCCATTAAATAAATTCTTTCCTTTTTCCTTTCTTTTCCTTTCTAATTTCATTTCTTTTCCATTTTTCTTTATTTTCCTTTTTATATTATTTTCTTAAGTGACATTTACACATAACCCCCAAACAATCTAGTATTTATATTTTTATTTTTTCTTCCGTTTCTTTTGTCCTTTTCTTTTTCTTTTCTTTTCTCCCATTTTCTAGAACATTCTTTCTTTTTCTCTCTTCTTCATGAAGACAAGGGAGATGGCTTCCCTTGTAAGCTTCTCCCTCTTCCTAAAACATTCCCTTCTTCATCTCCTCATGATGGTCGGCCCTTCCCTCTCTCTCCTCTATTTTTCTCACTTCTCTCTCTAAAACTCCTCTTTCTCTCTCTAAATATCCTACAACTACACCACAACCATACCACCACTCCCTTCTTCCTAGGCCAGCCACACCAGCTCTCTCTCTCTTTCCCCATCCCTTTCTCTATCTAAAATCTCTCCAAAACTCACTTTCTCTCTCCTCTTATCACTTTCTCTCTAGTTTTTTCCCTCCCTCTTCCTTCTACTTCAGGCTGCCAGCTACCTAAGCCGCCGCCACCTAGTCCGCCCTCCTCCACCAACCACACACCCACATACCCTTTCTCTCTCCTCCAAATTTCTTTCTCTCTCTAAAAAACTATCTTTTACCAATTTTCTCTCTGTAAAACCCTCAACACACCACGCTCTTCCCTCCTATAACTCACAGCTAACCCCTTGGGCTTCACACGCACCCACACACACTTCTCCATATACGTGCACACGTGCACGTGGTATCGGGTATTTTCTCGATTTTAGGCGAGTACTCTACCCTTGATGCATATGCACACATGCATGTAGGCATATATTTGTGCACGTGCATGTATATTTCATATTCTAGGCATTTTTAAGATTTTCTGTAATTTTTATGAATTATCTGGGCATTATTACGATTTTTCTGTATTTTAAAAATTAACTATATATTTTTAGGAATTTTTCTGTATTTACAGAATTTATCTGTGTATTTTTAGAAATTTTTTGTGTATTTAAAAATTTACTGTGCATTTTTAGAAATTTCCTGTATTTTCTCCGATTTTATATGTATTTTTAGGAATTATTTGGATTATTGTATTTTTGGGATTAACAGTGGTGCAGGCTGCAGGAGAAGACTCTCGGGACAAACTTCCCTTCCAGGCTTGCATTGTCTTGGGAGACCGCCCCGCGGGTTATCCAATAGGCATAATGGGCGAACGCCTGACGCCTTGCCATCCCTCAGGGAGTTCGTGGTAATCCGATAAGGATGGTTCAGCTAAAGCCCTCGGGCAAACTATTCTTCGGGGTAGCGTTGTCCAAGAGACCACTCTGTAGGTCACCTAAAAGGCAAAAGGCCAACACCATCGCCTGACACCTTCGGGTTTCGAGGTAATTGGGGGCAGAGGGTTCGCCCACTCAGCTCAGGAGCTCCTTACGTTGTCATGATTGTTATTTTTACATTATTCTTACTTGTTGTATGATACTAACCCTTTCTGCAGGTACTTATACAGCCTCCGCGCTTAATTGCTCTGCGGTTTCATACTATAGCCTGGGCTTAACCTCTCTAGGGTTTTTAACGACTTAGCTCCCTTTTATAGCTCCGCCTGGTTAAAGACAAGACTTAGCGCTTTATCACTAGACATGCCTAAGTGGAACTCTGCTAGATTTTAGACTCGCATTTTAAGATCGAGTCGCCGATCGAGTTGCCTAAGTTTCACCGGGCACTTTAGTGATTAAAAACTATCTGCTGATCCTGTTTCAGCACTGCTATGCTCTGCTTGTATGTGTATAGATGTAGTACTATTTTTATACTAATTACTGAATACTGATACCTGATACTGATTACACAATAGATACCTGATACTGAATACTTGATATGACACTGTATACTAATCTGACTTCTGACTACTGATACATCGAACCTGATACTATGACACTGGACTGATTATAATACCTACTGTTACCAAAAAGACTGGTATCCATGAACTCCTGAATTTTGGACAAGGATATTTACATACTTCAGATTTATTCCTGACTCCTGACACACTCCTGATACTATTACTGTTACTGATACATGATATGTGGAGTTAAGTGCCATGCGAAGCTAAGTACACACCATACACATGATAAGGGTACCTCTAGAGTCTGTGGGGGCCACCTCTAGAGTCCACAAATATACTCATGTTACTCCTAACTGAAGGAATTGTTGGTCCCGAGATGATGCCAAGTGTGGATCTAAAATACAATGTCAACACTCACACAAGGATATTAGTATTAAAGAAATAAAGCACTTGCAATAAGGAAAATAAATCACAAAAAGTAAAACAAATGCAAACACGAGTGATTTATCCTGGTTCGGTCCTCGTGACCTACATCCAGTCCCCAAATCACCCGCTTGAGATTTTCCTTTATCCTTTGACTTTGTACACCCAAAATCAACACCTTGTATCCCACTTGACAAATCTCATTTGCCAAATGTATACAACTCTTCTTACAACTAAGAAGACCACAACACCTTGTACAACTTCTCTTCTACACCAAGAAGACGCTCTTGTACAATGATTCCTTTGAGTGATTATAAACTTTCCTATAAGCCTTGAATCAGTATGTGATCATGGACAAGGGCTATTATAGGTTGACTTTCAGAAATCTTTACTTTGGAATAGGAACTAGGTGAAGAAACAGAAAGTGGAAACAGTTTTCAGAGAACCAGAATTTTGGCAAGATTTTTTAGTCAGAAAACTATATATTTGAATTAGTATATTAAACCTAAGATAACAACCCTATTTATAGCTGAACTCTATGGTTAGTTAGGGTAGTTATTAGGACAAATTTGAATGTTTAAACGTTGGATAACGTTGAAGTAAATACCGAAAAACAGAAACTGTCCAACAGTCAGAAACTGCCATTAGTCGACTTGAGATATTGTTTTTCATTATATTTGTAAAGGGGAAAACTTACAATAAAAAGAGTTGAGGAGCTAAATTACAAGTATTCTTAAAAAGATTACAAGTAGATCTCCTCAGAGATTCTAGAGAAGTGTGTCGATATGAGTCTGGTCAGCGCGCGACCACTTTGTCCCTTTGACGATGCGAGCGATGAGATTCCCTTCTCGCCTGGTTCCGGGAATCAGAGAATAGAAGGTTGGTAGAACCCTCTTGCTGCTTCTCAAAATCGCCTTCAATTAGGAATTCCTTCTCGCCTGGTTCCGGAGATTCCTTGAGAAGAAGGACGATGTTAGGGTATCAACACCCTGGATAGAGAAAGCAATTCTCTAAAAGATCTCTGAATTCGAGAGCGCACGGTGCGTTGTGAAGAAGCCTCTGCTTGTGGAGCCCTCTTGAAGAAGTCTCTGCTTGTGGAGTCCTCTTCGCGTGTGTGGTCTTTTGAGAAAGAAAGAAGCCCTCTGATCCTCTTCGAAAAGCTCTCTCAATCGATTGATTGCTCTCTCCCCCCTTTTTTTTCTTGTGCCCCTGGCGGGCTATTTATAGGGAGAGCAAGGGTATAACCGTCCCTTGAAAATATAGAAACAGATTGAATCGAATCTGTTTGAATCCGGAAAGTAGCCTTGCTGCGAGGTTAAGATCAGCTTCTGCGAAGCTAGAATTGGCAGGTCGGTTGATCTTCTTGATCCTTTCCATATCGTTGGAGGATTTCCCTGATCTTCTTACTCGTTTTAGGAGAGTCAAGAGATTGTGGCAATCAACTGCCAAATTTGATCTCTGATTTGATCTTAATTGGATTTGATCTGATTGGACCCGATCTCATCCGGAGATTTGATTGGTTAAAGGTTGACCATAGCAGACCAACAGCGAAGCTGCCCACATTGAGCTCATAGCGGAGCTAGAGGCAGCTTCTGGCGAAGTCCGAAAGAAACCCTTTGGCGGAGCTGGAAGTCCTCTGTGGCGAAGTTTCAAGTTAGCTTCCTGGCGAGGCTTTGAGTGGCTTCAAGGCGAAGTTGGATGATTTTAGCCTCTCAAGCGAGGCTATCCCTTTGGGCTCATGCGATGCTAAGTGTTAGCACCTTAGACCTGCTGAGGTCTGTTTAGAAACAATCCGGGTTCACTGTCTGCTTGCTGGATCAGTAGAGTCCAAGTTGCTTCCTTGTCCCTCGGAGATGGGTGAAAACTGGTCTTCAGCTCGTCTGTCACTTGTCTTTTGTAAATGTCAACAAGTTTAAACATTGTTCGGACCAATAAGAATCTTGTCTTTTTAAGTGTCAACAGATATGAGTTAGTCGACTAGGGTAGGCAAATTTCTCAAGGTTAGTCGACTATAGAA
This sequence comes from Agave tequilana, assembly GCA_038442645.1. Taxonomy (NCBI): domain Eukaryota; kingdom Viridiplantae; phylum Streptophyta; class Magnoliopsida; order Asparagales; family Asparagaceae; genus Agave; species Agave tequilana. The sequence continues at coordinate 269,283 of JAVJIF010030449.1, forward strand.
AAGACCAAGTCGACTAGGTCAAGTTTGAATCAATAGACAAGTTTCTGAAAACTGAAACTAGTCGACTAGAGGGAAGGTATAAGTCGACTACATAAGTATATTAGTCGACTATATATACTGTTAAGTCGACTAACAGTGACAAACAGAGAGTTGGGATCTTTCAGGACAAATACTAGTCGACTATAGAGTTTTGTCAAGTCGACTATAGTTGGTATTAGTCGACTAGACATTTCTATAAGTCAACTAATATGACTAAGATGTGTGTGTGTGTGTTTCAAGGCTTTTAACATGCTATCAACAATTATAATACACATCATTATCAACTCTCTTTGGGATGTCTTGATCATGTAGAACTCTTGAATAGGCTTGAGATAGAGCTCCATATGATATGGCTTCACAAATGTATCATCAAAAGTAAGTTCCAACATTCTCCCCTTTTTGATGATGACACTTTGTGTGCACAAATGCTCCCCCGGCAGAAAATAAGTTATATGTTCTCCCCCTACAGAAAATGGGTTATAACAGATATAGAAATACTTGTGTTCTCCCCCTGCAACAAATATATCATAACATGTATATATATGATAAATATTTGAAGTATTGTTCTTATTAAACTTCTTATATGGTACCTGAAAGATAAACATTAGATGGTACCAATCATAAGAGCAAAGCATTAACCTTTAGGAGACCAAACTCAATTTGAATTTGGTTTCCATCTGTTAGTATACACATAATTGCATGAATTACATATATCATGTATGTATGATGCAATATAAGTATTTTTGTCAACAATGCTTAAATTTTTAGGAATCCATATAAACTTGTTCTTAATTCTTTTTGAAATAATATCAGACTTTCTTTTCACAAAAGAATTATATGGATTACTAACATATGAAAATTTTTCAAAAAATCCAAGACCATAATGATTATGTGACATCTTTTGATATGATAACAAATCATTCAATTTTTCTTTTCCTTGATTAAATTTAGTCACATTTTTCAAAATCTCTTCATATTTCATTTTGAAAACTGACATGTCTTTATCTAATACAGAAATTCTTTCATTTAAAGACATAGTTTCCTTTTTAAGCAAAATATTTTCTTTTATAAAATTCTCATTATCCTTTTTCAATGATGATATCACTTTTTCAAAATCATCTTTTTGAGAATTTATAGAAGAAATTTGAGATGCATAACAAGAATATTCTTTGAAAAGTTTTTCATTTTCTTTTGTCAAAACTTTATTCTTTATCTTTTCATTCTTAAGATCATTGTATAATTCTTAAAATGAATCTAAGAGTTCAGAAAATTGTACCTTATCTTCTTCTAGAGCCATGTAACAGATGTTGGCATGTTCCATGTTCAGTGGTTTCTTCTTCATCAGAGGAAGAGGAATCATTGTTTTCCCATGATGCTTGGTAGTCTTTCTTCTTTCTGAACTTTTTGCTCTTAAATTTACCTTTATTTTTGAGCAATGGGCAATCCTTCTTCATATGACCTGTTTTATTACAATTAAAACATCTAAACTTTCTTTGCTTTAAGAATCTTCTGAATTTTCTTGAAAGCATTGTCATCTCCTCTTCATCGTCATCTGAATTGTCCGTGTCTGAGGATGCATGGAAGGCAAGTTCTTTCTTCTTTAAGAGAGATTGTTGTTCATCCTTTTTCTTTCTTCGAGTTGCACTTCATATGCCATTAGATTACCAATAAGGTTTTCTAATATCATTGTTGAGAGATCATTCGCTTCTTCTATTGCAGTTGTCTTCTTCTCCCAATCTGATGTGAGTGCACGAAGGATCTTGCGAACTTTTTCGACTTGGGTGTATTCCTTTCTAAGGGATGCTAAGGAATTGGTTATGTTAGTGAACCTTGTAACCATTTCTGAGATGGTTTCATTCTCCTTCATTTTGAAAAGTTCAAACCTGTGGACAAGAACAGAAATTTTAGATTCCATAACCTTATTTGTGCCTTCATGTGTTACCTGAAGAGTGTGCCATATTTTATTTGCAGAAGTGATTGTTGACACACGGTTGAATTCTTCTTTAGTTAAGGCACAGAATAAAGCATTCATCGCTTTGGCGTCAAGGTTCGCATTCTTCTTTTGATCATCACTCCAAGCGTCGTAGTTGGTTGTAGGTTTGGTGTACGGTGCTTCTACAATGTTCCAAAGTTCGTAATTGAGCGATTGCAAGTAGATCTTCATTCTACACTTTCAGTAGTTGTAGTTGGATCCGTCAAATAGCGGTGAACGTTGTGTAGAATGTCCTTCTTTGAATTGTGACGAAGGGAACTCCGTTGCCATCCTTGTATGTTGTTAACTGGATATGCATGGCTCTGATACCAATTGTTGGTCCCGAGATGATGTCAAGTGTGGATCTAAAATACAATGTCAACACTCACACAAGGATATTAGTGTTAAAGAAATAAAGCACTTGCAATAAGGAAAATAAATCACAAAAAGTAAAACAAATGGAAACACGAGTGATTTATCCTGGTTCGGTCCTCGTGACCTACATCCAGTCCCCAATCCACCCGCTTGAGATTTTCCTTTATCCCTTGACTTTGTACACCCAAAATCAACACCTTGTATCCCACTTGACAAATCCCCTTTGCCAAATGTATACAACTCTTCTTACAACCAAGAAGACCACAACACCTTGTACAACTTCTCTTCTACACCAAGAAGACGCTCTTTTACAATGATTCCTTTGAGTGATTACAAACTTTCCTATAAGCCTTGAATCAGTATGTGATCGTGGACAAGGGCTATTATAGGTTGACTTTCAGAAATTTTCACTTTGGAGTAGGAATTTGGTGAAGAAACAGAAAGTGAAAACAGTTTTCAGAGAACTAGAATTTTGGCAAAGTTTTTTGGTTAGAAAACTATATATTTGAATTGGTATATTAAACCTACGATAACAACCCTATTTATAGCTGAACTCTATGGTTAGTTAGGGTAGTTATTAGGACAAATTTGAATGTTTAAAGGTTGGATAACGTTGAAGGAAATACCAGAAAATAGAAACTGTCCAACAGTCAGAAACTGCCATTAGTCAACTTGAGATATGAGTTAGTCGACTAGGGTAGGCAAATTTCTCAAGGTTAGTCGACTATAGAAAAGACCAAGTCGACTAGATCAAGTTTGAATCAATAGACAAGTTTCTGGAAACTGAAACTAGTCGACTAGAGGGAAGGTATAAGTCGACTACATAAGTATATTAGTCGACTATATATACTGTTAAGTCGACTAACAGTGACAAACAGAGAGTTGGGATCTTTTAGGACAAATACTAGTCGACTATAGAGTTTTGTCAAGTCGACTATAGTTGGTATTAGTCGACTAGACATTTCTATAAGTCGACTAATATGACTAAGATGTGTGTGTGTGTGTTTCAAGACTTTTAACATGCTATCAATAATTACAATATACATCATTATCAACTTTCTTTGGGAAGTCTTGATCATGTAGAACTCTTGAATAGGCTTGAGATAGAGCTCCATATGATATGGCTTCACAAATGTATCATCAAAAGTAAGTTCCAACAGGAATGATGGATGGATCTAAGTACACACCGAGCTAAGTACACACCATACACATGATGGGGGTACCTCTAGAGTCTGTAGGGGTGCCTCTAGAGTCTATGATCCGTCTCCTAATACCTGATATGCATTTGGTGTATGGAGTTAAGTATCACAAGGAGCTAAGTACACACGACGCACACGTTGTGGGGGTGCCTCAAGAGTCCGTGGGGGGGGGGGGCCTCAATGTCTAGACATCATGCCCAAGGTTCTCCTGTTCTCCTGACACCAGTATTGAACTGAACACAGTATATTATATATATAATATTCAAACAATAATAATATCAGGAACATATGTTATTCACTCACTCCCGAGTTCGAATAATGATAAACTGTATATCAGAGTTCGGATGTGTTCTACTCGAAGTACGTGTTCCAGGGTGAACAACCAGTGTTATGGGACATTGGTAGGGACTGATTAGAATAACAAATGATACTGATTATTATTATTGCTATTACTACTTCTATTATACTTAAAGCATAATAATCTAATACCTTGTCCACTGCTTGGGAGTTCGTGTTTCCAGTTCGTATTATCAATTCTATTCCTATACTTCACCTTATTACTGATACTAATACTCCTGATACAGAATGACACATTTACTATTGAAACATATACTGACTTGACTATAGTACTGATCATGATTTCACAAACATGACATGATAACAGTACTGATATACTAGTCTTTAGCAACTTTAGTTGTATATGCTCAGTTGTTAGTGAAGTAGGGTAGATGGTATGTACATAAGGGTTTCCTTATATAGATTATCCCCTCGATGTACTAATCCTATGGATCAGGCAATTAAATATATACAATTAGTTTTGCCTACATCTACAGATACAAACTCACTTGTTAAAACATACACTTGGATGATTATATAGCTGCATATTGTTTATATTTATCATATTTCAGTACACTTGCATTCCATTTTGCACGCCATCTGGGTTCTTTTATGAACTCGTTGGGTGGCATTTTGACAACCCTAGACCTGCATGTCCAGATTTTGGCACTTAGAGTATTGAAACTTTTTGTTGCTGATTGGAGTGCGCAGCGGAAGCATGGAGACTTGATAGCAGATTCTCTGGACTTATCACTTTTGTTTGGCTCTTGAGATCCCTCTTTCCGGCTCTGGAGTATCTTTCAATATAATCTCTTGTAAGTCGTGCTTTTGTACCTACTCGTGATGTAATATTCTTGTGATATTGGATCATGTACTGTGATAACAATGTACTTGGACAATATAGTTGGAATGCATTTTACTATTGTGCTTCGATACTCTGATTCCTGACTGTATTGTTATGCTTAACATACGTATGCGAGGGTATTTTCACCCTGCGTATGTACGTCGCAGTAGTGTCACCATACCCGGTGGGATGAGGCATTACATAGATGGACTATAAAAGAACACACCAGAAGGAGAAATCATCTCTATCCACCGTGATGCTCTGAGAAAGAGGATCAGGCTCAGGGGCGAGAAGCCATCCGCTGACATTCCTGATAAGAGTTTCCTCTCTTCCATTCTCGTATGCCCTATATAAAAGGAGGGTCAGATTATTTAGAGTGACCTTCACCCCCCTAAAAAATCGACAACGAGAAACCCGATTATCGACTCCAATCGAAGCGCGCTATCAAACAATCGCCCCCGACGGTGGAGCCACATCACGATGACTGATATATCATGGCAGATTCATCACGATGATTGATATATCATGGCAGATTCATCACGATGATTGATATATCACGCCGAACAGACTCCCGAGTAGCGAGAGCCCCACCACCACCATTTCCACCTTTCTTTCCTCCGTCTGATGAAGACGAGAGAAGAGCATGATAACAGAGGAAGTGCCTAGAAAGAATTTTTTCAGATCAGAGGGTAGAAATTACTACAAAGGTGAAGGATCAACCCATTTATAGGTGGAGGAGAAGCCAAACTGACTCCAATTCAAATTCTCAATCCTAGAAAAATCGAATCACATCCCGAAAATTACGGTTAATTGAAGAGGTAAAAATATCAATTGTTGTTCCCCCACGATCTCTGTCATCATGGCACCAGTATCCAAAAGGATGCCAGTTACAAATTTCGAGAAGTAGGGTCAACCAACACGCCGGCTGTCAGTCAGCAGCGCACTCTCCATATCACTCCAAAATGATCTACATTAATGAATCTACCTACTAGCATCAAAGCCAAGGCTCTAAGAAATCCTTCAACAGCTCTGCTCTCCAGCTTCTCTTTCGCAGGCTCTGACAAGCAGAAGAAGGGGGCATATGTAGTGGTAAGATTCTGATTTGCACGATAATCATGACACGTGTCCCGCCTCAACAGAATCTTCCAAAGATAGACAACAAGATGTGCCAACAGAACATCTTCTCGAGGTCACACCTCTCTGTTCCCGAGGTCACTCCTCTTTTCGAAGACTCAACTATTCCGAGACCACGCCCCCTTCTGAAAGCATCGCCATCCTGAGGTCGATTTTTCTCATCCCAGGCAATGCAGATGCAATAACCGACCTCCTTGATCACCGCCTATATTCATAGAGATCATTTTCCTTATTGTACCGGATATTGAAAAGAGAGTTTTAGCCTTATAGAGGACATTGTAACCCTTTGCAAATAGTGAATTCTCTCCCTCCTCCCTGTGGCTTTTCTCAAATTGAATTTTTACGTAAAATCTTGTGTCTTAACTTGCTCTCTATGTGCATCTCTGAGTTACTTTCATCCTTCGTGGTGCGAAATTGACCGCTTGATCACTCGCGTCAGAAAATCTCTATTGCGATAACCCCGAGGAAAAATATTCCTTCAATAAATTGAAGACTAGCATGTGGGGATAAATGGATACAAATTTATTGACACTATCCTTGATCGGGTGCAGACACTGATATATTTCATCTCCAGCAGAATAAGAAAATGAATATTTATATAAAATGAGATTTGGATAGAGATATAATATTGGTAACAAAATTTGGTTATAAATACGAATGTTACAAGAAAAATTATTTCCAGGCTAACGTTTAAAATCGATTTAGTATAACACACTTTAATTCCATAAAACCCCCAATACACTTTATTCTAATTTTTAAAACCCAAAATCCATTCAAAAAAATACATATGCTTATACATGTAAAGTTTGTCTTCAATAATATCTGAATATGTATTCCTATAATCCATAAAGTCTTATAAAAATATGTATATAATGTTTTCCCTCATGTCTAGTTTTCTCATATCCAAAATTCATATTCATTTCAATTACGTATGGTCTTCATTTGTATCCAATATTTTATAATTACAGATATAAGTTTTTCTTACAAACTATATTTGTATCGGTATTCATATTCATGATTGAGCAAAAAACATGAATATATTAAATGTCATATTTGTCTGTATCTCATCTATTGTAATTTGCATCACCTCCAAAACATGGTGACCTTTTGAATTCTTGAGAATAATCTTCCCACAAATGGACTTTAGTACCCAGTAAAGTTGAAAAATCAAACTCCAAATCCCTATCCCATCACTATCAATTAATAACAGGGTTTTCCTTGTCAAAATCGTGAAAGTTGGAGAATATTCGCTCCCTATTTTGATATACCGAGAGAACAGGATCGCGAAATATCCTTAAAGAGCATCAAGTACGGCATTTGATTCACATAACACTTTTGTTTTTTAGTGCTCCAGTTCACAGCATGAAATCTAGGCCACAATGTAAGTTAAAATCATATTTATACAGGATGTTAATAAAACTCTAACCCTCTTCCTTTAAACTTAGTTGTTCAAATCTGATTTGGAATTGAACTAAATCACCAAAATAGTTTTGAGTCAAATCCAACAATTACTATAAACTCCTCAAACTATTCATATCTCAGTTCAGGTGCAAGCTGTTCAATACATAAAACTTCAACAAGAAAGAGTACAATTACACCAAGTTGAAATACTTCAAAGTGAATAAACGGATAGATGAATATAACTACTCAATTTTCGACGACATATAATCAGCATGCCCCAGAAAAAAGTACATTGGGAACCTATGTGCTCATCCTCAAGCCAATGGTTTATCAAGCCAAACATTTCCAATCTTACCTGGGCATACATGAGGCAACCCACGCACTATTGTCCTTCTTTGAACTACGGAGATCTTCTCCTCGTAAACAGTAAAAGAAAATGTTTTGAGAATCCAGCGACAGAACCAATGGGGTAGGGGCAGTAAACCATCCTATGAGCTACATTGAATTGAATCAAAAGTTGCCCTCCCTCAGAAAAATAAGAACCACAAACCTCGATGTTTTCCAGTTCGTTGGCGTTTATGTTTGATCATCAGTCTCTTTCTTCTACAAAGATCTATTCTACTGCTTTCTCAAGCCACAAGTTTCAGTAGTGGTGAAAAATGTGCAGTGTCTCGAATTTGTCTCTAGTCCTCACATTTGTTCACTCCTCACTACTTCCCTCCCTATATATATATATATATATATATATATATATATATATATATATATATATATATATATATATATATATATATATATATATATAGGAAGTACCCGAAATCCTAATTAAGATTTTCTTATTTCTTAAAATTAACTTGCTTTGTTTGATTCCAAGGGTTAAGAAGAAAAATTAAAAAAGTAATTTAGTTTTGATTTTACCTTGATGAAATATGCATACTTTATACACTTACACACTTAGAGTTCAAAAACAAAGATTCTTATGCCTTATAAAAAGAAAAAAAAAGAAAAAATTTATATATATTAAAAATTCTCTGATTAAGCTTAGTATTTGTGCCTAATAAAGCATAAGTATTCACGCTAAAAGTGATCCATACAAATAATAAAATTCTTAATTTTGTGGCCTTGTTTACTTAAGTTCTTAAGTTCTTGGAGTGTTTTCTCACCCGGTGCCCTAAAACCGTCCGATTTGAGAGTGCCTAAAAGCTCATTACATGAGCGAATTAGAAAGCCAAACAAGAAAACCACCAAAATTTGTAAAAAAAGACATAACAGTTAGAGTTGAAGAATTCTTAGTCAAATATTCACGGTCACAAAGGTGAATATGACTTAGGGTAAAATAATAGATTATGAGAGAAATACAGTTTTAATCCTTACCTTAATTGATAACAAGTTTTTGAAAAGAGACTAAGTTTAGAAATGAATGGTTTGATTTTCCTATGACTTATAAATTACTTGAATTTTTGCAAGAATACTTCAAATATTTTTTTCCTTTATAAAAATGCGTTTTCAAAATACTAACACTTTGTTTTTCTTTCTTTATAGATTTTGCGGGTGTAATTCACTGAAAAACCCTCAGAGACAAAAATCTTCTAGGGGTAATTTAGAGGTTTAACAGCTTATTACATGTGCTAAGTGCAACCGTGGTTCTAACAAAAGTAAGCTAGATTAGGTCATCTCTATTTTGCTTTTTATTTGTTTTGCTCGAAGACGAGTAAAAGATAGGTCTTGGGGTGTGATCGTCACAGATATTGCATATTTATTATCACATTCTCATATGTATTTCAAATAAACTTTGTTATTTAATTCTAATTATTGTCTAAAATTGTGCCGGCCTTTACTAATGAAAAAGGAGAGAAAATGAGCCCAAGGCCCACTTAAATTCTAATTATCAAAATCTAGGATTTTGACAAAAGATTTAAGGAGAAAAGCGCATATCAGAGCAAATCAGAGAAGATAACACCAAATGAAAATCGGTTATATTTGATTTTTATAGATCTATTTGGTTAGCTGAAGATCAATGGAGAAAACGCCAAATCCAGAGCTCAAAAATTGAAAATCTAATTTAAGATAAAAACGTGTCGAAGATGAACGGACCACGGCTCCCCAGATCTGGCCCTGCTAATTTCGTGGCAATCTGTTTATATTTGGGGAAGCGTTTGTCACCCCTATATTCGTATCCCTTATCCAATTTTCCCTTAAATACCTGCATTTTTGAAAGTAAAAGGGCACCACTCCAACAGAGAGTTTAGAATTAGGCTTTTCTCTAGTTTTAACTTAGGTTTTTATTTTTCTTTCTTATGTAATTTTATGTTTTTATGTAAACGTAAATTAGAGAAGAGAATCATGAGAGAAGGAGAGGGAGAGTTATATTGAGAGTGATACTGATGTAATTCTTTGTCTTTTCTTTCATCGTTTTTCTAATCGATGTTTACTTTTTCTTCTTATTTTTTCTGTGCTTGCCTCTTCTGTGACTTGTAATCCAAGTGAATCATATAGGATCGAATCTGTCTTACTTTTGCAAGTGCCACTGATAGCTTATGGTGATGGACGTCTACTTCTAATTATGTAATAGTTTGGTATTTCTTTCTGCTTACATTTTTATTTAGTTAGACCGACTTGGAGTATGGAAGATCCTATTTGCCATGTTGTGATGACCTTCAAGCCAAGGTAAGTCGTTACAACGGATTCAAGGTAAGCAAGCGCTGAAGAGTTAAGTGAACTTTTATTTTCTTTTTGTTTCTTTTAATTTCTTAGTTTAGAATCGTTCTGAAAATGAACACTTTTTTTTCCTTCTTTTTAACTTAGTTTAGATACACTTTCAAATATCAACATCACTACCTTCTTCTATCTTCTTCTCTTCTATTACTAACTCCTTTTTTCATTTCTTTTAAAACTAAAAAGAAAATGTTTTAACTGATTTAAGTAACTTACGAAAACTTACCTAAATGCTTCTATCGCAGTCCCTCCTTGTGGATCATCACCCGCTTATCCACTTGTTATAGTAGTAGTATTGAGCAACCTAGCACTCTCTATTCTTATTTCTAAACTTTATATTTCCTGTGCAGGTTCAGACTCGATCATTAATAATTATTATTATAATGATTGTTAATCTATTATTATTATAATTATGATTGTTGAGAGTTTGAAATGCATATTAAATTATTTTAACATAATATATGCTTTTATATCTGCTCTAACATGTTGTGATGCTTATTATAAACTAATGTAATGTTTTGTTCTGTCATTTTGGCATGTTGTATGTTTTCCTATATCGTTCTTATATGATGTTATGCTTTCTTGTATTTCTCTGGCATGATGATAGTACCTCTGTAATTGCCTATATTATTATACTTTACCTGACATATGATATACTAGTCATCTGACATCGACATGCTAATTCTCTGACTCATGATTATCACCTTTACGGGGACTTGACACCTGCTATCATGTTATGCAGCCTGAGATCATGTGTACTCCTATATCACGCATGTTCCTCCTGTTATTATATTTACGCTAATCTCTGTAAACTAATCATGATAGACATAATCTATAATAATTAGATAACTTACATCAGTATGGAGAAAGCTAATGGAATCAATATGTATATGTATTTATAATGGTCAAATGTTGTGCAACTGAAACTTTCATTCTACCTGAGGGCCATCAGGTGTTTCAGTAGAGTGTGCTGGCGCCCCTGCTCTAAATCCATTCCTCCCAGGGCTTACAAATATGACCCTTATGACTTAATGGTCGGTTCCGGCTCAGTATCGGGTGCTCCTTGGCCGTTGTCCCAGGTATGCACGGTACCCACTATAAACATAGTCGTTGACTTCAATAAATCAATCTCATCTAACTCATATGTGGATTTTTTTTGTACTAGGATGCCGGGACACATACCTAGATATACGGGTCGGACGAGTAATAATAATAATAATAACAACATAATCTAATTTCATTTCACTTAGTACTGATTTTATGTTATATTGTTTGTTGTGGTTATTCTACGCTTGCATGACTTGAGTGCGTTCTTGCTTCCCACTTGTGTGACTATATTCCTGTGCTATTGTAATTAACTCATATTATTCTTGTTTATTGGACTATGCCTATATGACAGAGTCCTAACACACTACGCTGACCCGATATAACTTAATTACCTAACAATATAATGTCAGAGCGGGTGTTATTGAGTCACTTTCTCATTCGGATAATGATATTTGCTATCAAAGTTCGAATGTGTTCTACTCGGGTGCGAACTCTAATTATGAACTACCAATGGTATAAGACACTAGAAGAAAATGATTACAATAATAGGCGATATTGATTATTATTATTATTGTATGATTAAGTTATCATGCTTTACCTTGTGAATATTATATTGTGGTACAGTAATTATTTCTGATATCCTTATTACTGGACTAGGTACATGTTCATATTGTTTTCTTATTCTGTTATTTTGAGGACAACTCGGGTTGTATACACTCAGACATGGTGGCATGAGGTATAAAGTATATCTATGAGCCTTTCCTTTTTGGATTATTGATTGAGTCATATTTAGTGTCACATTTTCATATTTATTTTGTAATAAAACTTTGTTATTTAATTCATTTTAATGTCTAATGCTATGCAGGGTAATTAATGGAGAAAGAAGAAAAATAGACAAGTTTATCTAATTAAATCTAGAGTTTTAAAAGCTCAAATAAATTAATGAAGATCTACTCAAATTCAGAGTTTTAAAGGTAATTCTATCCAACGATTGGAGAAAATCTAACCAAATCAGACTAGATAAAACCAGTTAAAATCAAATTTTTGAAGATCTATTTGGTTAACTTGAAAATCAATGATGATACACAAAATTTAAAACTCAAACTGCAAAATCAATTGGATAAAAGAATAGATCAAGAATCAACGGTCGATTGGCCCCTTGATGGCTAGATCAAGGCCGCGCAAATGCGATAAAAGTCGTGTTTGTGTGGCTTTGTTGAGATGGTTGGGGGAGCGTTTGCTCCCCTATCTTCATACGCTTCCCATATCTTCTTTTACCTATAAATACCCTCACTTGCAAAGGAGAAATGACAGAAAATTAAAATTAAGATTTTGCTTTATTTTTAAGGTTAAGATTATTGTTAGATTTATGAGAAGTTGTATCTCAGTTATTGTTTTTTAATTTAGGCCAACAACAAAGTAAGAGAGAGAAAGAGTGTTGTATTCGAAGATTGAACGTGACATCAATAAATATTTAAGACATTTCTTCATCTCCTTCTCTTTGTGATAGTAGTTCATGTTGATTATTCATTTATTTAGTTATTCTTTTTTTACAATGAGTACTAATTTTTCTCTTTCTGAGCTCACTAAACCCTCCTCTCTAGTTCTGCTCTTGAACGGTTTAATAAAAAGACCCAACTGAATCATTTGAATGCCTAAATATAAGCCTTACTTTTAGCGAGTGCTCTTGAAGGCACATGAGGATGGGGATTGGTTTTTGAACTTACACAAGTTAATTTTTAAATCATGTTTTTATTTCATGTCTGCTTAATTGCCTTGATGATTTAACATTCATCTTAAAGAACGATTTCAAAACTAAAGTTCAATTTCTAAAATCTATCTTATGTGTTTTACTTGACTTCTCTTGAATTACAAGATTAAACTTTTGCCTATGATCACATTATGGCACTTAAACTTTCAAAAGAAAAATCTGGAATTGAGTAGAAGATTGCTGAGCCCGAATTTTCTCTCTTATTAAAAATAAACACACTTTTCACTGAAGCTTTCTTTAAAATCACCTTTTCCAAAATCTCTTCTCACTTTCTTTTCTTTAAACATATCTCAAACACTTCATATTCCTCTTTTTTAAAAAAACTGAGACTAAAACTTGTTTTCTCAAAAACACTGAAATGCTTGCATCGCTTCTCTCCTCGTGGACACGATCCATTCGCCTTAACGGTATTTTAATTTCTAAATTAATTTTTGGCACCGTTGCCGGGGATCAAAGCAAAAGATAGGTATTGGGTTTGATTGTGCATGTGTATTGCATATTTAGTGTCACATATGTCACATTTTCTCATTTAAAAATTTGATTGAATCAAACATGTGCAGAAAATAGAAGTTTAGGAATTGATAATAGATAGTGTGAGGTTGCTCAATGCTACCGCTATAACAAATGGCTATGCAGAACGTAATCCACAAGGAGGGACTGCGATAGAAGCGTTAGTAGATCCAGTTAAATAATTCTTCTTTGTTTTTAAAAGAAAATGAAAGTGTTAGCGGAGGAGAAGAAAAAGATGGTGATGTTGTTGGGGTGTATCTAAACTAAGCTAAAAAGAAGAAAGAATAAAGAAAGAAGAAGTGTATTTCTAACTTAAAAAATAAAGAAAGACAAGACTAAATAGATACTTATTTATCTCTTCGGCGTTTGCTTACCTTAGATCCGTTGCAATGATTTACCTTGGCTTGAAGGCGATCAAAGTATAGCATATAAGATTTTTCCCATTCTCAATCTAAAATATCAAATAAAAGTTCAAGTAGAAAATAATACAAAAATAGTTATCCATCACCATAAGTCATCAATGACACTTGCAAGAGCAAGGCAGATTCGAGGTTATAAGATTCACTTGGATTTACAAGTCATTGTAAAGGCAAGTAAAGTAAAAGAAGAAAAATAAGAAAAACAAGATTTTGATTGAATAAAGAAAATGATGAAAGAAAAGAAAAAGTTTACATTGTTGTCACTCTCAATACAAATTTTTCACTCCTTCTCCCATGAAACTCTTCTCTAATCTAAACTATAAAGAAATTGGAAATTTACGTAAGAAGAAAAAGAAAAACCTAAGTTAAAAACTAGAAATAAAAACTAGCCTAAACACTTTGCTGAGTGGTGTCCATTCGCCTTCAGATTTGCAGGTATTTATAGGAGAAATGAAGAAGGGAGAAGTGTATGAAGATAGGGAGAGCAAACACCCCTAACCAACTTAACAAACCCGTGCAAACGCAGCTTTTGTCGCATTTGCGCGGCCTTGATCTGCCCATAAAGCTAGACCAAGGGGGTTAGTAATCCGTTGATTCTCGATCTATCTTTTTATCTAATTGGTTTTGCAATTTGAGTTCTAGATTATGTGTTATCCTCATTGATTCTCAAGTTAACCAAATAGATCTTCAAGAATCTGATTTTAACTGATTTTATCTGGTCTGATCTGGTCTGATTTGCTTCAGTCTTTAGATAGAATTATTTCTAAATCTCGGGATTTGAGTAGATTTTTATTGATTTGCTTGAGCTTTTAAAACACCAAATTTAATTGGATAAACTTTTCCATTTATCCTCTTTCTCCATTAATTACCTTGCATACTATTAGACATTAAAATAAATTAAATAGCAGAGTTTTATTACAAAATAACTATGAAAATGTGACACTAAATATGCAATATTAGTGACCGATAACATCCCCCCACCAATCTTTTGCTCGTCCTCGAGCAAAACAAATAAAATAAAAAATAGAGCAAACCTAATCTAACTCACATTCGTAGGAATCACGTTTGTACTTAGCATATTTAACAAGCCATTAAATCTCTAAGTTACCCTTAGAGGACAAGTTTTGTCTCGTGAGGGTTTTCAGTGGATTACACCCACAAAATTGTCACGCCCCACTTCCCAACATACGTGAAAACAGAGCCGCGACGAGAGTCGGCGACGTATATACGCGAGAAAAATACCTCCCGTATACATGCTAAGCCTAAAGGAACCTGAACAAGTTATAAATCTAAACCATAATAAATCAACGATCACTGCAATATTGCATATAAGTATCAACGCATGATATCAAATAAATAAAGAACTGAAATAAAGACTTAATTTGATATATATATCGAGAATCAGGAAATAACAAGAAGACATAAGAGATGAAAATAGCAGAACCAAAAGAGAGAAAACTCCAACTCCTTGCGAATCGTACGATCACACGAACACCTGAATAATATAAGAAGATGTCCAAAGTCTTGGACGTGCGAATCCAGGATCGTCAGAAGCGACCTAATGAGTGTGTGTGTAAAGGGAAAGGTGTTCGTGCATAATAACAATGTAAATGATAAAAACATGATACTAAAATAAAAAATAACAGAATGATCAATATCTAGAACAAATCTATGAATGATATATAACTGGTATCATGGTAAAAAGAAACTACTAATATCAAGATGTGTAACCTAGCATATGTCACTACTATGGTATATAATCCGGTCATGTGTACAATCAATATGTCTATCATAGTTTATATATATGTACAGTCAGGTGATTACAGTCAGTCTGAATACAGTAAGTCACAATACATATAAACAGTTCATTATTATTTATTATGTCAGTGAATGCCAATTGTCACCTATAACAGACGCACTCCATACTACGCCTACTACACGTGTCAA
Source organism: Agave tequilana (assembly GCA_038442645.1). Taxonomy (NCBI): domain Eukaryota; kingdom Viridiplantae; phylum Streptophyta; class Magnoliopsida; order Asparagales; family Asparagaceae; genus Agave; species Agave tequilana. The sequence continues at coordinate 284,992 of JAVJIF010030449.1, forward strand.
TCAGGATCCTAAATTATTGAAACTGGTTGGTTGGAGATGTAATCCATGCTTTAGGTGGGTCCCGTATATACCCGGGACTACGGCCCAGATGCCTGGCGCTGAACCAGGGCCTACCGCCAGGTAATCAGTAACAGTAACAGTACTCATAGTATCACTGTGGAATAATAAACTCACAGTAACACTGTGGAACAATAAACATATGGGATGTCAGTCACCCCCCGGAACCCTACAGTGGAACCCATAAGTCGGTTGCGCAACCTGTATCCTAGGTCCACCAAAATACAAACTCTGTCTCCTCCATCAATTTTCCCAATCCCAATGTAAGTTGTCCATTTACCTAATTATGTTTTCAATTCAGTTAAATCAGTCAATGTCCATGTTGCCTAGAATACTGGGACGATATAGTGACAGTAACAATAACAGTACAGCAACAGTAACAGTAATCGTATACACGGTGAACAGTAATAAGAAGAGTGAACAATAACAGTAACCGTGTATACGATGAATAGAGCTGTATCGAGCGTTACGACCTAACGATACTTTCCCATTAACTTTCAGTAACATGAACAATATGTTTATCAGGTAGGTCTCTAGTATAATCAGTCAAGTTACTTAAGTGGTATCATGATATTTATTCAGAATTAGCAATAAAATCTTTTGAGGTTTGTTGGTTATGTATTTAATATGTGAACATGAACAATAATTAACGTATATGAACAGTAATTAAAAATGAACACTATTTAAATATCAAATTACATCTATTGGAACAAGTTAAAAGCACTTATGTGAAATAATACCGAAATATTTAATAAATAAATAAAGAACACTCACAAGAAATAATACTGAAATACTTAATGAGAAAACAAAAAACACTCACATAAAATGACGTGATTTTGGAACTGAATCACCCTCTGGTCTTCACTGCACGAATTGGTACTGATATACGGATCATCTCATAGATCGGCCTTTGAATTGCCATCGTATTGGGTTCATAACGAGCACAAATTCGAATCTCCTGTAACAGGTCCAGATCTCATCGAACGGGCCCGTATCACTGTACCACGCAACTATACGCATGAACTCATACAACATACACCGTACTCATACACACTGCATGCATACATGTACATGTATATAGCATACTCTAATTCATGCACACATATAATACATGCATGCACTTATATATGCACACACATGCACACATATATTAATAACAATTCATAGTCATAAATTATAGGATAAGAAATCATAATCAATACAAAATATATACATATACTTTGGAAAAAGAACTATTATTTATCATTAACATGACATTATAGGATAGGGATATTATGGCTCCCTTCATCCAAACACTTTTTGTTGCATTCTTTTTGTTGCATATTCGGCTTCTAACACCACCTCCTCTTAACACTCAACTCTTCAAATTTCTAAGTGTGATGTAGATGATCAAAAATAAATTTAGCATTACCAAGAGAATTTGAGTCAAGAGAAATGATTCAGGGTACAATAAAGCATGAACGATATGGTGGACTATCTATATGGGTAATTTTCTCTTAAGTTGAATGGTTAAAGGATCTTTTGTCTGACTTCTCTTTCGTGCATAAACCCATACTTCTAATTTCAGTTCATACTGATTCAAGATCTACCATTGAGATTCTAAAGCAAGATAATGCCAATAAGAAGATGAACAGACATATTCAAATCAAACTTAAGTCTGTTGTGCCTATTGGGCAAAGTTGTGCTTCTCGACTTTGTAAAGTCCGAGAAGAATATTTGCTGACCCATTGACTAAGGGTCTTTCTAGGAGTGTGGCCCTAAAATCATCGAGGGAGATGGGGTTAAGCCCATAGTAGAGTTCACCGACTGCGGAATTCCATGAAAGAGGTTCAATGTGATAGAAACAAGCTGGACTGGTGATACTCGTGTGGATCATCAACCCGGATATGTTTATATTATATATGTAGTATGTTGGCCTGAAGGCCCATCACTCTAGTTTTGATGATGATCAACTCATGTAGTTATAGTACTAATGATCTTGTGTTTAATTAGTGACAGATTTATGATCAAGATCTTAGTAGGTGCATAGCTTCAATAAAGGATTTGAAGTAAAGTTTTGGAGCTAGCACGGTTTGATCCAAGAGCCATTGGATCATGTTTGGACCAAGTCAAGAAGATGAGAAGGCTTCAAGTGAAGACTTCAAGAAGATGAAGACTTGAATCTAGGTTTATTTTTAGAAGATTTTATATTTAGATAATATGTAAAGGATAGAATAGTTGGTGGATTGCTCAAGTATATTATATACACACACACTCTTGATTTAGTTTGTTTTTAGAAAAGAATTTTCTTTTAGAAAAATACATGTTTGTTTTTTGGTATTTCTTAGATACATGTTTTAACCAAAACCAAGTTTAAAGCTTAATGTCAAAAACATAGATATTTCACCATGTTTGTGTAGTGGATCATATCCATACACACTATGCTTTAAAAGTAGTTTAAATATCTTGTTTTTGTATTTGGAGAAGTTTTGAAAAAACAAGTTTTGAAAAATTAAGTTTGGAAAAATACTGTTTTCATTTGAGCCAATTTTTCCATATTACAAAAATAGTCCAAAACATTTGTAACATGCCTTGATTTTGTGCAAGCATATTTGTTTATCAAAGTATATTGGTAAAACTATTTTTGTAGATTTTTTATGTTTTTATGGGATTTTACTTCAATCAAAAAGACCAAGTTTTTAATCCCTTAACATTGTTTCCTGGCTTCAGCCGGTCGACCGGGACGGTCGACCGCAGCTTGAAGTAGGCCGACCGTCACGGTCGACCGACGTGCACAGACGTGCACGCCAGTTCTGGCAGGAGGCCGGTCGACCGTCCAGAGAGCTCTGCTCTCTGGAAAGGCCCCGGTCGACCGAGCGGTCGACCGGACAGAGAGACTTGCTCTCTGTATCCTGGCCTCGGTCGACCGACCGGTCGACCGATGGCACAACGGTCTGAAATATGATCGTTGGCCGGTCGACCGGACGGTCGACCGTCAGCTCTGTCAGACCCCAACGGCTAGTTTTCCAGACTCTATAAAATGGGGCATTTGGGGGCTGTTTTGATCAAGATTTTTGGAGACTTTTAGAGCCAGTTTTTCTTACTCTTTTAAGAGGTTTTCTCCACTTGTTTTAGAGCCAATATTTCCAATCAAAAGGAGAGTTTTATCAAGAGTGTTCAAAAGTGATTTTTGAGTTTTTCCTCCACCATTCCATCCTAGTTTTCTCACACAATCACTTGAGCTATCCATTGCTTTATCTATCCATAGGATTGTATTGTGAGAGTTTTTATTGGTGATCAAGTGTTTAGATCACCAAGTTTTCATCTTGTACCTTGAGGAGGCGGACGTGTGTGTTCGCATTGTTTCGGGTCCTAGTGGGGACTTGGTGGTTCGAGTTCGGGTGCGAACTTGTTGTTTGAGGTGCGGCCTCGGCGAGCTTGTGGGCTTGCGGTGTGTACGGACTAGGGAGTCTGAGAGTTGTAGGTGTTGCGGCACCGAGTGATCCGGGAGATCGATTATAGTGGAAATTCTTCGTGTGTCGAAGGTGGGGATGTAGAGCAAGTGTGCTCGAACCTCGAAACAAATCCCTTGTGTTTGCGATTGCTCACTCTCTCTCTCTCTTTGTCTCTTGTTTATATCTTGCATACTTTATTGTGTTTATCTTTATATGCATGATATACTTGTGTGCTCATATTGTATATGTTTGGGATTGTTTGCTAACACTTGTATTTAACCAAGAGAGCCAACGCGGCACCTCAACCCTTATCTAGGGGAATCTAGAGGAGTTTGTCCAGAGCCCTTGACGGGGAATTCGGCAACACTCTTGTGCTATACGTGGTGTTTAGTGTAAGAAGTTTAATTAGGTCATATTAGTTTTAATTCCGCATTATTTGGCATTTAGCGACCATTAGATTAGCCATCACCCATTCACCCCCCTCTAGGTGACTTTATAATTGGTATCAGAGCCAAGTGCTCTTGATTTGGGTCTTACAACCTAGAGTTAAAGATCCTCATTTTTAAGCTAATCACTATTTTTGTATACACACCATGGACTTCATGTCACCACCCACTTTTGACATTCTTAACATCCAAGTTTGAAAGGTTAAGATGTCCTTGTACCTCAAAGGCCTAGGTATCCATGTCTATTTTGCCTTGTATGCTCAAATTGAAAATCTATTTAAACATGTGCTTGAAAGAGAGGTATTTATAAGTTATACACTTGATCCTCATCATATTTTCAATTAGTATCTCAATTGATATTTTTTTTATACTCATATGTGTTTTCTATATATGTATGTTTCAAACTTCAAATAGTATCAATTTCGATTGACATTTATATTTTCATACATATATATGTGATTTGATTGTGCTTATTAAATCCTTACATCTTAAAGCACAAAGTATATTTAGCTAAGCTTGCCTTAACTCCTTAATGTCAATTATTTTTTAATTGGTATCTTTTACAAGCTTATGCATTATTTTTATTGGTATTTCATAAAGAGGGAGAGAAAATTCAAGTTTTATCTTTCAATTGGTATCTCTCAATCGAGTTTATTTTCAATTGATATCTTACTCCCATTCTTTTTGATGAAAAATACTTTGTTTTGGTATATGCTAACATTTTCAATATTAGTATCATGTTTTATTTTAAATTGGTATCTATATTGATATGAGTTATGCTTACCTAAATCAATTTGGCTTTTACCTTCAATTGGTATCAAAAATTTACAAGACATTTTTTTTTGTATCAAGTTACTTTGAAATTGATTGTTACTTTCAATTGGTATCAAGATTTCCAATATATATCTTTCAATTGGTATCAAAAACATACAACGTGTCATTTTCTATTGGTATCAAATTTTACAAGACTTTTTTAAATTGGTATCAAGATATTTTCACATTGGTATCTCTTAGTATCTTAAAATTTTTGTTTACTTTCAATTGGTATATTAAAAATATTTTGTTTCTTTTTCATTGGTATTATAAATTGGTATTATGATGTTTCGATGTATACCTTTATCATAAATTGATATATTTTTCAATTGGTATCATAATGTTTTGATTTATATTGCTTATATGCAAGGGAAGCTTAACATCTTCTCTATATATAAGATTTATGTTGAGTGTATGTCATATTGAAGTGATTGACCTTTCTTTGGTATGTAGTACACGTGTGTAGTAGGAGCTTCACATTTCCTTTTATACATTGCATATTATGCTTTATGTGGTTAGGATTTAGTCATCTCTTTTCATATAAATGCATGTATGCAGGGGGAGTTAACTTAATGTCTCTCCTCTTCTTGAATATATATCGCATATATATCTTTATTGTTTGATTTATTTTCACTCCTTTGTTGATGATTGACAAAAAGGGGGAGAGAAATTTGGAGAATGATTTTGATTTGATATGCATGTTTACTTACAATTGATATCATATATGCATGTTTATTTTTACAACTGGTATCGAGCATATATGTTTTTCTTTATGCAAAAGGGGAGAAGCATTCTTCACTTATGCATGTTTGTGTTCAGCATTCATTACATATCTTTATGTTTATTACTATGCATGAGTTAATGGGAAGCTTCTATGAAACTTAACTTTAATCCATGCATATATAACTCCATGAGTTTTGTCATCATCAAAAAGGGGAGATTGTTGGCCCAAAGGCCCATCGCTCTAGTTTTGATGATGATTAACTCATGTAGTTATAGTTTACTAATAATCTTTTGATATTTAGTTTCAGATATTTGATCAAGATATTAGTAGGTGTTTAGCTTCATCAAAGAATTCAAAGTTAAGTTTTTGAGATAGCACGTGTTGATTTAAGAGCTCGTGCATCAAGATTGCATCAAGTACTCAAGAGGAGTCTAGCTCATTGGATCAAGGTTTGGACCAAGTCAAAAAGGAGAAAATTTTCAAGAGAAGATTTTCAAAAAGACTTGTGTCATTTTGTAAGTGTTAAGATTTTATTTTTAGATAAAAAATAAAGGATAGATTAGTTGTGGAATGCTCAAGCTTATACACACACACACACAAAAGTTTGGTTTTTAAAAATTTGGTTTGTGATTGTTGATACCACCAAGAGTTGTAAACCTTCTTTATTTTGTGATATCCCTCTCGTAAGAGGTGATTGTGGAGGTTGTGTTGATATCCCTCTAGTGAGAGGTTATTACGAAGGAGTTTGGTTTGGTTATTATCCCTCTAGTGAGAGGTGATTGTTGTGGAGTTGTGGCTTTAAGCCTTATCCCTCTTGTGTGAGGTTGATTTTGTTTGGCTAAGTGCCCATCCCTCTAAGTGTAGAGGTGATAGTTGTTGTGTCTTGCCTCTTGTGTAGAGGTTGTATTGTTTGGAGAGAGGAGTTGTATACTCCCGGTTTGTATTACCCAAATCCTTAGTGGAGGTTCCCTGTGTGGGAAGTCCTGTGTGGACAATATAGTGGAAATCTTTCTGTGTGAAGGCGGGGACGTAGAGCAGTGGCTCGAACCACGAAACATATCTTATTGTTAGCAATTGATCCACTATCTCTTAATTCTCTCTCTCATTGTGCATTGCATCATATTATTCATATCATATATATGCTTGGGTTTGATTGTGTGTCATACTTGTGTTAAACCAAGAGAGCTTAACATAGCACCTCAACTCTTATTTAGAGAAATTTAGAGGAGATAGTCCAGAGCCTTTCACTGGGAATTCGGCTATACTCTTTGGTTACACTAAGTGTGTTGCAATTGATTTTAATTCCGCATCATTTGTCATTAGATTAGCCTTACACCTATTCACCCCCCTCTAGGTGTACTTTCAGACTCTGCTCAAGAAAGCAGAGCCCAGAAGCCCTCAGATTTGCTACATTCCATTGGGAATCTGAGTGAACTACTAACCTGTATTTTTGCAGGTTGGCTGAATTGCAAAGCTAAATTTCTGCAATTATCTATTTTCTTGATTAACTCACTATACTTACTTTCTAACCTCAACAGTAAAATGATGTTTGTTAAATGCTAAAAACAGTTTAGACTTTACATTTAGGTACGTGTCCAATTCATTTACATTTTATATTACTGTTGAAGAGGGCTGGAGCAAAAGGTATGTATTCATAGCAGATAGTTTAGGAAACATTCTTGAGTGATTTTTTTCTTGTTGAATGATACTTTTCTATATCCTGCACATTTTGCACAATCAGTCTTAAAGGCTTGTCCTATAAACAAGATAAGGTGGGGAAGTCATTACCCTCACTTAGCCCACAAACAATCTCCTCACTCACTAACCCAAGCCTAACTAAAGCTGAGTAGATATTGGCCCTAGGGACATCTCGGACTCATATAGGAGACTGACCTAAAGGGAAAGTTGATTTGAATTTGACTCTTTCTAAATTAGTGTCTAAGGTTGGGGATTGAGGGGCAAAACCCCAACGGTTGGTGGTTTGGCATAATTAGGCCCGTTGCTTAGGCTCGGATACCTCCCACTGTTCATGCCCGTATCTGGCCGATTAACTTGTGGTCAGATTCTGCAATATACCCCCGTGGACAGTCTAACCTGTTAGGAGTCATCTAGGTCTAAGGTCCACCCTAACTTAGGCTAGATTTTTTTCTTTTTATTTGTTTACTCATTGTTGTTTTTCTATGTTTGTGTTTGACATTTCTTGTGTGATATGGCTTATGACAATAATTTTTTCAATTTTAATGGTAATCCATATTACACCCCAACCTCTTTTTTGGATATTGCCAACCCATCATATCATAACTTTAACCAACCTAGTGTGTCAGATTGGTCTTATCTGAATCAGTATATGTCCCAGTCCCAATACTATGAACAAGGCTATAATAATCATTAATACTCCTCACAGAATCAATGGGGATACAACTCCCCCGAGTCATATTATCAACCACCTTACCAACATCAAGCATCATATACTCCTTCTCCTGAATAACTATTAGAAGAATCAATTGACTGGGAAAAGAGGATGGAAGCCTTAAACGAGCTTGAGCGACGAATTCAAATTTTAGAAGACTCAAAATCCCGTCAAAATTTTCAAATCACGGATCCTTACTCTATTTTTCAAGGAGAACATGCCAACTTGGAAAAGAGTATGAAAACCATGATTCAATGCCAAAATGATCCACTCGATATGATAGAAGCAAGACTTAGTAGATTGAAAAACATGCGTAGGAATAAGAAAAGTCTCCCTACCCAATCTTTGACTATTCCTGACACTTCTAGACATATTGGTGAAAACCAATAATCATAGTATCTCGAAGACTTTGACCAAGATTCAATTTTACCACAAAATCTTAAACTTGACCAATATCAACCCATTAACGAATTGGCAAGTTTTCATTTTAATGAGATTGAACTTAATTATGAATGTGAACCTGATCCCCAACTTTATGATTCAGTTCCCATCTTTGAATCTATGTTGACTCTGTTATTTTTATCCAATTTGGACCAAATTCTCGAGCCAACATTTATTCCCATGCCCATAAATTTAGAAATTGAATCACCAATTTTGGATAGTCACATTCCATTGATGGAAAAAGAATGTGAATAACAATTCTTGGACTTGGACTCAACTCTTGAACCAAAACTAACTCTTGAACCCAAAGTTGATTTTTCCGAGTTAGTATTGATTCCTGAACCTATCATTTTTGAGTCCAAGTCAACCATTCCACTAAGTCATATTCTTTTATTAGACATAGGTATAGACCATGATGAGTCGGTAATGATTTTTCAGGACTGGTCATGTAAAGGGAGTAAGTTTCACGATAGAATCTTTCATGATCCTATTCATATTGGGGACTGTAAATATGTAAATAGAAAAGAGGTCAATAAAGGTGGGTTCCGTGAACCACCACATTATCTTGATTGGGTAGCAACGCTTGACCCAATTAGACCACCACCGAAACCACCACCACAAGGTAATATTTTCCTTCCCTTTCTTCTTTTTCTTGCCTCTATACATTAATTCATACATTGAGGACAATGCATGAGATAGGTGTGGGGGAGGGTTCTAACATAACTTAGATTTTCCTTTTTTAAAAAAAACTTTTAACATTTTCTTTACTTTTAAAACTTTTAAAAAAAAGAATAATATTTTGATATATTTTTTATAAGAAATTAAGTCAATTTAAAGAAATAGAAGAATCATAATTAGGATTTCTTACACTTGGTCAAAATAAGATGACTTATTTGATTTTTAGGGTTAGGAAGAAAATTTGTGAAAGTAATTTGTCTTGATCTTTACCTTGATGAAATATGCTGCACACTTTATACACTTACACATTTAGGGTTCAAAAATAAAGATTCTTATGCCTTATAAAAAAAAGAGAAGAAAAAAGAAAGAAAAAAAATATATTCTATGAAAAATAAACAAATCTAATTATTGATTAGCTAGGTGTTTTGGCCTAAGCAAGCCTTGGTACTTATGCGAAAGATGATTAGATAAGTTTAAAATATATACATATATAATATATATGTATAAATCTTTTGATTAAGCTGGGTATTTGTGCCTCATAAAGCATAAGTATTCACGCTTAAAAGGGGTACATTTTATAAATAAAAATCCTTAGTTTCGTTGCCTTTTTTGCTCGAGTGCTTAAGTCCTTAGGGGTGTTTTCTCACCTACTACCCTAAGACTGTCCGGTTTGAGTGTCACTGACTAAAGGCTCGTTACATAGGCAGATTAGAAAGCCTAATGGAATTAAGGAATAATACCACCAAATAAAATAAATAAGGCATAAGTGTTAAAATTAAAGAACCCTTAGTCAAAACTTTACGATCATGAAGTGCATATGACTTAAGGTAAAGTAATAGACTAGATGAGAATTACAATTTTACTCCTTACTTTGATTGATGACATATTTTTGAATAGAGACTAAGTTTAGGAATAAAAAGTTTGAATTTTTTTATAACTTCTAGATTACTTGAAATCTTACAACAATACCTCAAATATTTTCTCTCTTTTCAAAATGATTTTCGAAAATACTAACACTTTTTTCTCTTTCTTTATGGATTTTATGGGTGTAATCCACTGAAAACCCTCACGAGATAAAAACTCGTCCTCTAAGGGGAACCCAGAGGTTTAACGGCTTGTTGCACGTACTCAGTGCAATCGCGTAGCCTGCGAAAGTGGTCTAATAATCTTTGCTTTAGTTTTGTTGTTTTGCTCGAGGATGAGCTAAAGATAGGTGTGGGGGTGTGATTGGACACATTTATTGCATTATTCTTTATTATATTTTCACATTTATCATGTAATAAATAACCTAAATTTCTTGTCTTAAATGTCTATTTTGTAGAAGATAGTCATGGGGAGAAAGAGGATAAAATAAAATAGATATCAGTTAAATTCAGATTTAATTAGATCTATTTAGTTAGAGGAGGATGATCCCAAATTCAGTTGGTTAAATTTAGTTTTTGGTAAATCAAGTGGTTAAAGGTAAAGATCAGCCGAAGATATTGTCAAATTCAGAACCCAAATAGAAAAACCAAGTGGATATGGCAATAAAAAAGATGAATCAAGATATGCTCCCCCAAGATCTGGCCATTTGGCCAGAATAGAGCCATAGATCCACGGCTATCCTTGGAGATCTGCGGTAATCCCAGGGAATTTGGGGAAGCGCCAGAGACCCCTATCGTATACTCTTCTCCTTATCCCATTTTGCCTATAAATACTGAATTTTCGGAGACCATAAGGAGCGACCATGCAGAGATAGATTTTAGGCTAGTTTTTCATTCTTTTTAGTGTAGGTTTTTATTTTCATTTTATGTAATTTTTATTTCTTTGTAAGCATAAGTTAGACTGAGATTCATGCAAGTAAGAGAGAGAGACTTATGTTGAGAGTGACACCGATGTAACCTCCTCCTTCCTTTCATCATTTCTACAAGTAATCAAAGGTAACATCTTTATGTTTTTCTTGTTTATATGTTCTTCTTGTTCTTCTTCTATTTCTACTTTTCCTCTTTTGGTTTTGATGAACATCCAAGTGAATCTAGAAGCATCAGTTTGCCATGTTTGTGTGAGCGCTAACGATATTTCATGATGATGTTCTACTCCTCAAGATTTTGTATCATTTCATTCTTGTTCGTCTTGATAATGTAATGCCAATAGGGACTGATCTCGGTCTTATAGATTATGCATTGATCGCCTCCGAAGCATGGTAAAACATGCAAGGGTTCCAGGTAAGGCATCAACCAGAGGAGGTAAGTATTTCTTTTAGCTTTTCTTTCTTTTCTTTTAACTTTTAGTTTAGATCACAAACACCACTATCTTCCAACTATTTTATTACTCTTTTCAATTTCTTTGTATATGTCATTTTCTATTTTCTCCACCTTCTCAATCTACCATTTTCTTCCTAGCTTAACTGTAACTTATTTTCTTTTTCTTTTTAAGAACTAAAAGAAGATCTTTAATCATTCTTTGTAACCTAAAAGAGAACTTGCTAAAATGCTTCCATCGCTAGTCCCTCCTAGTGGATCACGACCCGCATAGCCACTTGCTATCGCGGTAGTATTTGAGCACCTTGCACTCTTTATTCTTAAGTTACGAAATTTTGTATTCTTGTATGCAGGTAACACCTCAATCAGGTATAATTCAGACTTTGATCACAATCTAATCAGCCAGGTCAGGGCAAGATTGGTGGGAGGTATCCGCGCAAAAGCGACAGGCCTAATTAAGCCAAACCATCAGCCTTTCGGATTTCGCCCCTCAATCCCTGTCCTTAGACACTGATTTGGCAAGAGTCAAATTCTAATACCTTCCCCCTTAGGATAATCTCCTGATGAGTTCGAGATGTCCCTAAGGCTAACATCTATTAGATTTTAAGTTAGGCTTAGGCTGTGCGTGCTTAGAGATGGTTTGTGGGTTAAGAAAGGGTAATGACTTTCCCAGCTTAGCTTGTTTTGGTTTTTGCCCTTAAGATTGATTGTGCAAAGTATGCAGGATATAGAAAAGTAACATTAAACAAGCAAATAATCACTCAAAAATATTTCCTAAACTATATGTTATGCATACATACCTTGTCTCCAGCTTTCTTCAACAGTAATTGTAAAAGAAACGTAATTAGACAAATGCCTAGAATGCAAGTCTAAACGTTTTTTTTAACAATTGGAAATCAATCAGATTACTATTGGATTAAAAACAGGATATGTGAAAATCAGATATAGCAGAAATAACATACAAAAACTATTTTTTTGCAAAACAATATGTCCTGCAAAAAAGAGTTTTAGTAGTCCAAAATTTTTTCAAGCTTTTGCGCTGCAATTTCGTAGAATTTTGTTTCCTACTTTCTAGAGTAGGGGCACAGAATAGTAAGTCTTCTCTTGAAATACTTGAGCACTAAATCTTATTTCTTGATGGCCCTGAAATAAGACACCAAACTTGTTAAAAAATAATTACACCATTCCCTCCCCGATAACGGTACCAAAAATTGATTGCAAGTAAATGCAGCGAGAATTACCGTCTAGCTTTGGACTAACGGGTTGTGTCTACGAGGAGAAATGCGATGAAAGCTTTTCGATGTACCATTTAAAAAGTAAAGAATGGTATCGGTTTTTTTTTTTATATTGAAAAGAGAATGGAGAGTAGGGAAGTGATTTAAAGAAAAATTGAAAACTTAGAGAAGGTTCTGAAAAGGATGATCTTTAAAAAGGCTTGAAGAGTGATTGGTTGTTTATTTTAATATATGAAAAAGATCTGTGCTCACTATCTTACTACTCAACAATATATTCCTCTCTTAAAAATCTCAGTACCTCAACTTGATCATAGGCAAAAACTTAAGCTTGAGTTTTGAAAGTCTTAAGTAAAGCAAATAAGATTGTTTGGAAAAGCTAACTTTTTTTTAAGAACTCATCTAGAACTGAATGTTAAATCATCAAGTCATCTTTCAAGTATGAAATAAAAACTAGCTCAAGTGACATTTTAAAAATAAAAGTTTTAGAAATCCAAACCCATCCTCATGTGCCTTCAAGAACACTTTCAAAGAAGCAAGGCTTAGTTTAAGGCATTAATTGATTTTTTTGGGTTCTTTACATCAAAATCATTCAAAATAAGAGGGATCGAAGAGAGATGATAGTGAGCGCAGAAAAATAAATTTAACTACTCATAATTAATGTAAAATACAACATGTAAATGAAATGAAAATACCCGTGAATTGGAGAAGAAGATAAGTCTTGATCCTTTATTGATGTCACTTAAACTTCAAATTACAATCACTCTATTCCTTTCTCTCACTTGTATCTGGACTGAACTACAAATTAAAAACAGAGATACAACTTCTCGTGAATTATCTAACAAAGAACCTAAACCCTAAAAATAAAAAGAAAAACTTAAACTAATCTTCCGTCCCTCCTTCTCTGTAAAATGCAGTATTTATAGGGAAAACCCAGACGGAGGAGAACGTACGAAGATAGGGGGAGCAAGCGCTCCCCCAACTACTTGAACAAAGCCACAAAAATGCATCGTGTTTCCCTGCCTGGGTGTGGCTAGCTGGCCACACCCGAGGGTACTGCTCCCTTATTTCGCAATATACTTTTATCTCTTGCTGGATTTTTAGTTTTAGCTCCTGGATTTGACGAAACCTCCTTTGATCTTTGACTTTAACTAAGTGATTTGTGAAGATTTATTTTAACTGGTTTTCAACTGATTTTATCTTCTCTGATTTGCTGATCTTCTGATCTGAATTAATTCTGAATTAAATCAGAATTTTGATGGGCTTTTGGGCTCATTTCTCTTCCCTCTCCTTTAGCAATGGGCCTACATTTTTTAAAGAAGAATATAAGACTAAATACATGATTTATTCGGCAATAATTATGGAAATATGACATTATATATGCAATATATGTAACCACTCAGCGGTCAAGCCGAGATCGTGTATCGATTTCGAAGAGATCATGTGTCAATTTCACCAGGTGTTCATGAGAGTTCAATTCAGATTTGAAAAATCTTCACCGAAATGGAGAATGTAGAGAGAGGGCAAAACAGGAGATAAAGTTTTTTAACTTTAAGATAGGACTTCGATCGACCAGGCAGTCGACCGACATGCACAGGGCTTGGATGATGTTGCACGAGGAAGAAGAACCCATTATACTCGGTCCGGTTGACCAACATTTTCAGTAAGTCCAATAACGACAGAGGGCATTGAGTGGTCGATCGCACACTTAGGTTGGTCAACCGGGAGGTCGAGCAACAGTCGGGTTAGAACGAATTCTGGGCCCGACCTGAAGCTGTTTTGAGGATTTCTTCTCTTCTCTATAAATAGAGACTTGAACCCATTTTTAGGGGCTAAGGATTTTTGGTGAAGTTCTTGAGAGAACCAATTGTAATCCACTTATATCTGTAAGGATTAAGACGTGAATACGTCATGAAGGTTGATTAATATCGGATTTAGCGATTTTTTTTCTGGATCTATTTTGAGTCCGAGTTGAATTTAAGTTTCTTTTATTCTAATTGAAGGTGTATTGAGTCCAACTTGGATTCAAGTTTCCTTTATTCTGATTGAAAGAATTTGTTTAGGACTATGAAAGTTCTATGGTCTATAAATAACCCCTTAGGGATGGCCTTCAATGTATTCCAAGAAAATCCTATGAATTTGTAATTCCTAAGGATGTAATTCATCTAGGTGAAAATTCGCGAGAGAAGCTTAGTCACAAGGGTTCGTTGTTCTTAACGGCCATCAAAGGCTCATAACTTCTCAGCATGAGGTGTAAGTAATTCTTATTGTACTCCCCAAAGTTTTAATAAAGTTTCTCCCCCTTCTCCTATGGACGTACACACAATCTATTTAATCAGTGGAATCACGTTATATTGTGTGTTGGCTTTCTATCTACTTTGAAATATCTTCTTCTTCTCTTCTTCAAGTTGCCTTAATAGATCATGTAGTTCGTATCCGCTGCGCCGCCCCAGTCGATCCGGTAGTGGGGGCATCCTCTCTTGAAATCACGACAATTGGTATCAGAGCATACAAATTGTTTACCAATAATTGGTATCAGATCAAAGTCAACGTGAAGATGTTTGCGATCAAGTTTGATATTCAGAAGTTCGATGGCGTCATCATTTTCAGCAGGTGGCAGATTAGGATGAACGCCATCCTTACCCAGAGCGGGTTGAAGAAAGCACTCATAGGGAGGGAGAAAGTCTCAAGATATGAAGGAAGAAACTTGGCAGGAGTTAGATGAGAAAGCCTTGATAGCTATTCAGCTTTGCTTGGCGGACGAAGTGTTGGATAAGTTTTCTATAGAGAAAACAACGTCCTCGCTTTGGGAGCGATTTCAGGACATTATCTGAAGAAGTCGTTAGTAAATCGGCTGATTTTGAAGCTGCGTCTATTTCTTATCCGCATGCATGAAGGTATCAAGTCTCACATTACAAAATTTTCCTCCATTATCAATGATCTAGATAAGAAAGAGGTTAAGATAGAAGATGAAGATCAATCACTTTTATTACTGTATTTTTTACCTTCTTCATATAAGAGCTTTAGGGAAGCTATCATTTATGGAGGTAAGTCAACAATCAAGGTCAATGAGGTCAAGGAGCGTCTGCTCAATAAGGACAAAATTGGCACCCAGTTGACGTGTGAGTCTCATCATGATAATTTCGGGCAAGCTCATTATTCAAGGGAGAAGAGCAATAATGGAAGTTCTAGGGCAACTAAAAATAAAAGAATTTGACGTGCAACTATTGTCACAAGAAAGAGTACATTAGATCTGAGTGTTGGCTTCGAAAGAAGAAACAACCAGATGCTAATATCATTGAATTGACTGAAGGAGATGAATAACAATGCGACGTTCTATTTACAAACCAGTTGGTAACAAAGATAGATGGGTCATAGATTCTGAATGTTCACAACATATCAGTTCCAATAGAGAGATGTTCTCTTCATACACTTCGGTTCAAGGGAGAGAAGTCTTCATGGAGAATTCTGCTACAAGCAAACTGATTGGCGAAGAAACAATCCAGTTTCGGTCTCATGATGGATGCATCACTACTCTTCAAAGCGTTCGTCATGTTCCCGAATCAAGGTACAATCCAATCTCTCTTGGAGCTCTACGTAGAGAAGGGTTCTGTTTTAGTTTGAAAGGTGATCTTATGGAAGTTTTCAAAGAGGCCCATGTGATGTTTCAAGCCGAACGTGTCAGCAATATGTATATGTTACGAAATTTGGCGGTTATAGTTTGTGGATTGCAGTTATCCTCGGCTTCAAAAGTGGTGGTTGCGGAACAATCGGAGACTACGATGGATTCAAGCTTGAATGTTCAATTGTACCCCGAAGGGAGACTAGGACTAGGCATGCAACAAGGTAGTCCAGATCGTTATGCCTATGGTAGAGCAAATTCTCATAGATCTTGTGTAGATCAAGGAGATCATTGGGTAATAAAGTTCAGGTTGAGCCTGAACTTATTCGACCTCAAGATGTGAACCCCATTAGGGGGTTATGGAGAAGAGGGTGAGATAGAAATGAAGTCAAGTTTGTTCAATTGTGCGTAGATGCGAGCACATGAAATATGGTGGTTATTCTCAGACTTGGATGTATTCAAGTCAAGGGGAGATTGTTATGATTATGACGTGAATACGTCGTGAAGGTTGACTAATGTCAAATTTAGCAGTTTTCTTTTCTGGATCTGTTTTGAGTCCGTGCTGGAATCAAGTTTCCTTTATTCTAATTGAAAGTGTTTTGAGTTCGAGTTGAATTCAAGTTTTCTTTAGTCTGATTGAAGGAGTTTGTTTAGGATTAGGAGAGTTCTATGGTCTATAAATAACCCTTTAGGGATGGCCTTCAATGTATTCTAAGAGAATCCTATGAATTTGTAATTCCTAAGGGTGTAATTCATCTAGGTGAGAAAATTCGGGAGAGAAGCCTAACCACAAGGGTTCGCTATTCTTGTTGGCTATCAAAGGCTTGTAACTTCTCAGCGTGAGGTGTAAGTATTTCTATTATACTCCTCAAACTTTTAATAAAGTTTCTCTCCCTTCTCCTGTGGACGTACACACGATTTATTTGATCGGTGGAACCACGTTATATTGTGTGTTGACTAAAATATCTTCTTCGGAATATTTTCTTCTTCTCTTCTTCAACTTGCCTTAGTAAATCCTGTGGTTCGTATCTATTGTGCCGCCCCAGTCGATCCGGTTGTGGGGGCACCCTCTCCTGAAATCAGAACAATTGGTATCAGAGCATACAAATTGTTTCCCAACAGTATCTTGTGTAAATCATCAATATATCTCTCTCTTATGCCCCGAGGACGTAGGTATCTTGTTAAACCTCGTAAATCTTGATCTCCCTCTTTTTGTGTGTGTGTTTGTGTTTTAGGGTTTATGTTCTTAGCATGTTGCAGCCCCAACATAATCAAGGGAGAATCGCTCTCTGCCAGAAAACGAAGACCCCTAGCTCTCTGTATTTCAAAATATAGTCTCGTATTGAATCTTTTAACCCTTCACAAACCTTAAATTAAGAATTAATCATAGTCGTCCATATTGATTTGCTGCTGCATACATTAATTAAGCTAGATTTCTAAATTGGAGTAGAGTCAACAGGACTTCTAAACCCACCATGCGTGCACAAGGATTTAGGATCGGGCTTATCCAAATATGGTGACAACTACATGGATTTTGGATTGTGAATTAAAAAATAACAAAAACATAAAATTTTAAAGATTTTAACACTCAGCATCGGCGCCATTCTGGCAGGATGAACAGACCTGATACTAATGTGTCAAAAGTTAATTTCTAGAAATTTTTTTGAGGGATGTAATTTTTGAACTTTTTTAAAATGAGGGGTGTTTCAAATAATTGCCCTTTATTTTAAAAAAAGGTGATATATATATATATATATATATATATATATATATATATATATATATATATATATCTATTTTACAAATAATATGCGCCTGATTTTTCTTGCACTTTCTAAAAGTTAACATTGGTCTCAACTTTGGTCCCTAGAACAGGGTGAATTGGGACAAAACTAAATTATGGTTAAAAAAATTTGCAGAAAATTTGTACTACTGGTAGAATCAAAATATTTAAAAAGAATTACAGTAACAATAATATTACTGGTAGAATATAAAATAGACTGGTATACTGTTAATAAGTTGCTGGTAGAATCACTTAGAAATTTTTCTAAGCACAAGCAACTAATAGTGTAATCATAATAAATTAAATAAGTAATTCACAGTAATGAACTAAATTAAAGAGAGAAACAAAGAATTTTAGGGTAGCTCGAAAAACCCACTACGTCTACTACCTAGGAGTCTCCTCTCTAGAATTTTAAAATCTATTAAAAAGCTTCTTTCCAAAATTATGATTACACCGCCAAGACTCTTTTCTCCTCTTCTCAGAGAGGGTGCACAAATTTTACAAGATTGTTTTGTTCTCTAAAATAAAAATGAGAACCAATTAGTCCAAATACACACATCAAGTAAAAATATACAAATGAGCCTTTATGTAATCAAGAGGCATAAATAATTTATTTTCAATAACTAGGCACAATTAAATGAGAATCAAAGTAGGATAAAAAAATATTTAACTTAAGATTCTCAAATAAAGAATTGAAAGAAGTATGAAGATATTGATGAAGAATCGAATGATTTGCACTTCGAGTAGCAGAGAAATTGTTGGAGAATTTATCAAAGTGGAGATCAATAACACCTTTCTTTAACAGAACAAATGATTATGCAATTTAAATCTCACTGTTACAGAAAAATTTCAGCTCACTAAAACTGAAATCTTCCTGTTTTACAAGTATATTCTCCATTATTTTTGAAAAGAGAAGCTCAGAGCTATAAATAAAGGCTCACTAAAATTTGTTCGTTGGAGGGAAAGGCTCAGCAACACACAATGAGAAAAAGGATGCATTAAATGCAATGGTAAATTCAATGCAAACAAAGAGTTTTGAGCTGAGATTTTCTTGACCAATTGAAACAACTTAAGTAATAAAATCTGCAGCGAATTTTCAAAGTGTGTGAGCTACAGGATCTCCTCATTTAATGTGGCAACAGTTCACAGGATATGGTTGCCAGGACTTGCTGGCAGCAAAGTTATTTAAATAGTAACCAAAATAAATGAGAGAGAGAGAGAAGGCTCTATTTGAAAGTGACAGATAGAGGAGGGGAGGGAGGGAGGGAGGGGGGGAGAGAGAGAGAGAGAGAGAGAGAGAGAGAGAGAGAGGAGTCTTTATTTGAGAGAAAAACACACACACACAGAGAGAGAGAGAGGTGTCCTGTAGGGAGATGATTATATAATTGTTATATCATGTTTTCATGGCTGATCATTCCACAAAAGAATTACTCCTATGTGTTGTTTGTTTGGCTAAAAAAGCAGTGAAAGACCGAATTCTTATAGCTCAATAACATCTACGGTATTTATTTAAATCGGAATTCGTAAAACATTTATGCAATTCAACAACCACTCACTTACAACCTAATTATCAGTCACTTATAACTCACTTACAATTAATTTTGTAGTCATACAAATTTGTATTATTTTTTATATTAATATTAATTTTTTAATATTTAGTATTTTTAGTATTTATTTGCAATATTTAAATTTTTTAAATCACCAAATAGTTAATTTTATGGTCAGCTTCTCCACTTACGACTTACACATTATGATAACCAAACACCGTAAAACACAATACATTTTTTCATTTACAACTTTATATTACCAACCAAACACCGTAAAACTTACATGCATGTATTCATTTACAACCGTAAAAGAGTTCATCAACTACGACTTACAAATTACGGTCAATTACGACAACCAGACATAGAATACACTGATTAACAATAATCATTATATCATGGCAAAAGATATAGCGATTCTAAAGTGACAAGTGAGAGGGAAGAAAAGTTGAACACAAAGAGTCATGACATGATATTAGGTTATATCAATAAAAATGAGACAAAATAATATATGACAGACTCTCTAGAAGGAGAAGGAATTATTGGATTAAGTGATGGTAGGATGGTGAAATAGCCTCGGTAGAATATAAAAGACTTAGAAGGATTTAATTGAGTTTTATTTGTGTCTTACTTTTGAAGATAAAATAAAATACCACTTGATTACTTATAATTTTTTTATGATGTGAAAATTTGAAGCTCTTAATCTCTTCCTCCAGTAAGCTCATATATAGCTTACTGTAGCTTTAATCTTGATTGTAATATTGGAGCTATAATCTTTCCAACCTCCTTTTAGATGTTGCAAGTTAGAGTTTAGCCAGTGTCCATCCTCGGTCTCTTGTCTTATTTTATAATAAGACAAACTATTAAATAAATGTATTAGTAGCTTAATTTATAAGTTAACTATATCATCAAAATCTTAGGGTTAAAATCAACTAAAAGGGAAAAGAACATCATATATAAGAAAACATTTAATCCATAATTGCCCTCCCTCAGAAAAATAAGAACCACAGACCTTGATATTTTCCAGTCCGATGGCATTTGTTTGATAATCAGTCTGTCTCTTCTACAAAGATCTATACTACTGCTTTCTCAAGCCACAAGTTTCAGTAGTCGTGAAAAATGTGCCGGTCTCCAATTTGTCCCCAGTCCTCACATTTTGTTCACTCCTCACTACATCTCTCTCTACATATAAATGTTGGAAGTACCCCTGAATCCTACCATCAAAAAACTCTCACAATGGCGCCCATACTGCTCTCAGTCCAGAGACGAAAGCCCGTGCTCGTGGCTCCGGCCGAGCCAACCCCACACGAGTTCAAGCCTCTCTCGGACATCGACGACCAAGAGAGCCTGAGGTTCCAGGTCCCGATCATCCAGTACTACAGGAACAAGCCCGAGATGAGAGGACGCGATCCCGCTGCCATCATCAAAAAGGCCCTGGCCAAGGCCCTTGTGTTTTACTACCCGTTCGCCGGGAGGCTGAGAGAGGGGCCGGCGCGGAAGCTGGTGGTTGAGTGCACTGGAGAGGGGGTTCTGTTTGTTGAGGCTGATGCCAATTTGAAGCTTGAAGAGTTTGGGAAGCAGTTGCCTCCTCCGTTGCCGTGGCTGAGTGAGCTCTTGTATAATGTTCCGGGATCGGATGGAATTATTGGCTGCCCTTTGCTGTTGATTCAGGTAAAGCAGCTGAATTTTACTAGTTTATTTATAGCTTATAACGCTTAAATTTCTTGCAGGTCACTAGACTAGCATGCGGGGGTTTCACTTTCGCCGTCCGCCTCAACCACACCATGTCGGATGCTCAAGGAATAGCTCAATTCCTCAACGCGGTCGGAGAAATGGCACGCGGAGAACCTTCTCCCACCGTGCATCCTGCGTGGTCTCGAGAGCTCCTAAGTGCTCGAAATCCTCCATCGGTGACACGCGATCACAGAGAATTCGACGCGATTCCTGAATCCCAACGAACCCTGTTCCCACCCGACGAACACCTAGTCCACAAGTCCTTCTTCTTCGGCCCCATAGACATCACCACTTTGAAGAAAAAGGTGCTAATTCCCTGCACCTCATTCGAAGTCCTAGCAGCGTCTGTATGGCGAGCCCGCACCATGGCATTGCGCTTGGACCCGAGCGATGAGCTCCGGTTCATGTTCAACATAAACCTGCGCGCCAGAATGAGCCCCCATTTGCCTGCTGGCTACTACGGTAATGTGTTCGTGTACCCCGCTGTGCTGTCCACCGTCAAAAAGCTATGCGAGAGTCCTTTGAGCTACGCTGTTGAGCTTGTCAAGGAGGCCAAGGCCAAGGCCACGGACGAATATATCAAATCGGTGGCCGATCTGATGGCCCTCAGGGACCGGCCGCCATTTGCGATGAACGGTGCGCCACGTGTGTACTGTGTTTCGGATAACACTCGTGTTGGATTCGCCGAAGTTGACTACGGGTGGGGGAGCGCTGTGTACGGTGGTCCGGCGACGGGGGGCTTCGATGCCCTTCCCGGTGTGTTGAGCTTCTTCGTCGCGTTTACGAATGAGCAGGGAGAGAGAGGAACTGTTGTGCCCATGTGTTTACCGGAAGATGCGATGGGGAGGTTCGCCATGGAGGTTGAGCAGTTGATTCGAGCACCGGTAAACTTTAGAAATATGTTGTAACTTCAACTTCTTTTCAATTACCAGATGCAAGTTAAGATAATATTTTGTAGGAGCCAAAGAACTTTCAACAATATTTTTCATTAGAGAACATCACTGGCTCTCATTGGTTGAAGGTGAGATGAAAATGGAGAGACGATACTGTGTAACTCAAGTGTTGTGTCTCTTCTATCTTCTCCAATCAGAAAATGCCAGCCCAAAGTGGTCCGCGATCATTGGCATGGCTATGAGTAGAGCATCCAATCAGAAAATACCACTCCTGATTTAATAGAGAATACTCTTTTATTTTTTAAAAAATACATATAATTCATAAGTATATGTTAAAAAAAATTACATCCCCTCAAAATTTATACCTGATTCCGTCACTGATTTGGACCAACACCAAATTTGATTTTTGTAAGCAGAAAATGATATTTTGCTAAAGTTTTTTATTTTCTTAGATTTTTCTTAAGAATGTTTTGTTGAAGCAATTTAACTTGAACCACTAAATGGAGATTAGTGGCTCACAAAAAAAAATTCCAAAAAGCTTGTTTGACAATTAATATTTGTTTGACAGTGGCTTTAATTTACAAAATTGTGATCACTAAGAAAGCGAGATCACGACTGATAACAACACTAGTACAATATTTCATCAATTTTGAAAAAATTAATTATACTGCAATGCCTGCTCTTTTCTCTTTTTATCAATAGAAATGTTGCATAGGATTTTTTAATTTTAAAATTTCAAATTAGATTCTTGCATAAATTTGTGTGCTACTAAATTAAGTGAAAAGGAACATTCTTGTAATGACTAATTTCAAATTGAGATGGAGAAAAGAGGGGGGTTAAATTCAAATTGAGAGGTATAACTGAGTGTTTACACTTAAATTGGGTGTGTAAAATATAAGGATATTTAGAATAATTTGAGAGGACCTATTTAATAATTTATTAAATTTAGTAACTAATGGGTGTACAAATAACCGCACTCTGATTACATGGGCATGCGCCCCTTGCATCCATCACGCATCAAATCAAGTATTCAATGTGAAACCAACCAAAACAATTAGATGGCTATACGTGTCGGGGCGACCACTGAGAGTGGGCCAAAATGTTTTCATCGCAATCAAAATTTTGATTGCTACTTCTCCCCAAAAAAAGGGGAAAAAAAGAAGGGTTGCTAACTGAAAAATAGAAGAAATTTTAGGTAACAAGTTAGATATTGCGCCCAAGTAAGCAGTTAACCCGTGCTAAACTTACACCCAAGCTTTAATAACTTCTTATAACACTAATATATACACCAGAGAGTATTTATGGAACAAGTGGAGAGGATGAAAAATGCTTATTATACTATTATTTGAATTACTAGGAAGACTCTCTAATCAGTCTAATAACAATATAATCTAGTATAATATTAATAGTACAATTAGCATCACTTGAATAAGATTCGAGATTATATGCTAGATAACTATTCGAGATTATATGCTAGATAACTATTGTTCAAGCATTCCAGATATTTTCCTTAAGTTTTTTCACATGGAATCTTTATCAAAATAAAAGACAAACCATCCAAATTCGGACTTAATTGGGTTAAAAAACCCTAATAAGAATTGTAAGCACACAACTCATAGTAATTTTGGTCTCAATCTAGATAGACAGATTCCTCTCACTTACTTAGGTTATATCTTCCTCATATGATGTGTTATTTTTATCTTGGGCTAAGGTATGGAAAAGAGTTATATATGGAAATTGTCCCATGCCTTAATTATTCGAGCACTACTCTCAATATTACCCACAAGTTAGAAGATTTTTTGCTTGACAATTTTGATGACACTACAACAGAAATGGGCTTCCACGTCGCTCATTTCACGTCCATTTTAAGTCGCAACTGGCGTGCATCAAAAAGAGGTGACAATTTTTGAATTTGATGAAAAATACACAATTTTGCTTTTGAATCTTTTATGGCGGTTATTTAATTAACTGCCGGAATATATTAATTTCATGGCGGTTCTTTGAAGAACCGCCGTCAAAAAAGTTGACCGAAAATCCCCCAACGTTTTTCCCCCCAATCTAACCCTATCTCTCTCTATCTCTATCTCTCTCTCTTATCTCCCTTGATGCAGCTACACTGGATGTCTCTCTCTTTCTCGCCTCCCCTGACGCCTCCTCTGACGCCTTCATCCGTAGAGTTCATCGACACTGTTAGTTCCTCCAATCCTCGAGGCCCTTGTCACTATCGCTGACCTCGAGGCCCTCATCTCCCCTCGAGGCCCTCGCTTTCAGCTCCTCCCCTCGAGGCCCCGCTGCCATTGTTGTTCCTCGAGGACCTAGTTGCCATCTTCCCCCGTCGTCTCTCTCTTGATCTCCCAGACATTTCACAACTGAATTCCAGTGCTCTCGCTACTCATTCCCCTCTCAAGCCCCCATTCATGGATGTCGGTCATTGTCTCTCTCCCCCTACCGTCGATGTTCATGGATCTCGAGTGAAGCTCACATGCTGCTCTCTTTCCCTCGCCATCATTTGTCACTCTCTTACAGACGATGTTTATGGATCTCGGCCGATGCCGCTCTTGGCCAGTCTCGTCGTCTCGAACAACACTGTCGCCATCGCCGCTCTCGGATCCACTCTCTAGATATAGAAGAAGGTTAAGGCATTATCCCTTTTATAATTCTTTGCTTTCTAGAAATAAAAATTCATTTTTTTTAATATAGAAATTTTACTCTAAATATTGAAAATAAAGAGAACACATAACTTTTACTTAATAAAATTTTATAGTAGTGGTGGTGGTGGTGACGTGCATTTGTTAATGGTCGTTAGGGGGTGTGTGTGTATGATGTGTGTGGTGTGGTGGTGGTGGTGTGTGTTGTGTGTGTTGGCGGCGGTGGTGGTGGGGGGTGTGCGCGCGCGCGCATGTATGTGGTTTGTGTGCATGTGGGGGGTGTTGGGGGTGATGTGTATGTGGTGGTGGCGCTGGTGTAGGTGGTGGGGATGCACATGTGGTATGTGTGTGCGGGTGGTGGGGCAGCGGTAGAGTGTGGGAGGTGTACGTGCATGCGCGCGTATGCATGTGCGCGTGTGGTGTGTGCGTGCATTTGGTGTATGCAGAAAAATTAATGTATATATGTAGAAAGAAATATGAGTGTATATAAAAATAAAAACATTGTAATCATAAGAACTGAGTTCACCAAAAATATGAACAAAAAAGAAAAATGAAAAATCAAGAAAAATAGCTATAATTAGACTATCAATTTGAACTCTTTACATATTTTGTATATTGTTATTAATTCAATTTTTTTTTTGTTTTTAATGTCTACACTAGATAAATATGGATCGAAAATGAATGTTTTCTAGTAGGTTAACTATTGAATATGAGAATGGTGTAGAGGAGTTTATTAAATTTACTATTGAGCGTGCCGACAATCCTAATCGTATTAAGTATCCGTGCATAAGATGTGGTTGTCTTAATAAAGTTATTGTTGTATTAAGAGACTATTTAATTATTAATGAAATTGATCAAACTTATACAAGATGGATACGGCATAATGAGAGTACAAGAGCAGATAGACTGATTATTTTAAATGATAGAAGATGTGATGAAAGAGAAGAAGTTGATTGTAGTGAAAGTGATCAATTAGAAAAACATGATTCATGATGTAGAAGAAAACTTCACATTTATTAAGTGGTTCTGAAATCGATTTAATACTTAATGAAAAGAAATAAATAAGCATATAAACTATATAAGACACATCAATCCAGCTCAATCAAGGAGAAAAAAGTGGGTAATAGATGAGCACAGTAAATCATTCATTAAGTGGTTCCGAAATTGAGTTGATACTCAATTGATAACTAAATCAAATTGTATGTCTGAAAATTTAAGATGGTAGTGCATGGGCCTCGCATGTATATCATGTCTTGTTGTGGATATCCTATAATGGTTAATATTTTTACACAAAAACACATGATGACAGGTGTACTATACAAAACAGTGAGTTACCTTAGTGGCTCAAGCAATACATATTTTCAGCGCCAAAGATAACAAATTAGTATTTGCAAATACGTCACACTATAGGCTGATCGAGGACATATGAGAGTTAGATTACACTATGTTTTGAGTTTCTGTGTTCTGGTGTAAGTGGGAGGAGAATAATAATGGCATCAAAGTTGATAAATAAGAAGTCATTCTAATGGATCTTAATAAAGAGGGTCACAAAGAGGACACAATCATATTAGCATCACAAGTAAAATAAGTATTTTACATCACAGATCCTGCCGATAAACAATAGTCCATTATTCTCTTAATGAAACCACAAATTACAACTAATTGTGATAGTGAGAATGATACAGGAGATAATATTGATGAGGCTCCTCTTTTTCTCTAGGATTAACAAGAGGTGATAATATGGATGGTGATGATGGGAACGATAATGTCGAGGACAGTGAGTTTTACATAGGAGATGATCATTTTGAAGAAATATTGGTTGAGAAAAGTTTAAAAAAGGAAAGAATAAAGGTAAATCTATTTATATGTTATATTTATTATTTATTTATGAATTTACTGTTTCTTACTTTCTTATATTATTAATGAGGATCTAGTTTTTTGTGTTTATGTTTCTTAATAGGCATATGGATTCCTCACAGGCCAGTCAAGATGCCTAAAAGAAGAGGGCTCGAGGCCCCACTCGCATGGATCATCTCATTTTAATGAGAAATCAGAATGGGAGACTAAATGTATAGTTGAATGAGAGTAACGCACCGTTTGGTGAAGAGGGAAGGCAATTGAGTAGTTACATTATATGTGTAGCTCGTCGTTACATCCCTGTTGACATCGAAAATTGGCATGCGGTTTCTAGAGAGTTGAAGAACAAATCTGGGATAATCTTTTGGTAAGCAAATTCAGAATAATTTAATTGTCTATATATATACTAGATTTATTCTTTTATAAGTATATTAATATTTTTGTTATTTATTGCAGAGTGTATTCATTCTAGATGGGGGGCAAAGCATGATTTAATAATGGTGGCTGGTCAAAGGTAGAAAAAACATTTAAATTATTTGACAACAGAATTCATCGACAAAGGTTTAATAAAAAATTCTCCATAAGAATATGACCTTGTTCACCAAGAAGTTTGGGAAACTTCGTATTTCAGCATTCTACTGCAGAGTTTAAGGTTAGTGCAACATAACTATAAATTGTACAGTAATTAAATTACATATTTGAAATTTTAATGTTATTTTAATAATTATGTTTCTAATAAACTCTGAACAAGAAGAATAAAGATAATCAGGAAAAGAGAGTCAAATGTAAGCACTGATTAGGTTGTAAGGGATATGCCCAGTATAAATAAGAACTGATAAGAGTGTTTTTTTGTTTATTTTTAATATTTACATATTTTTTATAGATTATTACTTATGTCTTGTATATATATTTTGTACAATAGATAGTCAAGAGATCAAGTGAGGATGGTTCACCCGCCTGCTCAATTTCTCGGTAGAGTTTTGAAAAAAGCTAGAATTTCTGCAGATGGCTCGTACATAAATGCACATAGTAAAGAGTTGCGTAAAAAATTGTAAGTGTTTATATTTACACATAGCATTCTCACTTTTTTGAAATTTCTATACATATATACTACAAAATTTCTTCTAGGACTTTTTTCTGATATGTATCTCAAGGAGACATTCATCCATCTGAAATGAATGACATATTGGTCATGGCATAAGAGACTGATGAGCAACACTGATCATGTTAGAGCCATGGGACAATGGGCTATCCTGGTGAATTACTTTCATACACCTCGCCAACGTCATATAATTCATACAGACGAGGAGACAGAAAGGCTTAGTGAAGCCACATTTGAAGCCAAAGGGAAGGCACGAGAAGCCGAGATGAGATTTGAAATGATGAAAGAATTTCGGCTGGAGTTCTTACAAACCTGTATGCCACACCCTTGCCATGTTGCAGTACGCCCTTCTTCTGCTACACTATATAGCGGCTACAACAGTTGTACAGTTTCAAGACATTTATCCGATATTCCAGAGGTAATCTTATTTAATTTTTTTAATATGTTGAGTTTTGAGCACCATGTGTATTTTGTTAATGCATTGATTTTTATTTGGTTGTCACAGGGCGGTAATCTTCTGGTTTCTTTAGCCATTGACCCTAGTAACCATGAAATATTATCTGTAACGACGATTATTTTTAGGACCATCATAAAAGGTTAAAATTTTCATTGATATATAATCGCTGTTAAATGTGGATTTTCATGGCGTTTTTACTGACAACTGCTATGAAATGTCTGTGCTTTCATGGCAGGTTAAAACCGCCGTGAAATTTTAACGTTACACGGATAGACGGAGGTTTTTGACCGGCCATCGTTGCTGTTTAACGACGGTTTTAAACCACCGTGAAAGCCCATTTTTGTTGTAGTGCGACCATTTTCCATTTAGCTCTTATTCTATATATAGTTTAAGATAAGATTATAAATATATATATACAGAAATATGTATATAAGCCGACAGCTGAGAGTCTCTCTCAGCCTGCGGTGACGTGGCACAATATTTGTCACACCAATAAGTTGCGACCCGCTTATAAATTACTAAATGCCCCTCGGTAAAAAGTACTTGTCCCGCTATTGTTTATTATTATTTTTTCCCTATATCTTTTACCGCTCGTTGTCAAATTTAGGGTTTACTTTTCCTACCATAAAGTTTTTTCTGAAAATAGCGATTTTCGGATCAGGTTTTACTCCTTTTTTATTTTAATGTCGATGTCGGAGCAGTCCACTTCCCCTGCCAATTCTGGTCTCAGTCGTAAGCGATCTCTATCTCCCGATCTAAATATGGACCATATATCATCTGGTTTAACTTTCTATCAGAATATTGAAAGTATTGAAGGGTTGAGATCTTTGCATGCTGATCAAGAGGTTTTTATTTTATCAATTTTTTCTCACAATTTCTTAAATGTCTCAGATTTTTTTGTGTAGTGTATATAGAATTGCGACCTAGATTTCGTTTTACAGAACAATATAATCACTTGTTCTAAAGTCTTTTTTTTCAGAAAGAATTTCACTGTTTTGTTAAATGCGATCTCAGTCGCACCTATTTAATTTAATACACTAAAATTTATGAACTGCGACCGCTAATTTAATATACTAAATTTTACTAACTGCGACCACGGTCGCAGTTTATATTAAAAATATTTTTCCGGCTATCAAAGCTAGCTTATAACTGCGACCTTAGTCGTAGCCCTATTTTTTATAGTTTTGACACGTGTCCATGTCAATTATATCTATCTTATACACTAAATTTTAAGAACTGCGACTTAAGGTCGCAGTATATACTAATGAGAGAGTTGCACAGTTATTATTAACGTTTTTAAAAAATCTGAACATACGGAAAACTGCGACTACGGTCGCAGTCTATTATTCGGAAGTTACAGATTACTTTACATCTGCGACCTTGGTCGCAATTTTCGTTATTACAGTTCAGATGTGTGATATTCAATTATTTATTTTTATTTAGTTCAGCAATTTGTTTTGTAGGATCTGAATTCACATGGAGAAATGTCTGGAAGCTCAAATCTGTTTTTAGGGAAACAGTTTTCCACGGATGATGAAGCATACAACTTCTACAATTCTTATGCAAGGAACAGAGGTTTTGGCGTGAGAAGAAAAGGAATAGATAAGTCACGGAGGCCTCCTCATAGAGTTATTTGCAGAAAATTTTGTTGCAACAAGGAGGGTGTGAAGAAGTTGTGTGATAAAAGACAAGATGGGCTTACAGTCCACCGTCGAATCGACACTAGAGTAGTGTGTCCTGCTGAGATGCATGTGCGTCTTCGTTTTTTATTTGACAGAAAATCTTGGGTTGTCACCCAGTTTGTTGATTCTCATTCACATGAATTATCAAGCCCGGATAAGGTCCATCACTATTACTCTCACCAGACACATCGATCAAAGATTAGCAGAAGCATTATGAGCAGTTTGGTTGATGTAGGAATTCGCCCTTCAAATATTTTCCGCGTTGTTAATGCAATGAACCACGGAGAAGGTTGTGAAGAAGTAAGCCCGCAACAAGTTATTGATTTTACTCGTCACCGTAGAAGTAACGTTGGCCATGAGTTTATTTCGATCATCAAATATTTTCAAGAAAAAGCGGAGTCCGATCCAGATTTTTTCTTTGCCAGTGAAGTTGACAATGCGGGCACACTTAGAAGCATTTTTTGGGCTGAAATATGGTTAAAAGTAAATTGTATATTTTGAAAATTGGACCCTTTCAATTTTACACTGCGACCTAGGTCGCAGTATGCAATATATTTATCTCAGTCGCTGTTTTTTTTTAACTGCGACATTAGTCGTAGTGTATCCCATTTTATTTAATTTTAACATTTTTGTAACTTAGACATTGGATTTTAGTCTGTTTGTTATCCTATAATGGACACCCTTTATATATAAATAATTCAAAATTTCCAAAAGGTTTATGCTCTCAAACGACGTGAACATGACATAAATTAATTATCTGCCTTTTTTTCAAAAAGTATATACTTTCCGGGTGACTGTTCAGTTTTTGAAAACAGGTTAAAGTTAATATATTTTTACATGCAGTTACTTTTTAATTTGAATACTGCAAGACTATTATTATTTTAATTTCTTACGGTAGAAAAAGGCAAGGAGGATCGTGTTACTTTTCGTTAAATTAATTATTTTAATAAAATTTAAAAAATATATCGTTATGTTTATAAAAACTTTGGGCAATGCGACCATGGTCGCATTGCGATCTGAAATATGATTCATTAACTGCGATCGCGATCGCTGTCTCAATTACATTAATAGAATGCTAATAAATAGAAAAAAAATTTATAGACGAAATTATGCATATTGCGACCATTGTCGCATTATAAGCAGTCTATACAACTTCCCAGTGTTGATTGCGACTTTTATCGCAGTACAAATTCTGAACTCATTATTTGTTACTAATATCACTGCGACCTAATTAACATGCACTCTGTTACAGCTATAGAATGGACATAAGGAAATCTCAGTGTATTCTATAACAAATGAATAAAAATATATACAGATTACATTAATAAAGTCAACAGACCTGCTTTATAAATAGGATACGTTTATAAAAAAAATGATCTATATGAATGAATTAAGAATATTATAATTAAAAAATTAATTAAATTTTCAATTTTCAAATACCATCCTTCTTATAAATTCTGTTTCTTCATCCCAACTTTTCTCTTTGTCTGCGAGAAACATGTATGCAAGCTCGCTTCTTAGTCTCTGTACAGTGGCCGCCGTCACAGCATCAACTGTTGTTGGAGAACCAAATGCTATACTCTCGATGTACTTGCATACATATACAGCGCAATCAACACTGAAAATTATACAGGGAAATCATTACATGAGATTAGACTTTTGTACTCAAAATAAGCAGAAAATATGTTGTGTAAATGTCAAAAAAAAATACCTATTTGCTTGTTAGGGACATCTTGCGTATTTTATATATGCTTTTTTCATCTTTTTATTGAAATCAATTTTAAAATTTTGTAATAACCTTTCTTTCTGCAATGTCAATAGAAGAAAAAAAAACCAAGGGGAGACCTAGAGGTGCATCCAGGCTTAAGTCTGGTTTTGAAGATTCTCTATCACAGAAGGAAGTGAAGTATCGAAAGTGTGAAAATTGTCAACAGCTGGGCCATTACAGGACTGGTTGTCCATTATTGGTATGAAATTTAACCTGTTATATAATTTAATTAAAAGTCTGTAATAACCAAGGGGAGGCCTAGAGGTGCATTCAGGCTTAAATCTGGTTTTGAAGATTCTCTATCACAGAAGGAAGTGAAGCATCGAAAGTGTGAAAATTATCAACAGCTGGGCCATTACAAGACTGGTTGTCCATTATTGGTATGAAATTTAACCTGTTATATAATTTAATTAAAAGTTTGATGTTTCAAATTCTTACCTTTCCTTTTTAATTGCAGAGGAAATAGTTTCATGTTGCGTCTACCTGGAACGAATAAAATTTTCATTTTTACATCTTCAGTCATCATCTGCGACCATGGTCGCATTGTTAAAGAAAGAGGCATTTCAAGTACTGCGACCTGTGTCGCACTGTAATAACATTTTTTGATCCTTTTCAAGTGCTTCCCATCTACTGTTCTTTTGTCAGCAGTTGTACTTTAAAATTTCACTGCGACAACGTTGGACTATATATTTTACTTTTTAGTTCATTGAACATAGGCTGCGATCAGGATCACAGATCATATTTGACTATATTTGAGAGCGACTTTGATCGCAAATATAAGAAGTGTATTTTCATATCTGCGACCGGAGTCGCAGATTATCATTTCAGTGGAAAATTTTTGTTGCTTTTCAAGTGTCCCCCGTCTCTTATTATTATGTTGTGTATTAGTTCACTGAACATAGACTGCGACCATGGTCGCAGTTCATATTTGACTATTTGACATCGACTTTCTCGCGGTCTACAGCAGTTGCAGAAAGATCAGTGTATTTTCATAACAGCGACAAGAGTCGCAGTTTAAATTTCACGGGAAAGTTGGATTGTTTAACTCTCAACTTTGAATGAAATTTTACATTAAGTTCTTTAATTATGTTACCAGTTTAATATGCTGAGATATGGTTAAAAGTAAATTGTATATTTTGAAAATTGGACCCTTTCAATTTTACACTGTGACCTAGGTCGCAGTTTGCAATATATTTATCTCAGTCGATGTTTTTTTTTTACTGCGACATTAGTCGCAGTGTATCCCATTTTATTTAATTTTAACATTTTTGTGACTTAGACATTGGATTTTAGTCTGTTTGTTATCCTATAATGGACACCCTTTATATATAAATAATCCAGGAATTCCAAATGGTTTATGCTCTCAAACGACGTGAACATAGCGTAAATTAATTATCTTTCTTTTTTCCAAAAAGTGTATACTTTCCAGGTGACTGTTCAGTTTTCAAAAACAGGTAAAAATTTAATATATTTTTACATGCAGTTACTTTTTAATTTGAATACTGCAAGACTATTATTATTTTAGTTTCTTACGGTAGAAAAAGACAGGGAGGATCGTGTTACTTTTCGTTAAATTAATTATTTTAATAAAATTTAAAAATATATCGTTATGTTTATAAAAACTTTTGGCAATGCGACCATGGTCGCATTGCGATCTGAAATATGATTCATTAACTGCGATTGCGATCGCTGTCTCAATTACATTAATAGAATGCTAATAAATAAAAAAAATTATAGACGAAATTATGCATATTGCGATCATTGTCGCATTATAAGCAGTCTATACAACTTTCCAGTGTTGATTGCGACTTTTATCGCAGTACAAATTCTGAACTCATTATTTGTTACTAATATCAATGCGACCTAATTAACATGCACTCTATTACAGCTATAGAATGGACATAAGGAAATCTCAGTGTATTCTATAACAAATGAATAAAAATGTATACAGATTACATTAATAAAGTCAACAGACCTACTTTATAAATAGGATACGTTTATAAAAAAAATGATGTATATGAATGAATTAAGAATATTATAATTAAAAAATTAATTAAATTTTCAATTTTCAAATACCATCCTTCGTATAAATTCTGTTTCTTCATTCCAACTTTTCTCTTTGTCTGCGAGTAACATGTATGCAAGCTCGCTTCTTAGTCTCTGTACAGTGGTCGCCGTCACAGTATCAACTGTTGTTGGAGAACCAAATGCTATACTCTCGATGTACTTGCATACATATACAGCGCAATCAGCACTGAAAATTGTACAGGAAAATCATTACATGAGATTAGACTTTTGTAATCAAAATAAGCAGAAAATATATTGTGTAAATGTCAAAAAAAAATACCTGTTTGCTTGTTGGGGACATCTTGCGTATTTTATATATGTTTTTTTCATCCTTTTATTGAAATCAATTTCAAAAATTTGTAATAACCTTTCTTTCTGCAATGTCAATAGAAAAAAATATCAATATTAATCAAATTAAATGCAAATATTCAGTAATTTCAAGATTAAAATCAACTCACCATTGTTCTTGCATCTGTTTGATAAAGCTTTAATGTAATACTTGATTTTTCCGTTGGGACCAAAGAGTTGTAAAAAATTCACTCTTGTGTTTGGCAATCAAATGCCAACAAGGTCCAGTGAAATCCAGCTTCCTTGGTAATGTGTTTGTGATTGATCGGGAAGAACATGTACTGCACATCACTTGTCCAGTTTTTCAACAACTGCTTAATGAAATAATCTTCAAAATCTCTATTTTTAGATACAATACCATGCTGTAAAAAACAAAATAAATTCAAATATTTTTCTATTTAATAAATAAATGCAATAAAAATATCAAAAACGACATGAAAATTCAAACATTTTTATTTTTATTGCTAATCTGATAGCGTTTTGATTGATTCTGCCAAGAAAACAAACTGCGACCAAGGTCGTTGTGTTGTTATTGTTAATTATATTTTTAGCTGCGACCTTGATCGCATTCGTCAGTATTCAGGTTTAAATTTTTAGGATTACTTATCAAATGCGACTGCGACCAAGGTCGCAACATTCATTATATTAAGCTTCATATTTTATAAACTCAACTGCGACTAAGGTCGCTGTGTTGTTATTGATTAGGAATATGGTTGCTGCGACTACGACTAAGTTCGCAACTAGCAATTTTCAGATTATTTTCTAAAATTACTTATCAACTTACCGGACTGCGACCATGGTCGCGACAAATCAATATGCCTTATCAGCAGTAAAAGCGACTAGTAGAATTTTTAACCATCAAATTAAATTTAAAAGTACTACATTAATTAGAAATTTGATGTTTTAATTAATTATAAAGGAGAACATAGATGTTTACCCAAGCTTCGCTTCGAAAGAATATACTTTTTAATCCTCCTCTTTTCTCTAGATACTTCATGTAGAAATAAATTATATTGGCATCTAAATCTCTACTGAACATCAAATTCTCAATGTCATTTTTTGCAACCATTATTCCGTTGTCAGTATCCTGATATGCAGTAGAACTGCAAGAGAAAACAAAAAAATTAATAATTAGATTGTTCTAATATAAATATCTTATATTTTTGATTTAATTTTAAATAAAATTAATTAACTTACTTAGAGGAGGCTTTGTCCAAAAAAATTTTGATGAGAGCTTCTTGTTGTGGCTGCAGAATTCTGTATGCAGTAGTTTCAGTCAATTCTTTGATTTTTGATTGAGAGTCTGAACTCTGTTCGGTGCCGAAACCAGTGGCAGAAGTCTGAACCGAAGGCTGTGGAAGAGGATCTTCATTAATTTTCTTTTTTTGTTTTGGATAAACGAAGTCGGAGTCATCGCGATCTCTTTCAGCGCGCTTGCGTTCTTTGACTCCCCTTTCTATCGTTCCTTTAGAGTAATCCAAAACTTTTCCTTTGAATACTTGCTTCTGAGCCGGAGTCTGTTCTTGAATTTTTCTTCAGAAGCTCTGTCTTTTTGGAGTTCAAGTATCTGTTGAGTTAAATTTAAAGAAAAAGTAGGAAAATCTTCCCCAGCAATACTTACTTCAAATTCAGAACCCTTGAAACCCTACTCTTCCTTTTTCTTCTGCTCTTCTGCCTGCTTCTCCATCTGCTCCCTCATCCTTTTCTGCTTCTTCTCCTCTTCTTCCATCCTCCTCCTCTCCTCTTCTTTCATCCTCTCCTTTCTCTTCTCTTCCAGCTCTTTCTTCCTCTTCTCCTCTAGAATTTTACGATTATTCTCCTCCTCCGCCTTCAACTGCCTCTTCTCCTTCTCCTGCTCCTCTTCCTTTCTCCTCTTCTCCTTCTCCTTCTCCTCCTCTTCCTTCCTCCTCTTCTCCTTCTCCTCCGCAGCAGTGGCTGCTCTCAGCAGCTCTTCTTCTTCTTTCACTTTTAATTTTCTCTTTTCTCTTCTCTCTCTTCTTTTTTTCTTTAATTCAGCCTTGAGAGTTTTCTCAGTCTCCATGTTTTTAATTTTTTTTCTAACTCATAAACATATGCTCTCAAGTACTGATTTTCATTCCTTAAAGTTTCAATTTCTTCAGCTTGTTCATCCCGAGGTGCTGGCAAATAACCTGCAATAGTTGGTTCTTGTTCACTCGTTGGTTCCTCAACTATTTCGACAGGCTCTGGTTCTGTTTTCGCCGGGATGTTAGCTTCAATATTTATATCTTCTTCTTCTTCTTCATCTTCTTCTTCTTCTCCTTCAACAGGAAGGCCAATCATATTTCTTTCATCATTAGAAATGTTGGTCATTCGACAAAAAATCTGAAATAAAAAAATAAACTGAGTTCTTAGACAAATCTTATAGTTATATCGCAGATGAATGAAACATTTACTAGAATAGCTATCAAGGAACTATGACCGAGGTCGCAGTCATAAACATTAAGTCAAAAGTAAGGTCACATTACGAATCAATGAAATAAATATCACTGCGACCATGGTCGCAGTTTATTTACAACGAGTTATCAAGGAAATGCGACCATGGTCGCACATCGTTGTACTTTAATAAAATGAACGCGACAATGGTCGCACTCCATTTAAATGTATAAAATTATAATCAACAGTATATAGTCGCTAACTATTAAAAACTTACGTTATCTGCGTCAACATCATTTAGATAAATTTCAGCCAAAGTTCTGCTAATGTTTTGGAGGTCCCATCTTACTGCCCATGGGGTTTTGTCCTCCAAACCAGACCTCGGCTCAAAAATAGCAGCCCTTTCACAGAGCCAATACTGCAAAATATATTATTACATTAGTTTACATAAACATTGACAATATATAAGGAAATTTCAACAATGTTTGCCAATTATGATATTCATACTTACAATAATTTGTACAAAGCATCCTTGCAGCTCATATGTGGTGTGCCTGAGATGTCCATTGACTCAATCAGGAATTGCCAAACAGTTTTAGCCCAGCATATTGTCTTCATCAGCTGCACATTGGCAATTTGTTCCATAATATACCACGACACCGTGCATTTACTGTCAGAAAAGAATAGAGTAGCCGACATATATAAGATGATTATTGTTGTAAAGTCTTGAGCTGCAAGTCTTTATCTGTCTCTTATAATTTCATTTAAAATCACTTGCTGCTCAAGCTGTTCATCCTTGGTCACATCTAATTTAGTCCTCCTTCTTTTCTTGACCAGAAAATCATCCAAAGCTTCTTCAATGGATACTTTAGTGATCTTCTTTATATTAGGGAAATAATGTTTTATAACCTCCATGTCCTTCATTGTACAGGTCTTGTTCATAATAAAATCCGCCCCATTGATAGGTAGACCAAAAGTAAGGGCAACATCCTCCACAGTTAACTCAATTTATTTTCCCCCAATTCCAAAGGTCCTTGTATCCCTATCATACTGGTCTACAATTTTCAGCACACTGATGTTTGATTTTAGACCTTTTTCAGCACCAAACTCCTCATTGTAGAAGGACATAAAGATTGAGCCAAACGGAGTCTCCTTCATCGCATCTACAAAATTAGCCTGAATGTGCTTTTTGAATTTTCTAATGAATTCGCACATAGGCTTTAGGCTCGATCTCATAGGACGAACCTTCAGTTCTTGTTTACCTATAGAAGCAGAAAAGTTAAAAATATTAGTATAAAATACCTGGTCGCAGTATGTTTATTTAAAAGTTTAAAAAAAAAAGGACTGCGACCTTGGTCGCAATAGCCTTTAATAAACTATAACACACAGCGACCAAGGTCGCAATACTTTTTTATAATTAACCAATATAAATTACCATGAAGGGGGATTTTGTACCATCGTACTGCGACCAGTGTCGCAATATTCAATCAGGCTATCTTAGTTAACAGACTGCGACCATCCCCCCCAGAAAGGAGAAAACGAACAGCAACACTACGACTTCAGTCGTAGAGTTTAATTAAAAAAAAAGCCTTAACAAAAACGGTCGTGAATAATGTTTAAAACAAATAATTTTTAAAAGTCTGCCACCAAGGTCGCATAAACCTAAGTCGCTAATTAAGATAACTGCGACCCAAGTCGACATAAAAGGAAATGAACCAAAAAACACTTTTGACCTCAGTCGTTGTGTTAAAAAAATTAAAAATTAAAATTCTCTAAAATAAAACTATTTTTATCTTAAACTTTAAACTTGATTTAAAGTTTCAGTGTAAAAAATAAAAGAGTTTTACTTATTTTTGATGATTACCTTTTTAAATCATAAAAAGTGAATCTTTCTCTCTTATTTGTGACCATGGTCGCAAGTTTTAAAAATAAAATATTTAACTTTAATTTTTTAAAAACCAAGAATATTGAAAAGTTTAAAAATTCAAAGAAATTTCGTAAAAAAACAGTTCATCAGACACTTTTAATTTAAGTTAAGTTAAAATAGGAATATTTATGAAAAAAGTAAAAAGGGATACAAAACTGAAAAAAATATAACTATTAAAATTTACAAACCCTAAAAAAAAATGGGTTTCCCCATTACGTTTTTCCGCGGATGATTTCTTTGGCGCCATCTTTAGCAGAAATTTTTTCATAAAAACTAATTTTTGAACGACATGATCGGCAAATTTGGGAAACAGTAAAACTAAATTTTTCTGATTGATCAAATGATAATTTCAGATCTGAAAATTTTTTTGAAAGGAAAGGTTTTACATACAGTAAAAAGTTGTGAGGGAGGGTATTTTCGTCAAAGCGATTCTTGATATGACTGATACTAACTTGGGCGGGATTTTGTTGGTTTTTATCCGCCAAAATTTATGTCAGATTCGTGGCTATTATGTTGCCACGTCCTGCCGGCTGAGAAACTCTCTCAGCTGTCGGCTGAGGTACAGTAACCCATATATATATATATATATATATATATATATATATATATATATATATATATATATATATATATATATATATATATATATATACATATATATATATATATCATTTATGTTCACTATGAAGGCATTTTGTTTATCTTGTTCTGATTTTGTTCTCTTTTTATTAAAAGTAGGTCAAAACCTAGTCTCAGAGTTGGGATCTTGATCAATTTACCAGTAAAGCCAAACTCAAGAAATGTGTTTCCCTTATTCTTTGGTATCAATTTAGCGACACCATTTTTAGGCATTGCATTGTGATGCCAGATAAAGGAAACAAGTACTACTTTTGGACAGAGTTATTAACTGATATTCATTTTTTCCATCCATCTAATTAGAATGAGAGCGAGTTTACTAACGTGTGGCTTATTATATTTTGTTTATGTAAACTATTCATTTAATGTGCTATATATGCTACTCTTTCTAAACAATGAAGAATACGCAAAAGATTATATCTAAATTATTTTGTTGACGGTGAAACGGGACTCACTTGGTAGAGTGATTAAATTAGAATACAGAAGATCTTAAGTTCAAGATTTGATTATTAGACGATGATTTTATTTATAAAAAAAAAAGAAAAAAGCTAAAAGGAAAAATATTGTGTATGATTCTGACTATTAGACCTTTCTAATCAAACATGATTTTCAAATAATTACATCAATTACTTTGTCATAAATAACTGTATTGGTCAGATTCTAATCTGCACCAGGATCATAATATGTGTCCCGCCTTATCAGATCCTCCTGAAGGCAGACGACAAGATGTGCCAACAGAACATCTTCCCGAAGTCACTCCTCTCTGTTCCCGGGGTCACTCCTCTTTTCGAAGACTCAACTATCTCGAGATCACTCCTTCTTCTGAGAGCATCATCATCTCGAGGTCGATTCTTCCCGTCCCGGGCAAGATGGATCAGCAACCGACCTCCTTGATCACCGCCTACATTCATGAAGATCATTTTCTTATTGTACGGAGATTGAAAAAAGTGTTTTAGCTCTGTAGAGTTTATTGTAACACTTTGCAAATAGTGAAATCTCTCCCTCCTCCTCGTGATTTTTCTCATATTGGGTTTTTACGTAAAATCTTGTGTCGTAATTTGCTCTCTGTGTGAATCTCTGAGTTACTTTCATTCTCCGTGGTACGAAATTAACTGCTCGATTGATCGCGTCAGAAAAGCTCCACCATATTTTGGTGCTTTCATTGAGATCTGAGTCCCAACGCTCAGATTTCTCCCTTGCTAAACCCATCCTCAAAGAGCCTCTCCAGCAAGCCATGACCCCGAAAAAATAGCCAACCACTAGCGAAGGGACCATCTTCAAAGGTAAATCTGTTGCTATCACTGGGGATATTATTTATCTCGAGCGGCCTCATCCCCATCGTAAAAGATACTGCCTCCGCGCCTTCACAGGGTGCGACCAGAGACATCCACCCGTCATCAACTTACAAAGCCCAATTCCTCCAAATGTTTGCTGACATGAAGAAGAAATTGGCGAAGCAGCAAGTTATATTCGATCGCGAACGGGGGCAAGCAGAGGAGGATTGAGAAAGCGCTGCATGTGAATGGGAAGAGATGAAACACCTAAACAACCAGCTCCTCGCCCAGATCACAGCTCTTCAGAACTCCCTAGCACCTCCTTCATCACCAGAGAGGCCCACTGCTACGGAGGCTACAAGTGGACAGTCAAAAAGTCGGAGGTGTCGCAAAGCGGCCTCCCCCACTCCATCGGAGCAATTCGATGATGGGTCAAGTTCACCTGATCCCCACAAGAAGGATCGACCTGATCATTCTCGAAGGAAGATCGAGAAGTTCATCCGTGTCGAAGATCTCAACCAACTCGTATGAAAGTGAGTCGAAGAAGTGAGTACCACTTCATCACAGATTCAAGGCCATCGCCACTGATGCATCCAAGTCTCCATTCTCCGAGGAATACTGGAATATAAATTTCTCAAGAAGTTTATGGTTTCGACCTTCGATTGGGTCAGAGTGATCCAATTCAGCACCTCTGCCAGTATCAGGATAAGATGGTGATTCATTCCAGAAATGACTGCCGCTTGTACTGAACCTTTTCCTCCAGCTTGTAGGGGGTAGCCTCTGACTGGTTCCATTCCCTTTTGCTACACTCAATCCATAGTTTTAGAGATTTCACCAAATTATTTTTTGCTCAATAGTCTTCCCGTTAAGAATTCAAGCAGAACAACCACCACCTCCTCTCCATTAAGATGAGGCCCTCTGATAGCTTCAAGACATATATTAGTTACTTTCAGAATCAGCTGGCCAAAGTACACAACTATAACGAAGACCATCCACTCTCACATTCATCAGCGGATTAGGATCACTCACCCACTGTACAAGCATCTGGTGAAATACAACATCACCCGTTGGAGTGAGGTCCTATCCCGAGCCCAACCATACATCTAATTGGTGGAAGCAATGAAAAACTCCGCCAATCCATCTTTCAACTGCGACAATGACAGAACAAAACCAAAGTTGCAGCAAGGAAGCCCCTTCATTGACTTCCAGGGTCACGAACAAGGTATTTTAAAGAAGCAGCCATTCCCGCACCCTCAGTGAGCCAACCTCGAGCCTAGCAAGTGTCCGACAATTTCACCCCACTGAAGCTCTCGATCCACAACATCCTTGAAGCCAAGAAGGGTCAACCCAGGGTGAGGCATCCTGTAATATCCCCTAACTAATAATACTGTATTTCTACTTTTATCAATTTTAAAAAAACCCTGTCACGCCCCGCTTCCCAAAATACGAGGAAACGGAGTCGCGACGAGAGTCAGCAACGTATATACGCGAGGAAAATACCCCACACATACACGCTAAGCCTAAAGTGACCTGAACAAG
The DNA here is from genome assembly GCA_038442645.1 of Agave tequilana. Taxonomy (NCBI): domain Eukaryota; kingdom Viridiplantae; phylum Streptophyta; class Magnoliopsida; order Asparagales; family Asparagaceae; genus Agave; species Agave tequilana. Next base: position 326,742 of record JAVJIF010030449.1, read on the forward strand.
TTATAAATCTAAACCATAATATATCAACAATCACTGCAATATTACATATAAGCACCCACGCATGATATCATATAAAAGGACTGGAATAAAGACTGAATCCGATATACATGAAGTCAAGAAAAGTATAGAAACAGGAATAATAAGAGGCAAGAATACCAGAATCAAAAGGGAGAAACTCCAATCTCCTCGCGAAGCGCACGATCACACGAACACCTGACAATAGAAACAAAGTGTCCAATATCTGGACGTGCAAATTCAGGATCGTCAGAAAGCGACCTAGTGAGTGTGTGTGTGTAAAGAGGACTACTCGTGCATATAAACGATGTGCACAGAATAATAACAAGATAACTGTAAACATAAGATAATTAAATAACATGATAAACAAACAACTGAATAATAATAACATGAATAAGCGTGCAGATAAAAGACAAGTAAAACAATTGTAAACAAACAACTGATGTCATGATGTGTAACCTAGCATGTGTCACTAGTCTGATATATAATCTGGTCATGCGTACAATCATATGTCTAACCTAGTTATATATGCATACAGTCAGGTGATTATAGTCAATCAGAATATGCTATAAATAATTTATTATCATTTATTATGTCAGCGAACACCAATTGCCACATGTAATAGACGCATCCCATACTACGCTTACTACACGTGTCAATCAGGGTCTTAAGTTATTGAAACTGATTGGTTGGAGACATTATCCATGCTTTAGGTGGGTCCCGTACATACCCCAGACCACGGCCTCAGTTTCCTGGCGTTGAACCAGGCTGTACCGCTAGGTACTCAGTAACAGTAACAGTAATCTCACTGTGAAAATAGTGGAACAATAAGGGTACAGATGGGATGTCAGTCATCCCCCAGGAACCCTGCAGTGGAACCCTCAGTCGGTTGCGCAACCTGTATCCTAGGTCCACCCAAAATATAGACGCTGTCTCCTCCATCAATTTTCCCAATCCCAGTGTAAATTATCTTTTTACATTATTATTTATTCAATTCAGTTAAATCAGTCAATGTCCGTATTACCTAGAATAATGGGACGACATGGTGACGGTAACAGTACAGTACAGTAACAGTGATCGTATACACTGTGAACAATATCAGTAACGGTGAACGGTAACAGTAACCGTGTATACGATAAACAATAGGACTGTACAGGGTGTTACGGTCTAATGATACTTTCTCAGTAATTTTCAGTAACATGAACAGTATTGTTATCAGGTAGATGTCATGTATAGTCAGTCAAGCTTTTTAAGGGGTGTCATGATGTCCATGATCAAGAATAATATATACGATTTATTGAAGGGAGATAAATACATCCACAAGACAATTCATTTTGTATATATACATATGTGGACGTGAAGAATAATTAACGGGTGTAAATCATCATGAACAATTATTTAGATATAAAAATAGAATCTATTAAAGAACAGAGTAGTAACATACTCGCATGAAATCATAACAATATCATATGCATTAAAGAAAGCAAATAAGATGATCACTCATGACTAATTTAATAATAGAGGAAAGCTCAAAACAAACACTCACAATATCATTTGTAAGTTTTAGTAGCATAATTACAAAATAAAATCATTTATCAAAAATTCTTGTTTAACTGAAGGAGGAAAAGAACACTCAACTGGACTTATCACGAGTCCAATAACCAATTCGAAGAATCTACATTAAATACATATGAATTTTTACATAAGATATCAAATTTACATTTATTGAATTTTACAAAAGATATCATACTTGATGTTATTCAGTATTTTAAATTAAATATGGATGGTCCAGGTCTTAAAACAAAGTTGTAGGATGATACACTGATTTTATAATATTATTCAAATTTTATTTACTGATTTTTGTGGGGTTTAAATGATTAGAAACATGCAATTTCCTTAACGGGTCTGAATGTTGAAGTAGCGGGTTTCTACTTAGAAAGCAGTGTTTCAGTCCAATAAGATTTGCAATTAACCCCAAAATTTTTCAGTAGATGCTAGGGGTTATCTAGATATTTATCCCTATTTTTATTTATTTATTTTATCATTTTATTTTGAGCATGAGTTAAATGGGTTATGGTTTATTAGATAATTGGATTATGGGTTGGAAAAGAATATCAATTAAGAATAATACCAACAAGAACATAATAATAATAATAATGCTAATCATAATGTATAAAATATAATACATACATATACTAGTATAAATACAAATCAAAAACATATACACTTAATATGTATGCACATCTATTTATACACCTGTATAAAATAAATTAATCAATAATAATAAGTAAATCTAAATAAAACTAATAAAAGTAGAAATACGGTATTATTAGTTAGGGGATATTACACATCCGAAGGCGAAAATGCAGGACTCTATTTGTCTTGGAGCGAGAAACTATTGTTTCTTCCACGACAACAAGGGATACCAAACTTCTCAATATCGATCCCTCTGCAAGTACCTTGAAGATCTTGTCCAGCAGGGCTATCTCTGAGAGTACATCCTCAAACTCGGAGCCTCCTCCAAGACAGAAAGACAACAGGAGATCTCATCTTCGAGTCAACCTCAACACATGGTTATTCAATACAGAACGGTTGAGTGACACCAATCTGAGAAATAAGAGCAAGAAAGTTCCTCAAAAGGATAAAAGCTCTATGTATTTCATTCACTTTTTATGTATTTTATTAAAATTATTTAATAAAATACATTCTTAACAGTTTCCTTACATCTTTTTAAGGATCTGCGAAACCTACTTATCGGTGCCAGCTTAGCCAGCTTGCAAGATCTCTTCTCCTGAGTCATGATGAAACATTCGAGGAGGGATTCCCTCACTCGAGATCCAATAGCTCCAACGTCTGGCTCCCGGCTCTCTACATCCTCCACAGGACACGCTAATCTGCTCATTAACCCTATGTGGCCTATTCACGAGTTAAACTTGTTGGAAACTTCTATCTGTGAGTTTTGTAGGGGATGCCCCCCACTCGAGAACAAGGATGCAGGTATTCATCTCGGAAATCACTCTGGCTCATCCTTAATCAGGTTATTGCCTATCTCAACTCTCTTGGCTGAAGGCTCACTTCACCCGGAGACTTTCATCTATGTGTGTTTCGAGGAGGGAATCCCTCACTCAAGAAATGTTACACAAGCATTCTCCTCCGGGCGACTCCTTAGACTCATCCCTGAATGAAAAATTTCCCGCTGGAAGGCTCATCCCATATTCAAGCAACTGCCATGGCTCATCCCTAATCGGGCAACTACCATCTGGAAAGTTCATCTCTGATTGGGTTACTGTCAGTTTGTTTGTGTCCTAAGGAGGGGAGCCTCCACTTGAGAATCACAGTGCAAACACTTGTCTCTGAGTTCCAAAGGCTCATCCTCAATTGGGCAACTGCCCCCGAAAGGCTCATCCCCAATTGAGCAATTGCCTACTAAGCTCCGCTGCTGAGGGCTCCCCTTACTCAGAATCTTATGCTTGTGTGCTTCTAGAAGAGAAACCCCCGCTCGAGAATAAGGCTCACATCACTCCGTCACTAAAGTCCTCACTTCACTCGAAGACCAGTGCCTCTCGACCCAGTTCAACTCCACGACCGAAGTCCTAACTTTACTTGGAGTAGCGCCTCTCAGCCCAATTCAAGCCCGCGACTAAAGTCCTCACTTTACTCAGAAACCAGCATTTCGGCCTAGTTCAACTACACGGCTGAGTTCTCACTTCACTAGGAGAACAAATGTATGTACACTCAGAGATGAAGATGCCATCCGGAGACGGTATTGCAGGCATGTTATATTCTTGCCATCTGAAAGTCAGGCCTCCGAAGGGGTATGATTATTTCACAATATAAATCAGGTAAGATCTAAGCAACTCAGTCATTTTCATTGCAAAATACACACAATTACATTTCATTAAATTTCATTATGTTATTACATCTGATAAGTGGAATACATGAATCTTTTTTGTCCTTGTGTTTACCTTCTGAAAAGAAATATAGGAGACACAAGAACTTGTCCTGCTAGCATTTACAGACCCCGACACAAGAACAGCAAATACTTGTTTATCGGAGGAGATATTTTGATGGCAGTCTTCATCCTTGCAGCAGTTCCTAAAGCAGGTGGTTGTAACTCGCCAGCAGCCACCTGCTCCTCTAAGAAAGCTAGACGAGCACCGCCCACCACTGTGATCCCCGAGAAGCCTTCCAGGAACGAGGCAGCGATGTCCAACTAGACTGTAATACCCTAATTTCAGAATACGTGTTTTTTTACAGTTTTTGATGTTTTGATCTTATATGTGTCATTTTATGTGTATTTTTACTTTCATTTGACCTGAAATTTTTTCACAACACCCTACATTGGATCTAGATTTGGCCTGATAAAATTTCAAAATATTTTTATTTTATTTTTCCATTAAATAAAATCTTTGCTTTTTCCTTTCTTTTTCTTTCTAATTTCATTTCTTTTACATTTTTCTTTATTTTTCTTTTTATATTATTTTATTAAGTGACATTTACACATAACCCCCAAACTATCTAATATTTACATTTTTATTTTTTCTTCCTTTTTTTCCTTTTCTTTTTCTTTTCTTTTCTCTCATTTTCTAGAACATTCTTTCTTTTTCTCTCTTCTTCATGAAGACAAGGGAGATGGCTTTCCTTGTAAGCTTCTCCCTCTCCCTAAAACAATCCCTTCTTCATCTCCTCATGATGGCCGACCCTTCCCCCTCTCTCCTCCACTTTCTCTTACTTCTCTCTCTAAAACTCCTCTTTCTCTCTCTTTAAAAATCCTACAACTACTCCACCATAATCATACCTAGGCCAGGCACATGACCTCTCTCTCCATCCCTTTCTCTATCTAAAATCTCTCCAAAACTCACTTGCTCTCTCCTTTTATCACTCTCTCTAGTTTTTTCCCTCACTCTTCCTTCTACTTCAGGCCGCCAGCTACTTAAGCCACCACACCTCCTCCACCCTCCTCCACCAACCACACAGCCATATACCCTTCTCTCTCCTCCAAATTCCTTTCTCTCTCTAAAAAACTGTCTTTTACTAATTTTCTCTCTCTAAAACCCTCCACACCACCCTCTTCCCTCCTATAACTCACAGCAAACCCCTTGGCTTCACACACACTTCTCCATACACGTGCACACGTACACGTGGTATCGGGTATTTTCTCGATTTTAGACGAGTACTCTACCCTTGATACATATGGACACACACGCTTGTAGACATATATTTGTGCACGTGGATGCATATTTCATATTCTGGGCATTTTTAGGATTTTCTGTAATTTTTAGGAGTTATCTGGGCATTATTAGGATTTTTCTGTATTTTAAAAATTAATTGTATATTTTTAGGAATTTTTCTGTATTTACCTAATTTATCTGTGTATATTTAAAAATTTCTATGTATTTAAAAATTTCCTGTGTATTTTTAAAATTTCCTGCATTTTTTCTGAATTTATATGTATTTTTAGGAATTAACTGGATTATTGTATTTTTGGGACTAACAGTGGTGCAGGTTGTAAGAGAAGACCCTCGAGACAAACTTCCCTTCTAGGGTTGCATTATCTCGGGAGACTGCCCCGCGGGTTATCTAATAGGCATAATGGGCGAACACCTGACGCCTTGCCCTCCCTCAGGGAGTTCGTGGTAATCCGATAGGGATGGTTCGGCTAAAGCCCTCGGCAAACTATTCTTCGGGGTAGCGTTGTCCGAAAGACCACACTGCAGGTCACCTAAAAGGCAAAAGGCCAACGCCATCACCTGACACCTTCGGGTTTCAAGGTAACTGGGGGCAGAGGGTTCGCCCACTCAGTTCAGGAGCTCCTTATGGTGTCATGATTGTTATTATTACATTATTCTTACCTGTTGTGCGGTACTAACCCTTTCTACAGGTACTTATACAGCCCTCCGGGCTTAACCGCTCTGCGGTTTCATACTATAGCCTTCGGGCTTAACTTCTCTGAGGTTCTTAATGATTTAGCTCCCTTTTATAGCTCTGCCTGGTTAAAGACAAGACTTAGCGCTCAACGCTTTATCACTAGACATGCCTAGGTGGAACTCTGTCGGATTTTAAACTCGCATTTTAACATCGACTCGTTCCTAAGTTTCACCGGGCACTTTAGTGATTAAACACTGTCTGCTGATCTTCTTCAACACTGCTTTTCTCCGCTTGTATGTGTATAGTTGTAGTGCTATTTTTATACTAATTACTTGATACTGATACCCGATACTGAATACACAATAGATACATGATATTGAATACTTGATATTGACATTGTATACTAATCTGACATCTGACTACTGATACATTGAACCTGATACTATGACACTAGACTAATTATAATACCTACTGTTACCAAAAAGACTAGTATCCATGAACTCCTGAATTTTGGATAAGGATGTTTACATACTTCTGATTTACTCCTGACTTCTGACACACTCCTGATATTATTACTGTTACTGATACATGATATCTGGAGCTAAGTGTCACACGAAGCTAAGTACATACCATACACATGGTAGGGGTACCTCTAGAGTCCGTGAGGTCCACCTCTAGAGTCCACAAATATGCTCATGTTACTCCTAACTGAAGGAATGATAAACGGAGCTAAGTACACACGGAGCTAAGTGCACACCATACACATGGTGGGGGTACCTCTAGAGTCTGTAGTGGTGCCTCTTGAGTCCATGATCCCTCTCCTGATACTTGGTATGCATTTGGTGCATGGAGTTAAGTATCACACGGAGCTAAGTACACACGACGCACACATGGTGGGGGTACCTCTAGAGTCCGTGGGGGTGCCTCCAGTGTCCAGACATCATGCCCAGGGTAATAATAAATCACGCATATAACACTTTTGGATACAACATAACAGTGTTGAACTACTCTCCAAAAGTCTACATTAAAGATAATAATAAATCACACATTCAAGTAGCCTAGTCAAAGATGAAATCAGTGTACATTTGTGAAGTGTTTTCATACATTCTACTCTATGAGGTATTATGCAAGCTTGTCTAGGATTGGATGCTAGCAGGCCTTTCACCTTACATTCCTTATTTCAAGCAGGCCTTGTTGGCCCAGAGGCCCTTCACCCTAGTTTTACTCTAGTTTTGTTGATGATTAAACTCATGTAGTTATAGTTTACTAATAATCTTGTGTTTCATAGTTTCAGTATTTGAACAAGATATTAGTAGGTGATTAGCTTCAACAAAGGTGTTTTGGAAGCTTTCACATGGTGATTCAAGAGCCCGAGCGTCAAGTTCATATCTAGCACTCGTTGGAGTCAAACTCGGTGGATCACGATTGGATCGAGTCAACTTGGAGACGGCGTTCTACAAGAAGACTTCGGTACATAGTTTAGTCTAAGATTGTTTAGATCTTTGTAAAGATTAGATAGTGTGATATGCTCAAGTACACAACACACACGTTTCATGTTTATTGGTTTTTGGTTTTCGATTTAACCGATCTTGATTTTCATGAATAGATAGAATCAAAACAAGTTTACATGGTTTAATGTATATTAGATTTGATCTATATACATGTATGCTTCATATTCTTATCAAAAACTTATTTTGATAACCTATTCATGTATTTGGAGTTTTGGATTTAATGTCAAAAACATTGATATATATCTCTTTCATGTATATTGGATTATATCCATATACTATATGCTTCAAAGTTATTTTAATATCATATTTTTGTATTTACATGTGTTTTGAAAAAATCGGATTTCCATTTCAAAAATCCAAGTTTTGGAAAATACAGATTTTGGTTTTCGGCAAAATTTCTAAGTCGCAAAAATGGTTCAAATAGTTTGAAAAATGTGTTGAATCTTTTTCACACATGTTTGTATTTCAAAGATATAACATGAACTGATTTTTGTGAAATTTATGAGTTTTTATGGGATTTAATTAACAATAAAAAGCCAAGTTTTTAAGTCCTGAAATTGCCCTGCCAGGCCCTGACGGTCGACCGGGACGGTCGACCGGACTGGTCGACCGGGACAGTCAACCGGACCGGTCGACCGATGTGCACAAAACGTGCACAATGGCCAAGTATGTTTGGCCGGTCAACCGAGCGGTCGACCGACTGAAGTCAACCCACTCTCGGGTGGCCCGGTCGACCGGGCGGTCGACCGGCCAGAGAGCCGTTGCTCTCTAGTTCTGGGCACGGTCGACCGGGCGGTCGACCGGAGGGCTCAACGGTCATATTTTTGACCGTTGGCCGGTCGACCGGTAGGCCAATCTGGGCCTTTTCTGCTGCCAACGGGCAGAATCCAATGGGATTATAAATACCCCATTTGAGAGCTGTTTTTCACCAAGATTTCAAGAGCTAAATTTTAGATCTTTTCAAGTATTTTAAGAGCAAGTTTTTCAAAAGAGTTTTTGGGTTTAAAAGATCAATCTTCATTTGTTTTTAAAGTGTTTGATAATTCAAAGAAAATAGTCTTTTGGAATTGATTTTTGGTCTAAAAATTCTATATCTATTTGGAGATTTTCTCAAGTGATTTTCTTTATTCAAAACACTTTGTTTTCTCACACTTGAGCCTATCTTGCTATCCTATCTATTAGGATCTTTGTTTAGTGAGAAAAGATTGAGTTTGTGGTCTTTGTGATCACCTTGAGTTGTAAACCTCTTTTCCTTGTTGTTGAATCACTCTTGTGTAGAGGTGAGTGTGGAGGTTGGTTTGGAATCCCTCTAAGTGTAGAGGAGATTGTGGTTGTTGGCTAAGTGCCTATCCCTCTATTGTGAGGTTGATATTGTGGTGACTTTGTGCCTATCCCTCGTTTGTGAGGTTGAGTTTGTATTGGGTTGTGCCTTGCCTCTAAGTGTAGAGGTTGTATTTGTGAGAGAGGAGTTTTGTACTCCTAAATTGTAATTGCCTCAAATCCTCAGTGGAGGTTCCCTGTGTGGGAAGTCCTGTGTGGACGAGTTAGTGAAAATCTTTCTGTGTGAAGGCGGGGACGTAGAGCTGGGTGCTCGAACCTCGAAACATATCCTTGTGTTTGCGTTTGATCCACTTTCTCTAACTCTCTCTCTCTCTCTCGTATATATTGTGCATAGCATTGATTTATATTGTCATATCATATATATATGCATGGGTTGCTTGTTTATGTGCCATACTTTTATTTAACCAAAAGAGCTTCATATAGCACCTCAACTCTTATTTAGAGGAAGTAAGAGGAGTTAGTCCAGAGCCCTTCACCGGGAATTCGGCTACACTCGTTGGTTACACTAAGTGTGTTGCATTTAGTTTTTAATTTCCGCATTATTGTTCATAGATTAGCCTTACACCTATTCACCCCCCCTCTAGGTGTACTTTCAATTGGTATCAGAGCCTACGCTCTTGATATTAGGTTTAACCACCTAGGAGTGTGATCTTAGTTAGCTAATCTATCATTTGCATTTGCACATATATTGTTTACACACACTCATGGACTCTATGACCCCACCTATGTACGACTCTTCCAACATTGAGGTTTGGAAGGCTAGGATGTCCATGTACCTGAAAACCCTAGGTTTGCATGTTTTTCTTGCCGCTACCAAGAAATCCTATCTTGGTAATAGCAAACATATAGAGGCCAATGCATAAGCCATTGAGGCAGTTAGAAGAACACTTAATAAAGAATATCTTTTTATGATTTCTAACTGTGATTCCGCCTTTGCAGTGTGGAACACGTTGACCTCCTCCAAGCTTCAACCGACGAATATTGTGGAGGATGAATCTAGTGGAGAATCCGAGCAACATTGCTACATGGTCCAAGGGAATAACTCCCTTGAGGTATACTCGGAAACTCAAATAGATGTGATGATGCTAGTTCTTCTAGCAATGATTATATTGATGCCAATGCTTTAAATGAAGAACTTTTCATTGTTTGTGAAAAATTGTTAGAAAAATATAATCTTTTGAAAAATAAGAGTTTTGGACTAAAAGAAGAAAATAAGGATTTATGTTCAAAACTTGATTTGACTTTACAAGAGAAGGTTGAGACTTCAAATGAGTGTGACTCTTTGAAAACCCAACTTGAACTTGTTTTAAATGAAAACAAGATTTTGAAAACTAAAAATGATTGTGAAAATGTTTTGAAGAAAAATGAGTCTTTAACTTCAAAACTTGATTCTGTTTTAAAAGAAAATGAATCCTTGAAAAACAAAATTGCTTCTATTTCAAAAGATTTGGATTTGGTTTCTAAGAAAAACATGTCTTTGAAAAATGATATGGATTCTCATGTTTGCCATGCTAGTATAGCTTCATCTTCTAACTTATTTATTGCATGCACCTCTTCTTCTTCCATGATTGAAAATGATATATCCATGCTTAAGAAGAATGTTAATAGTTTGGGCTCCACTTTGAGCCATTGTGCCATGAACCACTCACGGTTGGAATCTATGTTTCGAAAGAAACAAGTTCCAAATTTGCATGCACACCATACACGGCATACACATGCTCCTCACGTTCATACACATAACACAATATATGCTCATGTGTACACTTGTACATATTGTGAACGTAAGGGCCACCTTACTAAATTTTGTTATGATAGGATACATGATTCTAATTTAGCAAATAAGTTTGTTTGGGTTAGGAAAGGAGCTAACCCCCATGGACCCAAAAGAGTATGGGTACCAAAGACCACTCCTACTTTATTTGATGTAGGTGTGGGCTCTCGCATGACGTGAGAGTGATGGTGCCTTGAGGTGGATGCGTTCTGAGCCTAAAAGATGACAATTTGGATGCATCACTTTCAAGGGGAGTTTGATGGGAGGATCACCTTGGTTTGGAGCCTAGAGATTTGCCCTCATGGTTTTGGTAACAATCTCTTAACTCCCATTTATGTTTACATGCTTTTAGATTATTCATGTTTAGCATGTTTTGATGTTTTATGATTATTATGTTAAATACCATGACATTTAGATTTATGACACACATGTATAGTATTTGAGAGACACCCATGTTCATATGGATTATTACTTTTGTGTTCTCACATTATGTTTAGCTATCATGTATATCATAGATCTAAAACATGTGCATTTACTTATTGATCATGTTGATTCATGTTTTGTTTTATGCTTCAATGATTTGATTACTTGTTAGATGTTAGTTTTCATTAAAACTTAGGTATATACTTGTACAACTAATGAGCCACAAATTGATTATTATATGTTTGTGCTTGATTGCTCATTTGTACCCATTAGACGTACTAGTATAGCCTAGTTTTGATGATTCATACATTTTGACTTGTATTCCATATTTTTGACATGTTTTCATGTTTATGTTTTAACTTCATGTATATGTCTATTTTGCCTAAACTATTAGTTATACATATACATCCTTGAGCCACTTGCCTTCATGCATATACTTTTGTGGACTCGTTATGTTTGGGTATGTATGTATGCTTTAGTTTGTACAAAACATACATATGCCATAAAGTTAGTATTATTAGTTTTCATGTTTTCATGTTTTAAGGAATTTCACATTGAGCTAAATTGCCTATTTTCATGATTATGTCTTTCACATAACTCTTATACACTCACTTTAATTGATGTTTTCTCATGATTGTGTTTTCATGAGTGTTCTATGTGCTATATAGATTTTGAGTGTTTGGTGATCATGTGATTTTCATGTTTCATGAAAAATATTTTTGTTTTATTCCTTACTTGAAGGACTTCGTACTAGTTTACAAGTTTTTCATTAAACTAGTTCGTATTCTTCGTTTTGGTAGAGTTTTCAATTATACTAAATCTATTTTCAAACTTATTTTTGAAAACCCGTACCCTTTTAATGGCTGTTGGATGGGCGATCATGCCTTGTGAACTTAATTGAAAAATCTATTTAAACATGTGCATGAAGGTTGGGTATTTATGAGTTATACATTTGATTCTCATTGTGTTTTCAATTGGTAGTACAATTGATATTTTCTATGTATACTCATATGTTTTATATAAATGTATGCTTCAACTTTCAATAGTATCAATTTCGATTGGTATTTAATTTTTCATACATATATATATATATATATATATATATATATGTGTGTGTGTGTGTGTGTGTGTGTGTGTGTGACTTGATTGTGCTTACTATGTCTATACATCTTATAGCACTAATCATGTTTATGCTAAGCTTGATTTTGTTCTTACAATGACCATTATTTTTTTTGGTATCTCTACAAGCTTATGCATGATTTTTATTGGTATTTCATAAAGGGGGAGAAAATTCTTGTTTTATCTTTCAAATTGGTATAGTATTTTTACTCCCATTCTTTATGATGAAAACACTTTGTTTTGGTATATGTTTTACTTTCTATTTGGTATCAAAATTTACAAGACATTTTGTTTGGTATCAAATCCTTTAGAGAGTATTATTTTCAAATTGGTATCAAAAACATATAATGTGTAATTTTCTATTGGTATCAAGATTTACAAAATTTTTTAAAAATTGGTATCAAGATAGTTTTCTCTTTGGTATTATGTTGTACCTTAAAAATAATTGTTTACTTTAATTGATATCTTAAAATGTTTGTTTACTTTCAATTGATAAAAATGTTTTATTTTCATTAGAATCATATATTGGTATCAAAATGTTTCCATGTATACCTATATTCTAAATTGACATAATTTTTCAAATTGGTATATCATGATGTTTTGATTTGTATTGTTTATATGCAAGGGAAGCTTAACATCTTCTCTATATATAGATTCATGTTGAGTGTATGGCATATTGAAGTGATTGACCTTTCTTTGGTATGTAGAACACATGTGTATTAGGAGCCTCACATCTCCTTTTATACATTGCATATTATGCTTTATATGGTTAGGGTTTAGTCATCTCTTTTCATATAAATGCATGTATGTAGGGGGAGTTAACTTTACGTCTCTCCTCTTCATGAATATATATCGCATATATATATCTTTCAATTGGTATGCTTTATTGTTTGATTTGTTTTTACCACTTTATTGGTTTGTATTGACAAAAAGAGGAAAGAAGATTTTTATATACCCCTTTGTTGATGAATTGACAAAAAGGGGGAGAGATATTTAGAGTTTCTATATGCATGTTTTTATGTTTATGCATATATTTATGTTTCATTCGTGAGCATTCATTGCATATCTATTAAGTTTATTGCTATGCATGAGTTAAGGGGGAGCTTCTATAAAGCTTAACTTTAATCCATGCATATATAACTCCATGAGTTTTGTCATCATCAAAAAGGGGGAGATTGTTGGCCCAGAGGCCCTTCACCCTAGTTTTACTCTAGTTTTGATGATGATTAAACTCATGTAGTTATAGTTTACTAATAATCTTGTGTTTCATAGTTTCAGTATTTGAACAAGATATTAGTAGGTGATTGGCTTCAACAAAGGTGTTTTGGAAGCTTTCATATGGTGATTCAAGAGCCCTAGCGTCAAGTTCATATCTAGCACTCGTTGGAGTCAAGCTCGGTGGATCACGGTTGGATCGAGTCAACTTGGAGACGGCGTTCTACAAGAAGACTTCGGTACATAGTTTAGTCTAAGATTGTTTAGATCTTTGTAAAGATTAGATAGTGTGATATGCTCAAGTTCACAACACACACGTTTCATGTTTATTGGTTTTCAGTTTTCAGTTTAACCGATCTTGGTTTTCATGAATAGATAGAATCAAAACAAGTTTACATGGTTTAATGTATATTAGATTTGATCTATATACATGTATGCTTCATATTCTTATCAAAACTTATTTTGATAACCTATTCATGTATTTGGAGTTTTGGATTTAATGTCAAAAACATTGATATATATCTCTTTCATGTATATTGGATTATATCCATATACTATATGCTTCAAAGTTGTTTTAATATCATGTTTTTGTATTTACATGTGTTTTGAAAAAATCGGATTTCCATTTCAAAAATTCAAGTTTTGGAAAATACAGATTTTGATTTTCGGCAAAATTTCTAAGTCACAAAAATGGTTCAAATAGTTTGAAAAATGTGTTGAATCTTTTTCACACATGTTTGTATTTCAAAGATATAACATGAACTGATTTTTGTGGAATTTATGAGTTTTTATGGGATTTAATTAACAATAAAAAGCCAAGTTTTTAAGTCTTGAAATTGCCCTGCCAGGCCCTGGCGGTCGACCGGGACGGTCGACTGGACCAGTGGTCGGTCGACCGGACCGGTCAACCGATGTGCACAAAACGTGCACAATGGCCAAGTATGTTTGGCCAGTCGACCGAGCGGTCGACCGACTGAAGTCAACCCACTCTCGGGTTGGCCGGTCGACCGGAGGGCTCAACGGTCATATTTTTTACCATTGGCCGGTCGACCGGCCGGTCGACCGGTAGGCCAATCTAGGCCTTTTCTGCTGCCAACGGGCAGATTCCAAATGGGATTATAAATACCCCATTTGAGAGCTGTTTTTCACCAAGATTTCAAGAGCTAAATTTTAGATCTTTTCAAGTGTTTTAAGAGCAAGTTTTTCAAAAGAGTTTTTGGGTTTAAAAGATCAATCTTCATTTGTTTTTAAAGTGTTTGATAATTCAAAGAAAATAGTCTTTTAGGAATTGGTTTTTGGTCTAAAAATTTTATATCTATTTGGAGATTTTCCCAAGTGATTTTCTTTATTCAAAATACTTTGTTTTCTCACACTTGAGCCTATCTTGCTATCCTATCTATTAGGATCTTTGTTTAGTGAGAAAAGATTGGGTTTGTGGTCTTTGTGATCACCTTGAGTTGTAAACCTCTTTTCCTTATTGTTGAATCCCTCTTGTGTAGAGGTGAGTGTGGAGGTTGGTTTGGAATCCCTCTAAGTGTAGAGGAGATTGTGGTTGTTGGCTAAGTGTCTATCCCTCTATTGTGAGGTTGATATTGTGGTGGCTTTGTGCCTATCCCTCATTTGTGAGGTTGAGTTTGTATTGGGTTGTGCCTTGCCTCTAAGTGTAGAGGTTGTATTTGTGAGAGAGGAGTTGTGTACTCCCAAATTGTAACTGCCCCAAATCCTCAGTGGAGGTTCCCTGTGTGGGAAGTCCTGTGTGGACGAGTTAGTGGAAATCCTTCTGTGTGAAGGCGGGGACATAGAGCTGGGTGCTCGAACCTCGAAACATATCCTTGTGTTTGCGTTTGATCCACTTTCTCTAACTCTCTCTCTCTCTCTTATATATTGTGCATAGCATTGATTCATATTGTCATATCATATATATATGCTTGGGTTGCTTGTTTATGTGCCATACTTGTGTTTAACCAAGAGAGCTTCATATAGCACCTCAACTCTTATTTAGAGGAAGCAAGAGGAGTTAGTCCAGAGCCTTTCACCGGGAATTCAGCTACACTCGTTGGTTACACTAAGGTGTTGCATTTAGTTTTTAATTTTCGCATTATTGTTCATAGATTAGCCTTACACCTATTCACCCCCCCCCTCTAGGTGTACTTTCAGGCCTTTCACCTTACCCTCTGACATAACATGGGCAAAAAGTATTCAAAACACTTGATTTTTGGTTTATAGATACTTGAAATAATATAGATCAACTTCAACGGAGTGGATCTTGTATTCGAATGTCAAAGGGTTGTACTTGAGTTGAAAGGATTCCGCTCAAATCCTTTTGGAAGGACACAAGTCTCTCTCTCTCTCTCTCTCTCTCTCTCTCTCTCTCTATATATATATATATATATATATATATATATATATATATATATATATATATATATATATATATATATATATATATATATATATATATATATATATATATATATAAGAAAAATGTATCTCAGCCGACAGCTAAGAGAGTATCTCAGCCAGCGGTGACGTGGAGTAATATGGACTACAGAACAGGGTTATCTTTATAGTATCCCCGCTTTTAGAAATAAAGAAAATTACTAAAAGACCCTACTAGGTAATCTTTTATATACATGTATCAGATCTCTCTTGCCCTGTCATTTTTGACGTCGAGACCCAATCATTAATTCATATCGGGTAACCCCATCTCGATGCCGGCCCCGCCTACTTTTCTCTCCAACTGAATATGAATCAGGTCTTTTCAAGTGCAACTTCATCAACGAACGAAATAAACTTGAATACTTCTTTATTATTTTTTTATACACAGATATTATGGTTTTCAAGAATGCGACTAAGCTTGTAATAGTCAATAAAATAATTTCTCAATTGTTTTAAAAGCGACCTTAGTCGCAGTCTACAATTATATTAGGATTGTATCATGTGAAACTCATAAACATGTCATTTTTGTGCTTAATTGATATACAAATAAATTTTTTTGCAGAAATTTATGGTATAATCTATAAGGATTTTACTGACTGCGACCACAGTCGCAGTTTACTTATTCGCATGCCATATATAAACGATCAAAATTATGTTACATATGGCATGCGAATAAGAACTGTGACTATAGTCGCAGTGCTTAAAAATAACATGTTGTGAATGAGTTTTTTGCTAGGTTAAAAGTAAAAAACAGTGAATAAGGACTGTGATTATAATCGTAGTTTACTTAGGATTTTATATATTTATTCTTCACTGTACCTGTTGTCTCTTTTTCACGCACAAGAAGAACTTTGTATTTGTGTTATACACTGTGACCGTAGTCACGATTTTAGAATTTGTGATATACAGTGAAATATACTGATTTAAGAGGATTGCGATCATGATCGTAGTATCATCTGTCTATATAGTTAACTTTGGACTGCGATCATGATCGCAGTTTTTAGCTTGATTAAATATACAGCGATCAAATTGTTTTGTCAGGACTGCGACCATGGTCGCAGTTTCATGTTTCAATATATTTAATTATAGACTACGACTATAATCGCAGTTTTTTATTGAGAGTAACTATTATCTGAGTACTGCGACCATGGTCGCAGTTGAGATGCAAAACTAATAACTTTTTATTTTTTAATCACAGAGTGTGATCATAATTAACTTCTTAATAAAAGATTTATATTTCTTTGTAGTAAATGATTATATTTCTTATCACATGATAACAATATTTGCGGACAATATATTAGGTCCGCGACCATGGTAGCAGTGTTTATAAAATCACTCAAAGTCATGTGATCACTACGATGCATGAAAAAATATACTTCACATGTATTTTAAAAATATGAAAGAACATTTTTCAGATAGAAGTAAATTTTATATATAACATAATATGGTCAGAAGAGACATTACAAAAAAAAGAGCATTAAAAGGTCTTAAAAGAAGTCAAAAACAAGGTGAATATCAGAAGACCAAAAAATCTTAGTCCTCGTTGTCATCACCATCATAAGCCTATTCATCGTCTTCATTCTCATCGTCTTCCTCTTTATTATTTCTTTCCTCATCTTCTCTCTCGTCGACCGGCTCGCTGTCCTCTTCGCTTTCTTCCTCTTTTTGAGGGTACTTTGGTTCGTTGATAAACTCCCGGGATGGATCATCTGTATCAAGCTCTTCTTCCGATCTGTGTTGAAAAGAACCTTCAGAGGATATACTCAAAGAAAGCGCGCCTTCGTATCAGAGGACATGTTTTTATCAAGCATGTCTTTGTAAAGTGGCTGAGGAATAAGTTCCTCACTAGGCCCCATGAAAACTTGATTATCCTCTTGAAGAGGAGCATCAGAAGCAACATTATTTGATGTAGTGAGATAGTCAAAAGGAGAGAAGTCTAGACTACCATCAGATTCACTAGTATCCCTTGAAGAAAGAGGACCGGTGGGAAAATTATTAAAGTTGAAATCTGAGTGTTCAGAGGAAGAAGATGGTGAAGACATGATTCAAGAATAAATTATTTCAGGAAGTGTAGAAATCAAATTAAAGAAAAAAAGCACAAATATTTTTTTAGATAAGAGATCTTTAAAATATATTACTTACAGGCACAACAAAAAGGCCAGTACTGTGAAATGACGTGAATAGTAATAATAAGTATTAAAGGTGATGGATGAGTATTCGAAGAAGAGATAAAAAGAAATTAAAATTTAATTAAAATATTTATGGCGGGAGAATCCAAATAGTGCCCTTTTTTCAGAAGTTTTATGATGTGAACTACAAATTAGCTTTTTATAGAATGTTTTTTCTATATATTTAAATTTTATATGATGCACATTTTTCCTATATCGAGAGTAATTTTAGTGCACCTCTTTTTGATATTGTTGTTGTATGATGATGATAGGATATTAATTACTGCAATTAGGTCAGAATAATTAATATAGTATTTTATAACTTGTGATATACGCAGACTGCTCGAACAGTTGCAGGGCTAATTTACATTGTTAGGTCTGATTGTTGCTAGGACTGCGACCTTTATTGTATAAACGATCAAAATTCTGTTACATATAGCATTTGAATAAGGACTGTGACTATGGTCACAGTGCTTAACGATAGCATATTTCGTCTATAATTTCTATGCATGTATTGTTCATTATCCATTTGAAATTTACTACTGTTTAGTAAGAAATGCGACTAAGATATTTTCTGTATTACGGCTGACAGGATTTTAAGATCTGCGACTAGGGTCGCACTCGTGATATAGGACTGAAAGTTATACTATACTAGGACTGCGACCATGGTCGCACTGCTAATATATTTTGATAATATCTCAATGTATGTGTACTGCGACCTTGGTCGCAGTTATAATGTACATTGAGAATAAAACATTTTATAGTATTATGACCGAACATAGTCGCAGTTCATTAAAAATTGCATGAAATATTATCCAATCAATCTGCAAATATAGTGGCAGTTACGAGAATATCGGATTTATAAAATATCTGCAAAATAAATCATTAACCATTGTATTTCATTATTTTTTTTACACTGTACATTTGTAATACAAAAAAAATTATACGGCTGCCCCACATCAAATTTCATTTTTCTATTCATTTCAGTTTCTTTATTAAACCTATATGAATTGAAAATAATGCGAAAATAAACAATAAAAAAACTATATATTACAATCAATTTTTTGGTTTTCATGCATGATTTTTACCTTTTTCGGTTGCTGTTTTTTTTGCTCATCATCTTGATCCGATCTTTTTTTCCTTTTATATTTTGATGTAGATGAATTAGAAAATTTATAATTGCAGATAAATACAACGAAAATTTCTCTGTAAATTACAAATATTTTCGGTAAAAATTTTTTGTGGATGAGTTTTTGCTAGGTCAAAAGTAAAAATGGGTATTTTGATCAACGTGATTGACGGTTCTTTAGGCGGGATTTTTGAGTTTTTTAGCGCCTACACTCTACCACCGATATGTGGCAAAAATTGGGCCACGTTACCGCCGGCTGTGGAACTCTCTCAGCTAGCGGCTGAGATATAGAAACCCCTATATATATACATATATATACATATATATTCACATTGTTTACCATTATCACCAAGGCCTGGAAATTAAAGGCATGGAAAATTAAATTATTTAGACACTTACCTTTACATCTGGCTGTCATACTTGTTCTATAATTGAAAAACTGTTAACTCTCGCAACCACTTGACTTCTACGTTGAGTAATCTTAATCATCATAACTTTTCACCCACACATATTAAGGTACATCACTTAGAACCACACTGGTACAGTCTGATGGAGTCGACATAATACTATGTTGTGTTTGGTTCAGATTTGAGAAATCTTCATCGAGGTGAAAATGTGGAGGAGAAAGTAAAAAAGATTGAGGATGAAAGTTTTTAACGAAGTATGAAAGAAAGGAACAGGGTTGTCGACAGTCCTCTTGAGCTGTCGACAGTGCAGACATTGATACGTGTCTACAGGTGAATCGCGCTATCGGCAACAGACATCTTGAGCTGTCGACAGTGTTTTACAGAAAGTTGGGATTTTCTGTTGGGATTTGTCAGAGTTTGGATTTGTTGTCTACAGGCTCCTTAGGCTGTTGACAGTGTTTTGCTTTAGGGTGAACCTGAAATGGTTTCTAAATTTATTTCTGACCCAAGTTTAGAGTTTTTGTTTTTTTCCTTCAGGGACTCCATGTCTATATAAAGAGAGGGTAATTTCTCTTGCTATTGTATCATATACTTGATTGATTTAATAAGATCTCTCTCCCCTTCTGCCCCGAGGACGCAGGCAATTGCCAAATCTCGTTAAAATTATGTGTTCTCACTTTTTGCTTTTTGCTTGCTTGTTCGTGCGATTAATGACTATTTTCCGGTGTTCTCTGCTGGTGAGATTCCAACACTGGCCAGGCTGCTTGAATGTATAGCCCTTACAAGGATTGAGTAGCTTTTTTGCTTCTTATTGCCCTTTTCATAATGGCTTCCTATATCCGTGCGTCATCTATTCAGCCTCCACTCATATCATACGGCATTGTCGTCTGTTCATTCAAGCAAAATTGCTGTCCAATTCATTTGATCGCTTGTGGCACAGACAGTTGGTGAGGTGATGTGGCATGGCCCAACTAAAAATCTGGTCGATTGGTTGTTTCCATTATTAACAAGGAATTGCTTTTATAGCATTGCTCATTGCTCATTTAGATAATTGGCTTCGCTGGCTTCGTCTACTTTATATTTAGAAGGAGGTCACATTAATTTCTATGCCTTAATTTAGTCGGAAGATTTGTTCCATCACACACTTCAGCCTCCACTTTCAGTTCATGCAAGTTTATGAAGTGATTGCTCGAGTTCAAATCACACCCTAACACCTAATTAGTGTTTCCAAGATTCATGCTGAGAACATGATCGTATTGTATTTGTTCAAACAATGACGTACACGCAACATGTGTAAATTCTATACATATGCGACCGATTAAAAGAAGTGATAGAATTGTAATTAATAGAGAAATTAGTATCAGAGGCTAGATAAATTTGAATGGGGTCGATTAAGAAAAATATTATGTTGATTAATTTAATTGAAAAAAATGACTGGATGGAATTTTGCAAATTAAAAGAGTTTTCGGTCTTAAAATTTGAGGTAATTGTTGTTGATAATTTGGAGAAGAAGTTTCAATGTGTTTATTAATAAAGCAATTACATCAATATATATAGATATAAGAGAGAGCAAATATATAAAAAAACGAGTAGTAAGAGAAGATAAGATATGGGTATCTAAATATAAGGGTATTTAATAATAGGATAAAGATATCTAAAAAATAAGAGTATCTAAAACCCCCTTAAACTCACGATAGAACAAACATCGAGAGTGTGAACAAAATCTCGCGAAACTTATGGGAGGTTTTTGATGAGCTGGTCGATGGAGCAGATTGCGATCGAGGGTGACGTGACGAGATCCAGATGTCCGAGAGGACAGCGAGCTCTATAGGGCGAGATCCAGATGAATATGGCAGGGCGAGATCCAAAAGGATCAGGCGAGAAGGCGAGACCCGGATGGATCAGACTTCAGATGAGAGGGTGAGATCCTGATGGATTCTGGATCAATCAGGGCGAGATCCGGATAATCAGGCAGGGCAAGATTTTTGTGAGCTCCTCGAACTCGACTGGCGGCGTGTTGGAGGGTGGTCCATCATCTAAGTATGAAGAAAAGCCTAAAAGGCCTAAAATGATGAGAAAGCCCAAGAGAGCTAAAATAAAAACCAATAAGCTAAATTGATAAGAAATTCCTAGTGGGCTAAAATAGGGCCCAAAAGGGCTCAAAATCGGATTCTGCAACGTTGGAGGAACACTGGTGATGGTGGAGCCGGCATCGGTAGATGCGAGAGGATCAGCAAGGACTCGGTCTTAGCTGAGGCGACGTAGGATGCGTGAGGACGACAAGGAAAGTTTTGATGTTGTATGAGGCGAAAGTAGCCTGGTGATAGGCACACACTATGCGAGCGTGGCCCAGCGCAGGCTCGAGAATAACGATAGAATTTCGATCAATAGAGAAAAATTTTGAGAGGCTCTGATACCATAATAATTTGGAGAAGAAGAAGTTTCAGTATGTTTATTCATAAAGCAATTACATCAATATATATATAGATACAAGAGAGTGTAGATAGATAAGAAAATGAGTAGTAAAATAAGATAAGATAAGAATATCTAACAATAACATAAAGATATTTAAAAATAAGAGTATCTAACAGTTATTGTATCATGGTTGTTATTTGCATTATAAAAATACAAATGGGGATAATGTGCCAAAATTTATTGGCAAACTTGTCATATTATTTTTTTTAAGTGTTAATTTTGTCCACTGATTAAGTTTCGCTTGCTTTTTTTTTTTTTAAAAAGCTACTTTGAACCGCTTAACCAATAAGCAGCTGAAAAATATTTTTTGACCAGCAGCTTAGTTGCTTTTGGAGTTACCAAAGACCAGTTAGGCTACTTATCAGCTAAAAAGCTGCTGAAAAGCTGCTTTTCAGCAGGGCTAAACAAGGCCTTAAAATAATTTCAGAAAACTTTCAGAAGGGTACCGCTTTGGGAAGAATTAATTTTTATTCCGATAGATGTTCATATAAAAATTATAAATCTGTGATTAATAACGAAGGGAACTCTCCAGTGCCTTGCTAACGTTAATTTCTGACGCAGCTAGCTCGTCGCTAATTACCAGCAATAATCCTTTTCTTCTGCTTCACGTTTTTAGAATAACAAACAATTTGGCACACTGTTACTCGTTGATCATTTAATTCGTAGCTTATTTTTTTACCGTTAGTCGCGGTCACGTGCCTGGCACCTGCAAGTTTCCTTCCTACTAATAAAGAGCAGAGAATGTCAAAAACAGAGGAACTTCAAAGTTCAAACCAACTGCAAAACCTAACAGCGGCGGCGGCGGCGGCGGCTGTCACCCACAGAGTTAATTTCACTTGAATAAAAAGGGCCTCAATGGGATCTTGCCCAATGTAAGAATAACATTTACTTCACCACTCTCTTGTTAATATCACTCAAATTTTAGAGAGATGGGGATTTTTGGTTTGAAATGGTTTTATTGTTGGAATGTATGTGTTCTTCTCATGCTCTTCATCTGCATCAGTAGCGCCGAGGAAGCTGCGGTGATCACGGTCGACGTGCACGCTGCTAAATCCCTGCTGGGTTCTGGTTCTGGTCACCTCTATTTAGATGTCAGGTACTCATTGATTAATCTCTCTTTATTTGTTTGTCTGTTTTTTTTTTTTTTTGGAGAATGTAAAATTTATTGTATGAAAGCCAAACCGGCAAAATATCCCATTACAATGCAACCTTACAGCCCAACAATCAAAGATTCGCCAACTAAGAATAGTCGACTAACCCATTTACAAGTCGACTAAAAGGTGGTGCTCCAGTCGACTATTTCAGAATACCTATTCGACTACACATGAATGAAGTCGACTAGATCATATAACCTAGTCGACTAACATGCACCAAGTCGACTAACCACAAAAACCAGTCGACTCAAAAGTTGATCTGGATGTATCCGTCTTCTCTGTTGCCACAGGAGTCGACTATACCAATTAGGCTAGTCGACTATAAATGGATGTAGTCGACTATAAACAACGACTAGTCGACTAATTGTTCTGGCAGCCCATATTTTCTGTCAAAAAATCCCAGACCTTCAAAACTCCACAGTGGCATTTGGATCCAAAGTGAATACAGTCCTATAGATGTGTAGCTTAATCTTGAAGACGGTAGAAACCACCTCCTGATTCTGGCCTTCAAAAATTTTCTTATTTCGGGCATTCCAAATATGATAAACAGTACACGCAAGGGCCACCTTTTTCGCCTTTGCTTTAAAACTGGAACCCTTCGCCTCCTTCTTTATCCACTTAAGAGCACTAGAGATTGTCGACATTCCCCTAGAGATCCCCAGCCAGTCTCTAATGCATCTCCAAACCATAGCAGAGAAGGAACAATTAAAGAATAGATGATCTGCCGTTAAACACTGCGACCATAATCGCAGTCCTACTTCGCATGCAATAAGTAAAAAATTCATAGTTTATAGGTGGCTGAGACAACAGTTACAGTGAAGAGAAAATATATAAATCATACGTAAACTGTGACTATAGTATCAGTCCTTAGTCACCGTTATTACATTTAACTTAGGAAAAAATTCATCCACAAAAAATGCTGTCGTGAGTACTACGACCATAGTCACAGTCCTTGATCGCATGCTATATGTAAAAAAAATTTAATAGTTTATAGGTGGCTGAGATAACAGTCATAGTGAAGAACAAATATATAAAATAATACGTAAACTACGATTATAGTATCAGTTCTTAGTCACCGTTATTACATTTAACCTAGCAAAAAAAAACGTCAATGACTTGCTCTGTTAAGCACTGTGATCATAGTCGCAGTCCTTGTCTGCATTCAATATGTAAAAAATAATAATAATAATTTATACATTACTTGCGAAAAAAAGTAAACAAAAATCAGTAAATTTCAAATTAGTAAATTTCAAATTGAAAAAAATTAATAAAGAAGCATTCAAATTAGTTTCGTGATTTGATGAAATTGGTCGCAGTTTGGCCGCAGTTATAAAAGATAATTGTGACAATATTGACTAACGTCAGAAATATAAAAAAATAATAAACTATACAGATCCACTTTCTTTTACCGGCATTTAGTAATTTAAACTGTTTCAATAGGCGGGGCGTCCTTTCTAGTGTGGCTACTAATGTGCCACGTCACCGCAGGCTGAGAGGGTCTCTCAGCCGTCAGCTGATATACATTTTTCTCATATATATATATATATATATATATATATATATATATATATATATATATATATATATATATATATATATATATATATATCCACACTGGTTACCATTATCACCAAGGCCTGAAATTAAAGGCATGGAAAATTAAATTATTTAGACACTTACCTTTGCATCTAGCTGTCATACTTGTTCTATAATTGAAAAACTGTTTAGTCTCGCAACCACTTGATTTCTACGTTGAGTAATCTTCAATCATCGTAACTTTTCACCCCCACACATATAAGGTACATCACTTAGAACCGCACTGGTACAGTCTGATATAGTCGACATAATACTATGTTGTATTTGGCTCAAACTTGAGAAATCTTCACCGAGGTGGAAATGTGGGGGGAGAGCAAAAAAGATTGAGGATGAAGTTTTTAACGAAGAATGGAAGGAAAAAACAAGAACGTCTACAGTCCTCTTGAGCTGTCGACAGTGCAGACACTGATACTTGTCTGCAGGTGAATCGTGCTATCGACAACAGACATCTTGAGTTATCGACAGCGTTTACAGAAAGTTGGGATTTGTCAGATTTTGGGTTTGCTGTCAACAGGCTCCTTAGACCGTCGACAGTGTTTGCCTTCTGAGTGAATCTGAAGTGGTTTCTGAATTGGTTTTTGATCCAAATTCAGAGTTTTGGTTTTTTTTTTTTCTTCAGGGACTCCATGTCTATAAAAAGAGAGGGTAATTTATCATGCTATTGTATCATGTACTTGATTGATTTAATAAGATCTCTCTCCCCTTCTGTCCTGTTAAATCTGTATGTTCTCACTTTCTTTCTTTTGTTTGCTTGTTCGCGATTAGTGACATTTTTCCGGTGTTGATGTTCTCTTTTGGTGAGATTCCAACACTAGCGAGGCTGCTTGATTGTAAAGCCATTACAAGGATTGTGCAGCTTTTTTGCTTCTTATTGCCCTTTTCATAATGGCTTCCTTTATCCGTGCATGATCTATTCAGCCACCACTCATATCATACGGCATTGTTGTCTGTTCATTCAAGCAAAATTGCTGTCCAATTCATTTGATCGCTTGTGGCACAGACAGTTGGTGAGGTGATGTGGCATGGCCCAACTAAAAATCTGGTCGATTGGTTGTTTCCATTATTAACAAGGAATTGCTTTTATAGCATTGCTCGTTGCTCATTTAGATAATTGGCTTCACTGGCTTCGTCTACTTTATATTTTAGAAGGAGGTTACATTAATTTCTTTGCCTTAATTTAGTCAGAAGATTTGTTCCATCACACACTTCAGCCTCCACTTTCAGTTCATGCAAGTTTATGAAGTGATTGCTCGAGTTCAAATCACACCCAAACACCTAATTAGTGTTTCCAAGATTCATGCTAAGAACATGGTCGTATTGTATTTGTTCAAACAATGACGTACACGCAACATGTGTAAATTCTATACATATGCGCCCGATTAAAAGAAGTGATAGAATTGTAGTTAATAGAGAATTGGCATCAGAGGCTAGATAAATCTGAATGGGGTCGATTAAGAAAAATATTATATTGATTAATTTAACTGAAAAAATGACTGGATGGAATTTTGCAAATTAAAAAGAATTTTCGTAGGCGGCCTTAAAATTGAGTTAATTTTTGTTGATAATTTGGAGAAGAAGTTTCAGTATGTTTATACGTAAAGCAATTACATCAATATATATAGATACAAGAGATAGTAGATATATAAAAAAACGAGTAGTAAGAGAAGATAAGATAAGGGTATCTAAATATAAGGGTATTTAACGATAGGATAAAGATTTCTGAAAACAAGAGTATTTAACACCCCTTAAACTCATGGTGGAACAAATATCGAGAGTGTGAACAAAATCTCATGAAACTTATGGGAGGTTTTTGATGAGCTGGTTGATGGAGCGGATTGCGATTGAGGGTGACGTGGCGAGATCTAAATGTTCGAAAGGACGGCGAGCTCTATAGGGCGAGATCCAGATGAATATGGCAGGATGAGATCCAAAAGGATCAGGCAAGAAGGCGAGATCCGGATGGATCACACGTCAGATGAGAGAGTGAGATCCTGATGGATTCCGGATCAGGCAGGGCGAGATCCGGATAGATCAAGCAGAAGGAGATTTTTCTGAGCTCCTTGAACTCGACCAACACCGTGCTGGAGGGTGGTCGATCTGAGTATGAAGAAAAGCCCAAGAGGGCTAAAATAGAGCCCAAGAGGACTAAAATAAAAACCAAGAAAGCTAAATTGATAAGAAATCTCAAGAGGACTAAAATAGGGCTCAAGAGGGCTCATATCAGATTCTGCAACGTTGGAGGAACACTGGTGATGATGGAGCCGGCATCGGTGGATGCGAGAGGATCAGTAAGGACTCGGTCTTAGCTGAGGCGAAGGAAGACGCGCAAGGACGACGAGGAAAGCTTTGATATTGTATGAGGCGAAAGTGGCCCGGTGATAGGCACATACTATACGAGCGTGGCCCAGCACAAGATCAAGAACAGCAAGAGAACTTCGATCAGTAGAGAAAATTTTTGAGAGGCTCTGATACCATGATAATTTGAAGAAGAAAAAATTTCAGTATGTTTATTTATAAAGCAATTACATCAATATATATATATATATATATATATATATATATATATATATATATATATATATATATATATATATAGAGAGAGAGAGAGAGAGAGAGAGAGAGAGAGATCTATATCAGCCTGCGGGCTGAGAGTACTTTGTCAGCCTGCGGTGACGTGGCTCAATTTGTTACCTCACTGACTTGCGGCCCGCTTTTAGGAAGAAGTTAAATTACCAAATACCCCCTTTTCGATAACTTTCCTTATTGTTTATTATTATTTTTCCCTCTTTTTTTTGCCGCTCTTTATAGGATTTAGGTTATTGTATATAAATTACTTTTCGCCCTATTTCCTTACCTCTTTTATGAAAGATCTAGTTTCTACTTTTCAGCCTGCGATAAAATTTTTTCTCAAAATATAAAATCTTTTCAGATCAATTTTTTCAGCCTGCGATAAAATTCTACTTTATAGTTTAATTTAAACTGCGACCTTAGTCAGAGACTTTGGTCGCTATGTACATTTAAACTGCGAAGTCAGAGACTTTGGTCGCAGTGTACATGGTTAATTGCGACCAAGGTCGCAGTGTTGTTATTGATAAAGATGGCCAGCAACTGCAATCTAGGGTTGCATTACATGGACTGCGACTTTGGTCGCAGTACGTTAAGTAAGTGTTTCCTTTATATTAACATGCATAGCGACCAAGGTCGCAGTGTTGTTTTATTAAGTGTTGTTTTGGATTAAGTCATTTTTTGAATCTAGATGAAAAATGAAAAGTTTGCTGAGGGGACGCGACTTGGAGTCACTCCGAGAGACGCGGCCTGTCATAAAGATTTTATGAGATCTTTAAACGTCAAGTCTACGTTGTCTACGCGTCGGCTCTTCATTGTGTTTAGGCGTTAATGTCTTTTAATTCCAAACCGGCGCTGGCGGTTGGAGACCATTAAAGCCGACGGTTCTGATTAATGAACCATTAATTATGGTTATTATGGGCTGCCTATAAATGGGGCTCACCCTCTCCCTTTAACACCCCCCATAATTAGACTGTTTTCTTTCGAGAGCAATTGCTCTGAGAATTTCCTCCTTCTTCAGAGTCTCTAACAGGGGCCTGCCTCCATGGATGAAGATGACCCTATGGACGAACTTGATCGATGTTCGTCCACAAGGGAAGAAGTCATAGACCTCATCGTCCACAAGGGAAGAAGTCATGGTCCTCGTCGTTTACAAGGGAAGAAGTCATGATCCCTGACGAGGACTTAACCCTCACCAAGATCTCCTCGGACTTGATGCACCAGTCAAGTTTGCTGGCAAGGGATGGTCAGAGTGGGTATGGCGGCGGGGATGTGGTGGATATAGTGGTGGGTAGCATACCCTGTGAGGTCTTAAAACCTCCTCTCTTACCCCAGAAGTGACATCGAGGAAATTCCATGCTCACTGGATAACCTTCTGGTGGAAGAGATGTTCATCAACGAAGGATCGTATCCCGCCACTTTGGAGGGTCAGGTGGAATCGGAGATTCTGCTGCCACCAGACCTCAATAACACCACTGCTCTTAGTCAACAAGGGCTCTTTTGATGTTTAGTCTTCTTTGTACTGCTGTATTGTAACACTCAATCTTATTGTATAAGAGAGCGTCTTTTGATGTTTAGTCTTCTTTGTACTGTCGTATTGTAACACTCAATCTTATTGTATAAGAGAGCGTTTTGTAACATTTTCACATGCCTGGAGATAAATGCCTGGACATAAATAAAAATCATATTTGTTTTTTTAATAAACTACGACGTTGGTCGCAGTCATGCATTGCAAACAAAACAACTTGGACCAGAGATGACATTGCGACCAAGGTCGCATAAGACTACATTGCAAACAGAAACAACTGCGACCAGGGTCGACACTGCGACCAAAGACTGCGACTAAGCAACTTCTGCGGTGACGTGTCACCTCGTCGCAGTGTTATTGTTGATTAAGACTAAAGACCAGCAGCTGCGACGAAGGTCGCAGATTATTTTTTTAAGACTGCGGCCAGCAACTGCGACCAAGGTCGCACTGTTGTTGTTGATTAAAAATAAAGACCAGCGAATCCGACCAAGTCGCAGTATATTTTATTAAGTCCAAAAACCAGCAACTGCGACCAAGGTCGCATTGTATTTTATTAAGACTACGGTTAGCAACTGCGACCAAGGTAGCAGTGTTGTTGATTAAGACTAAAGACCAGCAACTGCGACCAAGGTCGCAGTTTATTTATTAAGTCTGCGTCCTGCAACTGCGACCAAAGTCGCAATCTTTCACTTTAAAAATTTATACGGGTGAAGTAATATAATTATTAACTGCGTCCATGGTCGCAGTATATTCGTTTAGCGTAAATATTTAAAATGAAGGTTTGTAACAATTGTACAGCATTTCAACCAAGACATAGTAGTAAAAAATGTAATTCACACAATTAACTTTAGAAAACAGATTTATATATATTTAAAAAAATACAAAATACAATTTTTTAAACTTCTAATCCTCGTCATCACCATCGTAATCAGATTCGTCATCAAGAGTCATGCTTTCGTCTTCTGTATCGCTTTCCGTCTCTTCCTCCTCTTCAGTGACAGTCTCCTCTTCGCTTTCTTCCTCTTCATGTTTGTGTTTTGGTTCACCAATGAAGTCCCAGAACGGGTCGTCTGTATCAAGCTCAGATTCTGACCTGTAGCGAGGCATCGGTTCAGAACTATACATCCAATCATCATTAGATGATTGGCTTCTTTCCGGTGAAGACGGTGGAGAAGACATTTTTTTGAGTCTATTGACCGAACAGTGAGAGTAACGAGTTTGAGCAAAAATAATTTAGTATGTTTGTAATCCTTTGCTGATGACCGTTTATATATTTTTAATCCCAGAATTCCAAAGGGTTTAAGCTCTCAAACTACGTGAATATCTCCCAAACTTATTTTCTACCTTTTCCCAAAATTGTGTATACTTCCTAGGTGACTGTTCAGTTATCCAAAACAGTTTAAAAGTTAATACACTATAACTTTAAATTACTTTGAACTCCAAAACAGTATATTATTGCGACCATATTCGCATTGGGAACTGATAAATGATTAACTGCGACCATAAATTGCATCCGTAGTAGGAGTGCGACTATGGTCGCAGTGTTTAAGAGCAGCAGTCGCAGTTTGGATATGTAATTAAAAGAGCTTATAAGTTAATATAGTGAGAAAGAGACCTTACAAAAAAATAGAATTAAAAGCTTTTAAAAGAAGACAAAATACAATTGAATATCAGAAGATCAGGAAATCCTAATCCTCGTCATTATCCCCATCATAAGCAGATTCATCGTCTTCATTCTTCTGCTCTTCCTCTTCATCACTTATTTCCTCATCATCTTCCTGTTTTTGAGGTTTTTTTGTTTCACCGATGAACTCCCAGAATGGATCGTCTCTATCAAGCTCTTCGTCTGACCCGGATAGGAAGCGAGCCTACAGCATCAGAGGACATGCTTTCATCAAGCATGTCTCCGTCAAGTGGCAGAGGAATAATGTCTTCGTCACTAACCCACATTAAAACTTCATTATCATCATGAATAGGAGGATCAGTTAATACATTATTTGATGTAGTGAGATAGTCAAAAGGAGTGAAGTCCAGACTGGTATCAGATTCACTAGAATATCCTGAAGACAAAGGACCGGTGGGGGAACAATTGAAGTTGAAATCTAAGTGTTCAGAGGAAGAAGATGGGGAAGACATGATTGAAGAATGAATTGTTTTTTTGGAAGTTTTTGAAATCAAATTGAAAAAGAAGAACAAAAATATAGTTTTCAGGTATGAGATAATATATTAGTTACAAGCATTATATAAAGGTCAATATTGTGGAAGAACATGAATAGTAATAATAATTGTTACAGGTGAGGGTTGAGTATGGTAGGAAGTGGTAAAAAAATTAAATATTTTATTGAACATTTATTGCGGGTGAATCCGAAGAGTTTCTTTTTGCCAGAGGTTTAATGCTTGAAGTAGAAATTAACTTTTTATAGAATTGTTTGCCTATATCTTTAGATTATGTATGGTGCACATCTTTCCTTTCTCGAGATTAACATTAGTGCATCTCTTTTTTCTAGACTGTTGTTGTATCACGGTAGAAAGAATATTAATTACTTCATTTAATTCAGTGTAATTAATATAGTAATTTTATAAGATTTGATATACGCGAATTGATCTCAGGGTCGCATGGCTAATCTACCCTAGTCGCATATTAAAAATCTTTTACATAAGGCATGGGAAAGAAGATTGCGACTTTGGTCGCAGTACTGAAGGAGGTCGCATTGTTGTACGATAGAATGCGACTAGGGTCGCAGACGTTATATAAAGAAGTTTTGTTATATAATGACTGCGACTAGTGACTGCGACAGTGTCGCAGTTGTCATATAAAATTGAAATTATATTGTATTAGGTCGCATAAAAACATTTTGTTATTCTATGAGTGCGACTAGTGACTGCGACTGTGTCGCAATTATTATATTGTATTAAGTCTGCGACCATGGCATGTTTTTTAAATTTTCAATGCTTCTGCTTATTTTACATTATATTGATCCAATTTTTTAATTATATTTTTCGATGTATTAAAATTACGAATTTTATAACTGTAAATATATTCAACTGAAATTTTGTTTGTTCATGACTTTATTCCAGTTTAGAATTAAAAATGGGGTATTTTTGTCAATTTGTTTCACGATTGTTTAGGCGGGATTTTTTGATTTTTTTGGCGCCAACACACTGCGGCCGATGTATGGCATATATTCAGCCACGTCTCGCCGGCTGAGAAACTCTCTCAGCCTGCAGGCTGAGGTACAGTAACCCATATATATATATATATATATATATATATATATATATATATATATATATATATATATATATATATATATATATATATTGATACAAGAGAGAGTAGATAGAAATGAGTAGTAAAATAAGGTAAGATAAGAGTATCTAACAATAAGATAAAGATATCTAAAAGTAAGAGTATCTAACAGTTGTTGTACCATGGTTGTTACTAGCATTATAAAAATACAAATGGGAATAATGTGCCTAAATTTAAAAAATTATTAACTTACATAGAAAATCTTGGGCCATATTTGACCTCCACCCACTGAACTGTGTTGTGCTGAATGTAAGCTGCTAAGCTGAGTCGAGTTGAGCTGTGTTGTGATGTCTGTTATTTTTATGTTTGCTAAAGAACTTTCTGAAACTGTTGAACTATGTTAAGTTGTTGTAATTTTTGTTTTAATTTTAATTTTTGTTTATATATTGGTAAACTTGTAATATTATTTTTTTTAAGAGTTAGTTTTGTCTACTGAATAAGTTTCGTTTGCTTTTTTTTTTTTTTAAAGCTACTTTGAACCGCTTAACCAATAAGCAGCTGAAAAGTACTTTTTGACCAGCAGCTCAGTTGCTTTTAGAGTTACCAAAGACTAGTTAGACTGCTTATCAGGTAAAAAGCTACTGAAAAGCTGCTTTTCAGCTGGGCCAAACAAGGCCTTAAATAATTTCAGAAAACTTTCAGAAGGGTACCGCTTTGGGAAGAATTAATTTTTATTCCGATAGATGTTCATATAAAAATTATAAATCTGTGATTAATAACGAAGGGAACTCTCCAGTGCCTTGCTAACGTTAATTTCTGACGCAGCTAGCTCGTCGCTAATTACCAGCAATAATCCTTTTCTTCTGCTTAAAGTTTTGAGAAATAACAAACAATTTGGCACACTGTAACTCGTTGATAATTTAATTCGTAGCTTTTTTTTACCGTTAGTCGCGGTCACGTGCCCGGCACCTGCAAGTTTCGTTCCTACTAATAAAGAGCAGAGAATGTCAAAAACAGAGGAACTTCAAAGTTCAAACCAACTGCAAAACCTAACAGCGGCAGCGGCGGCGGCGGCTGTCACCCACAGAGTTAATTTCACTTGAATAAAAAGGGCCTCAATGGGATCTTGCCCAATGTAAGAATAACAATTTACTTCACCACTCTCTTGTTAATATCACTCAAATTTTAGAGAGATGGGGATTTTTGGTTTGAAATGGTTTTATTGCTGGAATGTATGTGTTCTTCTCATGCTCTTCATCTGCATCAGTAGCGCCGAGGAAGCTGCGGTGATCACGGTCGACGTGCACGCTGCTAAATCCCTGCTGGGTTCTGGTTCTGGTCACCTCTATTTAGATGTCAGGTACTCATTGATTAATTTCTCTTTATTTGTTTGTCTGTTTATTGTTAGTTCTGTTGATTTTATTGTGTAATTAATATCAGGACTGTGGAGGAATTCAATAAGGGTCACTTGGAGAACTCCCTCAATGTTCCTTTCATGTGTTCACCCCAAAAGGTAAATTTCAATTTATTAATTAACATTACCCTTTAATTAATTTTTTTCCCCTTGATTTTCTTGTTTTAATTGGAGCACAAATAGTGTGGTTAATGATAATGAAATTGAAATGAACAGGGAGGGTGAGGAACCCTGAATTTGTGGAGCAGGTGTCAAAGATTTGCAAGGAGGAGGATCTCATACTAGTGGTGATTGAAAATTTCAACCTTTCTTTGTTGTTCCTTTTATTTATATTTTTTACAAGATTTTGAATTTTTTTTTCCCTTTTCCTCAATTTCTTTTTGATGTGAAGGGATGCCAAAGTGGAGTTCGATCGCTCCAAGCAAGTGAGGATCTTCTCAATGCGGTATGTGCAAAATGTTCTATGATTCTTTCTTATGCAAGAGCCCAGGTTTCTTTTGCCCAAAAAAGGTTTGGATTATTATTTCATAGTTCTATGAACAGGAGCCTTAAAAAGGTATTCCTCCCTGGATAATTTTGTTTCTTAATCAACTAAATTATGTCTGAAATGTTCTATTTTGATCTATAAGGTGGCCTTTGATTCGGGTAATAAAGTAATTTGTGTGCTAGAGTGAGACTGAAAATTGAGATATGGAACCAGAAATTTTCTGCTAAATTTAGTTCCATGTTCATTAAATAAGAAGGAAAAATCTGATGTGTTAGCAGTAGCCAATGTTCTGGCGATCGAGAGCTATCATAATTCATCGGTTTATATAATTTTTGCAGGGCTTTGAAAATGTGAAGAATGTTGGAGGGGGCATTGCTGCATGGTTGGAGAATGGATTTGCTGTGAAGAAACCTGACGATGAGTCAAAAATCTCAAGTAATTGAAGCTTGTTTTTTTCCTTCCCATGTTTTATTTTTCCTGTACATTATGAAGAAATATGTCTTTATGACTACAATTACCAACTAGTAGTAGTACCAACTAATTGCTAGATGAGTAAGCTTAATTTCTCCATTTTCAGGTAGAGAAAAGAGTCTGAATGAAAGCAATTAGGCTACATGATTAAACAAATTTAGCTTGAATTATTACTTACATATTTTATTTTTAATAAAGTTAAGATTAAATAGTGATCAACTGATTATTACTCTGATCATGGATCATGTTTTGTTCAGGTCAGCCTCACACTGAGGAAGCTGCAACTGTGGATGTTCACACGGCCAAAGGCCTCGTCCATTCTGGTTACCGCTATTTGGATGTCAGGTTGATCTCTTTCTCAACTACTACCATTTCCATTTTTCATTGTGGTTAATTTTGCTAAATTTTCCTGAGTGTATTGAAGAACTGCGGACGAATTCAATAAAGGCCATTTAGAGAACTCCCTCAACATTCCTTACCTATTCTTCACACCACAAGGCAAGTCTTTCCGCCTTTAACTTCTCGGTGTTATCTTTATTCTACTTAAATTGCTTATTAGTCATTTCTAACAATGTGAGATTTTTTTTTACTGTAATAATGAATCAGGGAAGGAGAAAAACCAGGACTTTGTGGAGCAGGTATCGATGGTCTGCAACAAGGAAGATGAAATAGTAGTGGTAATTAACTCTTGTTATCTTTCTCCATAAATCAGTATCTCATTATTCCCACAAAATAATTCGAGGTGAGTGCTGACTTTGGTTTTCTGTTTGTTTTCCAACTCCTTTTGTGCGTGAAGGGGTGTCAAAGTGGAGTGCGATCACTACAGGCAACACAGATCTTCTCAAAGCTGTGAGTGTTGGGAGTTTTTCTTTTCCTTTTACTTTAAGAAATGGATGGTTTATCTTATGTATACAGAGTTTTGCACAATGACTTTTAATAACGGTAAAAAAAGCTAAGAAATGGATGGTTTATCTTATATATTTTCAAAAATTTGTAAATGCATGTTTCTAAGAGCTAGTATAGGTTAGTTTGCCTGGAAATCTTATTGTAGGGCACGTACCAATGTAACTTAATTCCAGACATATAAATTGGTACTAATTAATTTTTCCAAAAATGAGTTATCTAGGGTCAGCTTGAAGGGATTTTTCAACATTAGCCTCTCAAATTCACCTTATTTTATCAGTCCCTTAAATCATTTAACATCAGATTAATTTCTCACTAAATTAAAGCTCTAATGGATAAAATGTTCCATTAACTCTAGATGAGAACAATGTTAGGATTTAATGACTCTTTTTCCACATCAAACACTTTATCCTAACACATCAGTTAATTCAATGACTCTTTATCGCATTGGGCTTTAACCTTACTTGAAGGACTAATTTGATGTAGCATAAACATTTTTATTTGAGTAACTAGCTTAGAAAAATCAAATTTTGAGGGATTAACAGGAAGAAAAAAAAAAGTAATCAAAGTTTGTGATCCTAATCGATTTCGCAGGGTTTCAAGAGCGTGAAGAACATGGGAGGAGGCTATGCTGCATGGGTGGAGAACGGTTTTGATGTGAAGAAACTTGAGGAAGAGTTGTAGACTTTCTAGTGGTCATGTAATCAGATTGGCTCCTACTGTTCTGTATGATTTTATGTAATTCTACAGAAGGAAAACTAAAGAGCAAAAAAAAAACACTACTTACCATGTCATTGGCCACATATGGAGTTGCCACCCACTCCTCTTATATTCTGTTTCTTCTCTCCTCTTCTTCTCTTTTTCATGAGTGTCATCATCTTCTGTAATAAAAGGTGGGATTCTTCCATATGGTTTCAATTAATGAGTGATCTTTCTCAAATTATTATTATTATTATGAATAAATTAGTGAACAACACAGCACATAATTAGGTTGCATATTTATTCCCCACATCCCAACAATTTTTAGGCCTTCACAACCATAAAATGTTTCATCACTTGGGTCCAATCACTGATTTCGTCAACCATTAGTTATAGTCTGAATGACTGGATCTGAGAAGGTAGCACCAGCTCGCAAACAGTTCCTGATAGGGGTGGGAGGTGAATAGGTGATACCGACGGTGGGTGTTGGTATTATCATACTTTTGTATATGTTTTCTTCTTAGGAATACAAAATGTGACTGTAAGTCCTTCTTTGGTAACAAGAGTCAACGGTCAAGAATTGAGCTAATTCTTGTCAACTAATGTGAAACGAGGACTCTATGGTGTGGATAATAGCGATAGCTCTAAATTCGATAACATTTCATCAAAATATGATCTTCAGTATGAAATTGTCTAAAAATAACAATATCACAAGATGGATTTTAACAATTCATTTGCATACATAGTTTTAGATAATTTAGTCTCAACGAAATCAGACACAACAATCAGTTAATTGACTAGTCCAATTTGCAATTTCAAGCTCAATAAATCATAAGTATAACAAAAACACATGATCTCACAATATTTGTGGACAGCAGATTAATATGATAATAATTTAAAAAATAAGTCTATTGTGTATAATCCAATTGATAATTTGATGATGAAATAGAATTACCTACTGAGAAACTTGTTCTCAAGTAACCGTTGTTGAGTTGATGTTGATTCTACGGTTGAATTCGTTGTTCTTTGCTTGTGATCTTATGACTGAACATGAACAAATTGTTGATGTGGTTGTTATTTGTAACACTCGGCTCCCGGAATACATATCTGAGTATGTATCCCGTTTTTCAATAGTATTTTTCTAATTTTTCTCCATATTTAATTTTTTGTGATTATTTAAATTATTATTTGGTATCGGATCATTCTGGATTCAGAGCAGCACAAGTCTGAGCCGGGGACCCGATCCCAGTATGCCACTCGATTTGACTTTTCTAATAATCATATTTCGTTGACTTCAGTTATAGATATTGTTTTTCAATATTTTTGATTTTTCGTAATTTTCTAAAATTTTTCTGAATTATTCTGCAAAATCTTCAAAATCGGTATCAATCGGTTTTGACGATCGATTCTCGAACTTTTAATTTTCAAAAGACTTAAATTTCTGAAATCTTTTTTCACATTATTTCTTAAAATCATATTTTCTATCATAGCACATTTTTGGAGATTTTTCTGAATTATTCAAAATTCGAGCGGTTTTGGTGTCCCGGTATCATCGGTTGATTCAAAGATTTTTAATTTACAAAAAGATTGAATTTCTTAAATCTGATTTTATCATATTTCTTAGCATATTATTTTTCTACTTTGAAAATTTTTTGGGACCTTTTTAGACTAGTCAAATTTTGATTGAATATAATATTATTATAATTGTTTCTTTCCTCTCTTTCTTTCTTTCTTTCTTTTTCCCTAGCCCCTATGCTGCCGACCTGCACCCCACTCCCCATCATTATTTCATCTCACCATATCCCATCCCATCACTTTTTTTCCTTTTTTTATTTTATTATTTTAACAAAACATAATATCTCTCTCGTACCCCATCTCCCTCTTCTCTCTCATTTATCTCTCCCACCCCCACCTCCTCTTTCTTTCCCCACCGTGAGCCACCACTGGCGCCGGTGCCGCCCCTTGGCCGGCTGGCCACCACCTGCACCACCACTCCACCAACCAACACTCCCACCACCATCAACTGCCAACACTCCCATCACTTTCACAACCCACCACCTTCTCCTTCAACCTCCTCCAACACCACCATTATCATCATTCCACCGATCACCCTCCTCCACCACTTCCACCACCATCTTCCCTCCGCTCCACCATCTTCTCCACCACACCACACCACCTCCACCACTTCACTCCACCATCACCATCCACTACATCATCATCATCTTCATCACCCACCATCACTGCATATGTCCACCATCACTCCATCATAACTATCACCACCAACACTTTCACCACACTACCTTCATCTCCACCTTACCACCATCGACTCCACCTCCAATATTTCCACCACCACCACCACCAACTACAGCCAACAACAACAACAACACCCTTCACCTCACCCGTCCCACCTCCTCACCAAGCCCCTCCGCACCACCGGCCGACCAGGACCGTCACTGTCGACCTACAGGCCGCTAGCCGACCACCCTTCCCCCTTCTTTCTCTTCCTTTCCTCTTTCTGTTATCTCTCTCTGTCTCTCTCTCATCCACTTTCGCTTTCTCAGCCCTCTATCTCTCTATCACATCCTATATCTCTTCTCACTCCACTTTCTCTAACGCGTGTGTGCACGTGTTGTAATCGGAGTTCCCCCGAGATTCGGTGTGTTCCGACGCTTAGGCAAGTACTTCACTTTATGTTTGCGAGTGCCGACTTTATAGATTGGACGACTGCATTTTACAATGTTTGGGTGATTGTATATTTGGTAATATTCTATATTTGTGGGTGATTAATTGTAACTATTTAGTTGGTGTCTGTATTGGTGTATCGGCGGTGTGATGTATCTCGGGGTATGTGTTTGTATCTGTGGTCTATGCTTGTATCTGTGTGATTGTCACGCCCCGCTTCCCAAAATACGTGGAAACGGAGTCGCGACGAGAGTCGGCGACGTATAGACGCAAGGAATATACCTCACGTATACACGCTAAGCCTAAAGTAACATGAACAAGCTATAAATCTGAACCATAATAATCAACGATCACTGCAATAATACATATAAAGCTACACATGATCTCAAATGAAATAAGGAATGAAATAGATGCTAAGTGTGATATACAAGAATCAAAGAATAATAGTAAGAATGAAGAAATACAAGAATACCAGAATCAACAGGGAGAGAGCCCAGCTCCTCGCAAGGCGTACAGTCTCAACGATCACCTGCACAAGCGTCCAATATCTGGACGTGCAAATCCAGGGTCATCAGAAAGCGACCTGGTGAGTGTGTGTGTAAAGAGAGGAACTCGTGCATGTAAACAATGTGCACAAAATAATAACAAGATAAACTGCAGACATAAAATAACTAAATAACAATAACAAGAATAAGCGTGCAAATGAAAGACAAGTAAAATAACTGTAATCAAACAACTAAAGTTTGGATGAGTAACCTAGCATGTCACTAGTCTGGTATATAAATCTGGTCCTGGTTACAATCATCTGTCTATCATAGTATACATATGCACAGTCAGATGATATAGTCAGTCACAATATGCTATAACCAATTTATTAACATTTATTATGTCAGGGAACACCAATTGCCACCTGTAAT
The DNA here is from genome assembly GCA_038442645.1 of Agave tequilana. NCBI lineage: Eukaryota > Viridiplantae > Streptophyta > Magnoliopsida > Asparagales > Asparagaceae > Agave > Agave tequilana. The sequence continues at coordinate 366,289 of JAVJIF010030449.1, forward strand.
AGACGCATCCCATACTACGCCTACTACACGTGTCAATCAGGGTCCTAAGTTTATTGAAACTGATTGGTTGGAGACATTGTCTATGCTTTAGGTGGGTCCCGTACATACCCGGGACCACGGCCTCAGTTTCCTGGCGCTAAACCAGGCCGAACCGCTAGGTACTCAGTAACAGTAACAATAACAGTAATCTCACTGTGAAAATAGTGGAATAGTAACAGTACAGATGGGATGTCAGTCATCCCCCAGGAACCCTGCAGTGGAACCCTCAGTCGGCTACGCAACCTGTATCCTAGGTCCACCCAAAATACAGACGCTGTCTCCTCCATAAATTTTTCCAATCCCGGTGTAAGTTGTTCAATTACTTTATTATTGAATTCAGTAAAAACAACAATACTCAGGTTACTTATAACACTGGGACGATGCAGTGACAGTAACGATAACAGTACAGTAACAGTCAATCAGTAATCGTATACACGGTGAACAATATCAATAACAGTGAACAGTAACAGTAACCGTGTATACGATGAACAATAGAACTGTACAGAGTGTTAAGGTCAAACAACCTTTTCCCAGTAACTTTCAGTAACATGAATTATTACAGTAACAGTCTAGACACCTCTAGTCAATATATACAATCTAATATTAGACTGATCAAGACCACACCCACTGATATATGTCTATAACTAATCGGTCAACTCATAATCTCAAAAGCTATCCTCATGATCCTCAAACATCAAACTTTATTAAGGTAATCTGGTACAATAAACCATCGTCTTAATATATCAATAATCAGTCTCTCCCTGTCAATCTGCTCTGATCCTCAAGTCATCGATATATATCTAAATCTCAATAACTGAAATAACAAATATTTTGACACCTCTATTCAGATCTCCACTCTCCAGTCTGATCAAAGTCACCACACACTCTTACTTCTATCAAGGTCAAACATAAGGTCCCCAAAGTCGAGTAACATATCAGAGATATATCTAAAATCTATCAGGTCAGGTCAATCCAACCAATATCTATTCCTCAAATCATATTCATCTAACTTTAACAAATTATCATAACTAAGGTGTAAAGTCTTCAATCCAATAAGAATCTAAAAATAGCAGTCAGACTATGGTTAGTCGACTAGAGGAAAGGAGCAAGTCGACTAGGGTAAGGATTAGCCGACTAACAAGCATAATAAGTCGACTAATAAAGGGTATTAGTCGACTAACAGGGAAGGAAATCGACTAACATATAAGTATTGGTCAGCAACAGAGGCTACACAACTTTTAGAACAGCAACTAGTCGACTAAGGCTATGATAAGTCGACTAGTATAGGAGTACTATTCGACTATAGGAAATGCAGGTCGACTAACAGGAGTAATAACCAGAAACAGAGAGTACATAACCTACAGGACAAACACCTAGTCAACTATATCTATGATAAGTCGACTAATATAGGATATTAGTCGACTACAGAAATGGCAAGTCGACTATAGGAGGAGTAAGTCGACTAACAGGAAAGGGCCAGTCGACTAATAAAGGTTACAGTCAAGAAACAGAGAATGCACAACTATTCCAAGGAAGACCTAGTCGACTAGGGGGCTATAGTAAGTCGACTAATAGAGCTATTAGTCGACTAATAAAATGGGCAAGTCGACTAATACCTCTACCTGCATGCCTATTATTGGGACAATACCTACACATCTCCTCGCATTCCATCTAAATACACACATGCTCCATCATGTAATATCTACAATAATAACCAAACACCCATATAATAAACATAGGATTCCAACTTAATTAAATACACATACATAATAACATTCCTATGCATTCAAAATTTCAAAGAGGGAGGGGGTGACAACTCACGTTCGTGCTTAATAATCTACACACATAATTATGTAATACATGTGCGCTATACATTAAATTACACCATACACGTAAACATATCTTCAAACACTTAATTAAATAAAGAGAGAGTGAGACACTCACATCATGGGGGCACGGGCGCGTTCGCTCTCGCCTACGGTGATCCACGGCAACTCACGGAGAGCCGGAAAATGACATCCCCCACACAATTAAACACATGTGAATTAATACACATCCATTCACTTCAACATAACAATTAATCTACCTATGCACTAAAATATATATACATTAAATATAATTGAATATGAGGAGTGAAAACTAACCTTGCAGGGACGGCCTGTGCGGCTGTTGGGACACGCCGGGGAGGAGATCCGGCCACCAAGAAAGAGGGCAGGGGCTGCTGGTTCTGCTCTGGACAGTGCGTAGGAGAGGGAGCTGCTGCGCCGGCTGATCTGCTGGTGTCGCTGCAGTTGTGGACGGCAGGGGGCGCTGCGCTGGTGTGCCTGGCTGTGGTGCAAGTGGAGGAGGTCTTCCTAGTGACTGGGCGCGCCAAGGAGGGGGAGGCCTGCTGCTGCTGATCTGGGAGGAGGCGCTGGAGAGTGGAGAAAGGATGATTGGTTGGGATAAGATTAGATTAGGATGTAGGATCTAGTTAGTTAGGATCATGATTTATTTGTTAGGATAAGATTGGGTGGTTAAGATTAGGATTTGATTTGGTTGTTAGGATTCAGATAAGGTAACGGGTCATGGGTTAATGGGTATAAGTTATTGGGTTTGGGTCTATACAAATGGGTTGGATTAGGAATAGGAAATGGATATAGGCTAACGGGTAGGATTAGGAATCAATGAAAGAGGAACAATAATAATAATAACATATATATACATAATAACAATAACACTACTAATAATAATAAAAATTAAATACAGTAAAAATAAATACTTAAAAATAGAAATGCAGTATTATTAGTCAGGGGATATTACATTCTACCCACCTTATAAAATTTCGTCCTCGAAATTTCGATAAAGTAGGGAATGATAGAAAAAACAGAATCAAGGGAGAAAACAAACAAGTTTTCACGTTGCTTCCGAACACATCATGGGTCTGCTATGCTTCCGCTGCGCGCTCTGATCTCTGCTACCAGCTTCAAAATAGAGTGACCAATTCCAAGAGACATGATCGAAAAATATAATAGAAAAGGAGAATAGGAATCAAAATGAAACCAAGATTACTCTAAAAGAAGGGATGTAATCCAGAGAGATTGGAAGATCAAAGAGATAGATTTTCCAAGGGAGGACAGTCAATTCCAAGTGGACTCAATATCATTGTGTGAATCATATATGTATATTGCAGTGTAATTATAACTTGTTTCAAGTTACTGGTATGAATCAAGTCCGATTTATGTCGAAACCTGGCTCTGATACCAAAAACCCTGTCAAGCCCCGCTTCCTAAAATACGTGAAAACGGAGTCGCGATGAGAGTCGGCGACGTATATAAGCAAGGAATATACCTCACGTATACACGCTAAGCGTAAAGTAAACTGAACAAGCTATAAATCTAAACCATAATAATCAACGATCACTGCAATAATACATATAAAGGCTACACATGATCTCAAATGAAATAAGAAATGAAATAGAAGCTAAGTGTGATATATAAGAATCAAAGAATAATAGCAAGAATGAAGAAATGCAAGAATACCAGAATCAATAGGGAGAGAGTCCAGCTCCTCGCAAGGCGTACAGTCTCAACGATCACCTGCACAAGCGTCCAATATCTGGACGTGCAAATCCAGGGTCGTCAGAAAGCGACCTGGTGAGTGTGTGTGTAAAGAGGGAAACTCGTGCATGTAAACAATGTGCACAAAATAATAACAAGATAAACTGCAGACATAAAATAACTAAATAACAATAACAAGAATAAGCGTGCAAATGAAAGACAAGTAAAATAACTGTAATCAAACAACTAAAGTCTGGATGAGTAACCTAGCATGTCACTAGTCTGGTATATAAATCTGATCCTGGTTACAATCATGTGTCTATCATAGTATACATATGCACAGTCAGATGATATAGTCAGTCACAATATGCTATAACCAATTTATTAACATTTATTTTGTCAGCAAACACCAATTGCCACCTGTAATAGACGCATCCCATACTACGCCTACAACACGCGTCAATCAGGGTCCTAAGTTTATTGAAACTGATTGGTTGGAGACATTGTCCATGCTTTAAGTGGGTCCCGTACATACCCGGGACCACGGCCTCAGTTTCCTGACGCTGAACCAGGCCGTACCGCTAGGTACTCAGTGACAGTAATAGTAACAGTAATCTCACTGTGAAAACAGTGGAACAGTAACAGTACATATGGGATGTCAGTCATCCCCAGGAACCCTGCAGTGGAACCCTCAGTCGGCTGCGCAACCTGTATCCTAGGTCCACCCAAAATACAGACGTTGTCTCCTCCATCAATTTTTCCAATCCCGGTGTAAGTTGTTCAATTACTTTATTATTGAATTCAGTAAAAATAAACAATACTCAGGTTACCTATAACACTAAGACGATGCAGTGACAGTAACGATAACAGTACAGTAACAGTCAATCAGTAATCGTATACACGGTGAACAATATCAATAACAGTGAACAGTAACAGTAACCGTGTATACGATGAACAATAGAACTGTACAGGGTGTTACGGTCAAACAATCTTTTCCCAGTAACTTTCAGTAATATGAATTATTACAGTAACAGTCTAGACACCTCTAGTCAATATATACAATCTAATATTAGACTAATCGAGTGATATAATGTCTATAACTAATCGGTCAACTCATAATCTCAAAAGCTATCCTCATGATCCTCAAACATCAAACTTTATTAAGGTAATCTGGTACAATAAACCATCGTCTCAATATATCAATAATCAGTCTCTCCCTGTCAATATACTCTAATTCTCAAGTCATCGATATATATATCTAAATCTCAATAACTGAAATAACAAATGTTCTGACACCTCTATTCAGATCTCCACTCTCCAGTCTGATCAAAGTCACCACACACTCTTACTTCTGTCAAGGTCAAACATAAGGTCCCCAAAGTCGAGTAACATATCAGAGATATATCTAAGATCATCAGGTCAGGTCAATCCAACCATATCTATTCCTCAAATCATATTCATCTAACTTTAACCAATTATCATGACTAAGGTGTAAAGTTCTCAATCCAATAAGAATCTAAAAATAGTAGTCAGACTATGGTTAGTCGACTAGGGGAAAGGAGCAAGTCGACTAGTGTAAGCATTAGCCGACTAACAAGCATAATAAGTCGACTAATAAAGGGTACTAGTCGACTAACAGGGAAGGCAAGTCGACTAACATATAAGTATTGGTCAGCAACAGAGGCTACACAACTTTTAGAATAGCAACTAGTAGACTAGTATAGGAGTACTAGTCGACTATAGGAAATGCAAGTCGACTGACAGGAGTAATAACCAGAAACAAAGAGTACATGACCTACAGGACAAACACCTAGCGACTGAAAATCACCTAGAGGGGGGTGAATAGGTGATAATGCTAATCAATGCACAATTTAAAACTTATGAAGCAACAATCTCACAAACCAAGCGAATATAACAATGAATGTAGAGGGCAAGTAATAAGAGCAATGAAAATAGAGCAAGAAATAAGAGCAAGTAAACCAAACGCAAACACCGAGATTTGTTATCGAGGTTCGAGCACCCAGCTCTACTTCTCCGCCTTCCCCAGAAGGACTCCAACCACTTCCACTATCACAAAGATGTCACAAATACACCGGAGTACCCAACTCCACAATCTCAAGTACAAGCAATCTCTGAGTAGTCAAAAGACCACAAACTCTCTCTTGCAAAATTCTCTTCCCTTACAAAGGTCCTTAGAGAAATAATGAGTAGGAATGAAGCTCTTGTGTGTAAGGAGAAAAGAAAATGAAATCAGAGAATTCTTGAAAGCACTTCAGAAAATGAGAGAAAATTTCAGCACAAAAACCAAGAAACCAAATCTTTTGAATGCCTTAAACTTTTGGAAATTTTTGAGAATTTTTCTAGTAACCAACCTCTCCCTAAACACCCTATTTATAGAAGAGGGCTAGGGTTAGGAGATAAAATATATTTAAGGCTAATCAGAAAGTATTAGAACCAAAACATGTCACTTAAACATAATTAAGTGAGAAAAGGACAAAAATAAACCAGCTCAGAAAACTAGCCGTTACTGTTCAAACGGCTAGCACGGTCGACCGGCCCGGTCGACCGCAAGTTCAAAGAAAATAGCCGTTGCAGGCTACGGTCGACCGGCCCGGTCGACCCAAACAAACAGAGAGCTCTGCTCTCAGACCGGTCGACCGGGACGGTCGACCGTCCAAAGACTGCCAAACGTGCACAGATTTGTGCACGTCGGTCGACCGACCCGGTCGACCAACTTCTAGCCAAATCGACTAGTCATAAAACTAGTCGACTGGATGAAGTCTGGAATGGACAGAAAAATAGTTTTAAAAATATTTTGAAAAATCTTTTAACACTCCTAAAAATCATCAAAAATAGTTTTATCATTTTGCATTGATATATAAACATGTGGTAAAAAGTTTAGCTCAAATATCAATCAATATGAACTATTTTTGTCTCTTATCATTTTTACCAAAAACCAACAACTGTATTTTCTAAAACTTGGATTTTGAATAGAAAATACGTTTTGTCTAAAACTTCTTCCAAATACAAAAACATGATATTTAAACATTTTGAAGCATAGTCCTATATACATGAAACATATGTATATCATAGTTTTTGTCATAAATTCCAATACCAAAATAAGTTTTGATAAAACACAAAACTTAAAACACATGATTATGTATATCAAAGTAAGTATGTAGGTTGAAGATTGTATACAAACTATTTATGTTAGGAAACAAGATGTGCGCAAAAACGTGTGTGATAGAGCTTCAAACCTATTCACTATTCTTTAACAAAAATTCTAAACTAAAAACAAATCTAATAAATTATCTTGAGCAATCTTGAATTCTAGAGCCATGCGATGCCTTGCTAGAGCCTTCTCTTCTATGTTCCTTCTTTGATGTGCAAAAAGTCTTCTTTGCTTCACGAACCTAGAAATTCTTGTAATAGCTAAGCAATGGCCTCCAAATATGGTACTAACCTGAAACTTATCTAAACAAACTAATTAGTACCAAATAGCACTTATTTGTTTTGTTATCATTAAAACTCTAAACAAATGGAGAGTGTAACCTTTTGGGCCAACAATCTCCCCCTTTTTGATGATGACAAAACAAATAGGCTATAAACAAAAGTATAGGGGAGGAGAAAGCTCCCCCTCAAATTATGCTATATTAAACAAAGAAAAACTATGTAATTTGTAATTTGCAAGTAAACATCATGAAATCAAAAACCAAAAACACTTGCAAAACACTTAAACTCAAATTACAAGAATTCATGAAAACACATCAAAAACTCAAAACATATATAAACTCATATGGAACCAAAACCATATGAGCTCATATTTCCATACATAAACTCATTCTCCCCCTTTTTGTCATACATCAAAAAGGGTTAAGAAAACATTTTTATTCAATAACACAAACATTAAGTTCACCACAAATGAATGAAAATCTAGCAAAATCAAGTGGTTTAGTGAAAATATCGGCAAGTTGCAAATCCGTAGAAACATAATCAATATCTATATCTCCTTTCTCAAAATGATCTCTAAGAAAGTGATATCTAATCTCAATGTGCTTGGTCTTACTATGTTGATTTGCATTCTTTGTCATATGTATAGTACTAGTATTATCACAAAATATTTTTATATGGTTATAATGCAAATCATAATTAAGGAGAGTATGTTTCATCCAAAGCACTTGTGCACAACAAGCCCCCGCGGCAACATACTCCGCCTCGGCGGTTGAGAGAGCTACGGAATTTTGTTTCCTAGAGGACCATGAAACAAGACAATTACCAAGAAATTGACATGTCCCACTAGTACTCTTTCTATCTACTCTACAACCCGCATAGTCGGCATCCGAATAACTCGTCATTGAGAAATCTCCGGTTTTCGGATACTATAGACCCATTCCAATCGTTCCCTAATATAACGAATAATGCGTTTTACCGCAATAAGATAGGACTCTTTGGGACACGATTGAAATCTAGCACAAAGACACACACTAAACATGATATCCGGCCTACTTGCCGTCAAATACAAAAGACTACCTATCATGCTTCTATACAATTTAATATCAACATTTTTACCTTGGTCATTCTTATCAAGCTTGGTGGCAGTTGCCATGGGAGTGTTGCAAACCTTTGAGTCTTCAAGTCCAAACTTCTTTACGAGTTCCTTTGCGTATTTGGCTTGACATATGAAGTTCCCATCCTGCAATTGCTTGATTTGGAGTCCAAGAAAGAAATTAAGCTCACCCATTGAAGACATTTCAAATTCACATTGCATAACCTTTTCAAATTCCTTGCATAAAAACTCATTAGTAGAACCAAAAATTATATCATCAACATAAATTTGCACAATTAAAATATCATTATCAACATGCTTAGTGAATAGTGTTGTATCTACTTTGCCTTTAATAAAATTATTTGAAATGAGAAAACTAGAAAGCCTTTCATACCAAGCTCTTGGAGCTTGTTTCAATCCATACAAAGCTTTATCAAGTTTAAAAACAAAATCGGGATGAACATGATCAACAAAACCGGGAGGTTGAGCAACATAAACTTCTTCATTTATAAAATCATTCAAAAATGCACTTTTCACATCCATTTGAAAAAGTTTAAAATTTTTGAAAGATGCAAAAGCTAGTGTCATCCGTATGGCTTCAAGCCGTGCTACGGGTGCAAAGGTCTCCTCAAAGTCAATTCCCTCAACTTGAGTGTAACCTTGGGCCACTAACCTAGCCTTATTCCTAATCACATTTCCGGACTCATCCATCTTGTTTCTAAAGATCCACTTAGTACCAATTACTGGTCTATCGTGGGGCCTAGGAACAAGGTGCCAAACTTGGTTGCGCTCAAATTGATTGAGTTCCTCTAGCATGGCTAGCAACCAATATGAGTCCGTGTAACGCCCCGATCCTAAGGATACGGAGACGTTATGGCGACGCATATACGCGAGGAAAATACCCCACGTATACGCGCTAAGCCTAAATTGTAACCTGAACAAGCTATAATCATAACTATAATAATCAAGGACCACTGCAATAATACATATAAGACTACACATGATAGCAATGAACAACAGGAAGAAAATGGTAGCTGAACAGAAGTCAAAGGTGATATATAGGAACAAAGAATAATAACAAGAATAAAATGCAAGTATACCAGAATAAAAGGGAGAGGACCCAAGCTCCTCGCAAGGCGTACCGTCTCATCGAATACCTGCACATTAGAACAACCGTCCAATAGCTGGACGTGCAAACCAGGGTCGTCAGAACGCGACCATAATGAGCGTGTGTGTAAAGGGGAAACAGCTCGTGCAGAAGAAACCATGTGCATATATAATGGTAAGAACAACTGCAGATAGAAAGACTAAATAACACAATAAATAACTGAACAGTAACACATATGATAAAAACATGAATACAGGTAGCAGACAAATGGCACAACTGTAAATATGAAATCAATGTCAAATAAGTATCCATCACATGTCACTAAACTGGTATCCAAGTCTGATCATAAGTCTAGTCCTGGTTACAATCATGAGGTCCTGGTTACAATCATGTATACAGTCATGTGTCATAAGGCAGGGTAACCATTCAGGGTATAACACAATGTGTTCATTCAATTCATTCAATAACAATCAGTAATGTTCTACGTTATCTTTATCACTTTCCCACCGGCGTCCCACAACATCCGACAGTTCACCCTGGAGCCCGCACATCCAGTAGAACACATCCGAACTCCGATATGCGGGTATCATTGTTCGAATAGGGAAAGAGAACCAAATAACATGCATCCTAGGGGTTATCATCATACAAGTGCGTGTGGATGCTAATAGGCACTGAGAATGCAATATCACGCTAACACCAGGCGTCACGTACAATAGATAGCCCTACAGATTCAAGAGGTGGCCCCACCATGTGTATGGTGTGGCACTTTGCTCCGTGTGGCACTTTGCTCTGAGGGAAACAGGATTCTAGAGGTGGCCCCCGTGGATTCAAGAGGTGGCCCCCACCGTGTGTATGGTGTGGCACTTTGCTCCACGTGGCACTTAGTTTCTTTCAAGATCCGCCGGACGCTAGCGCGATTGTGGGATACATCCTCGTCAATCCCGACACCAGGCGGCAAACCGCCGGACGCCGGTTTGACTGTGCTATTAACAGGTCAACAGTGCATGGGACATGGATACAGGGGGGTACAGGAGTATTAGATGTCAAGTAACAGTGATACAGTCATATGTCAAGGTCCAGTAAAAGGTGTCTAGTGCACAGTCAGTGAGGTAATGCCATTAGTGACAATCAATATCTTATGCCATTCCAATTACTGGGATGCTACGGGACGGTAACAATATCAGTACAGTAACAGTCAATCAGTAATCGTATACACGGTGAACAATATCAGTAACAGTAACAGTAACAGTAACAGTAACAGTAACCGTGTATACGATGAACAATAGAACTGTACCGTGGTTACGGTCAAACAATCATTTCCCAGTAACTTCAATAACATGGATAAAATAACAGTAACAGTCTAGCTACTGCTCAATAAACAGTCTTAACTAAAGCTGATCATAATCTCACCCATCCACACTAAAGAGATATCATTAATTATTCCATCAACTATATTCCCAATACTATCCTTGCAAATCGTTAAGTATCAGTCCGTATCAGTGTAAGTCAAAACGGTAAACTACTATATCAATGAATCTGTAATTAATCCTCTCCTCAACACCAATACGTTCTAGTCCTATAACCACCAATAACTGAGATCAATTCATAACTGTTATCAAACTCCAAGATATAGATCGCTGATATCGACTAGATTACCATCGCCATAACTCAAACTCTATCAATAGGTGTAATCAATAACTATGCATGTCCTCCAGATCAACAAGTCAAACACATACCCCAATCATATTAAATAGAAAACATCCTCAAACACATGCGATCTAGATTATCTACTCAACTACTTCAATCATATCTGATATGTCCTCAAATACTCACTAATAAAGTCATTTCTAACTACTGATCATCATTCAATGTAATTAACATAAATCCAGATCAATCTGAAGTCATTACAGCCCACTCATATTCTCAATAGTTCCATAATCATCTAGTTCCATTACACATGTAGCAATCTGCTATAATAATTATTGTTCCAACATATAACAATATCTAGTACTAATCCTCTCACTCAAACATACAAGTCGACTATAAAAGGTATCAAGTCGACTGACAGGGAACAACAGAGAGTCAGCCATCATCTGGGAGGTAAGCTAGTCGACTAGGGGTCATGGGGTGGTCGACTAATATTTGTATTAATCGACTATCAATATGGACAAGTCGACTAATCCAGTGCCAGGACAGAAAAAAAACAGAGATACAACAATTCTATTCTCCCACACAATAAAATATGTAAATGCATCCTCACTTGCACATATCAACATACACAATCACTACTTTACTGTATGTACATGTACACATGAAAATATAATTAAATTGATGTACATAAATACGAGGAAATCAAGGAGAAGGAGAATACACTCACATTGGGGAATCTGGTCGTTACCGGGCGAGTCGCCGTTACGGTCGCTGTGGCGTCGCTCTCCTCTGTCGGTCTGCATAGGAGGGTAGCCAGGATCCTGGGGAAGACCTGGCTGCAATATGGAGGTCTCGCGCTCGCCGGAAGGGCCTGGACTGCCGCTCGCTCGCTGTCTGCGCTGCTGGTCTGGATCTGGATCTGCTGTGCACATCGTCGGGCGAGTCGCTGCCGCGGTCGCTGTGGTGTCGTTCCTCGCCATCGGACTGCACGGGAGGGTGGCCAAGGCACTGGTGAAGGTCACCGTGTCAGTCTCCGATGACGGGCTGGCGTGGATCGGGAGAACTCGCTACTCGCCCGTCACGTGCGCTGGCTCTGGATTGCCGTGCTGCTGCTCTCCTTCCTGGGCTGCTGGTCCGGATCTCACCAAACAAATCCAAAATGCTGTAACACGCAACCAATACATACAAATAATTATAAATACACGCTAAACACCCACACGTGCATACGAACATATACGCGTACACGTACCTATATACGTATACAGGCATACACATACATACAAGTCCAATTTAATAAATATCTATTATAAATTATAAATATCTATACATTAATTAAATTCCACCCATGCATGTAAAAAGGCATTCACAATATAATATATGAAAAAGGAAATAAATAGAAAAGGGGGAAAAATTACTCACACAACCGAGTGATTTGCGGCACGCCGACGGAGGCTCCGACAGAGGCATCCGGGGTCGCGGAGGGTGTCGTTGGATAGAGCAACTCGCCGTGAAGGCGTGGGGTGCGCTTGCGCTCGCCGACGGCGATCAACGGCATCCCGCGGAGAGCCCGAAAATGGTTCGGAGTAAGGATTTTCGCCGCTCACACAATATACACCACATGCACAACCAAAAACCCATGTAATAAATTAATTAACACACTTTATATAAAATGCCAATAGAATCATCATTAACATCATCATAATTAAAACATAAAATGTATACCTCAATCAATTATGTGAGGAGCAAGGAGGGGGCTCACGGCTAATGGAAGCTGCTGTTGTAATGGGGGATGTTCTGGGTTTGGGGGAAAGCACAGGTGGGGGAAACAGCAAGGGAATCCCGCCAATGGTGGAGCACGGCCATTGCTGGTGCTGCCGTTGCTCGCCGGAGAGGAGGGAGAAGGGGCGCCGCCTGGGGAGGAGGCTCGGGGCTGCTCGCTGGAGATCCAGTAGGGAAATCCGGCCACTGAGGAGTACGCGGCCAGATCTGGGCGCTATGCTTTGGTGGTGCGCTGACCTGAGTGTTGTGCGACTGTGAAGGGGGCCGGCCAGGGCTGTTGCGCGCGCAGGGAGGAGGAGCTCCGGCGCTGGGAAGAGGGAGGAGGCGGCCTGGAGAAGGGGGCGCTCGGTGAAAGGGGGTAGCTTGGCCTGGTTGTGGTGCCGCAGATGAAAGGGGGTGGCTGTGCGGGGAGGTCCGGCCAAGGAGGTTGCGGCCTGGGTTGGAGTGCGTCGGAGGGTGGTCCGGCCAAGGAGGGGCTCTCGCCTGCGGGGCTGATGCGGATCTGGGTGATGGGGTCGCCTGGCCTGGAGGAGGCGGCTGGATTGGGGAGAAGAATAATTAGGATTAGGTTTTGGTTTCAGGTTTAGGTTTAAGAGTTAGGATTATTTATAAGATGGTTTATGGGTTGGATTGGATAATGGGTTTGGGTTTGATCCAAATGGGTATAATGGGTTAGGATCAAATAGATAAATGGGTATTGGATTTGGGTCAAGGCTAAAGGGTAAGGGAGAATACCTCAAATAATAATAAATAAAAATAAACTATAATAATATTAATAATCAATAGTGACACCAAAAATAAATAAGCAACATACTAATAAAGGTAATTAGTCATCACCACAGAAATAAATATTAATAATAATTAAAATGCTAATAACCATATGCTAATAATAACAAGTAATAATAGTAATCCTAATTAATAATAATAATGACAACAATAATAATAATAGCACTAAATAAAAATAAATAATTATCATAATGAATTAATAATAGAATTAATTACTATCACAACCAATATTAGTACAACTATTAGAATAGATAAATAAAATAATACTAACACTAATAATAATTAATAAGCACCGATAATAAAAATAAAGGTAACACTAATAGTAATAACAATAAATAATAACCTTAATAAACTAATGGGAATAATAATTAAGTTAACAATTAATAATAATGGCAAATATAAAATGTCAAATTGCTAATTACTATCTCATAAATAATTTGTATATTTAATAATAATGATTCACAGGAAAAATAGTAAATTAAGTGGAGTAAATAAAAATAATCAGTAAATCAAAATAAATACTTTAGAAAAATTAAAATACAGTATTTTAGATTAGGGATATTACAGTCCGCCTCGGCTTCGAGGATGCTTTTGGTTCAAAATGAGAAATGAAAGCAAAATTACCACATAGGTCATGGAGTTTGGAGCGAGTTGTTACCCCTTTAGATGTATCACCTACTCCTTGGGATGATTTGTGGCATATCTCCAAGCTTTAGGAAGCGGTTGAGAGCTTTCCTCCTTATCCTCTTGAACGTCACCAATTGGTTCTTGCTTATCATCTTGAGTGGGTGAGTCCTTCAAGGATAGTCTCTCCATGTCTTCACCTAATGGCTCAATCTCTACAACATTCTCAACAAACACATTAGATTCTTCAAATTTAACATGCATGGATTCTTCGATGGTAAGTGAAGATCTATTGAATACTCTATAAGCTTTACTAGTTGTAGAATATCCAACAAAGATTGCTTCATAAGCCTTAGCATCAAATTTACCCAAGTTATCTTTAGTGTTCAAAACAAAACACTTGCATCCAAAAACTTTGAAATATGAAACATTAGGTTTTCTAGAATGATACATTTCAAAAGATGTTTTAGAAGAATTTTTACATAAGTAAATACGATTTGATATATGCATGCGGTGTTTACGGCCTCGGCCCATAGATAATGAGGGAGGTCATACTCACTTATCATTGTCCTAGCCATCTCTTGAAGTGTTCTATTTTTCCTTTCTACAACTCCATTTTGTTGTGGAGTTCTAGGACAAGACATTTCATGCTTAATTCCCTTTTCATCACAATAAGTCATGAAGAGTTGGTTAACAAACTCACCACCTCTATCACTCCTTATTCTCAAAATCGGAAAACCTTTTTCTTTTTCAACCCTTTTTCGAAAAATTTTGAAATGAGAAAAAGTTTGAGCTTTGTGTTCCAAGAAGAAAACCCAAGTGAAACGGGAAAAATCATCAATTAAAATAAATGCAAATCTACTACCATTTAAGCTCTTAGTTTTAGTAGGTCCAAAAAGATCCATATGAATTAATTCTAAAGGCCTAGTTGACATGATATCCTTGATTGGTTTGAAGGAAGACTTGGTTTGTTTCCCAAGTTGGCACGCACCACAAATGCGGTCTTTCTCAAACTTCAAGCAAGGTATACCCTTCACCAAATCCTTAGAATTAATCCTAGAAAGATGGTCAAAAGATGCATGTCCTAATCTTCTATACCAAAGCTAAGAATTTTCATCAAAAGCATTTAAGCATTTAGTAGAACATTCCACATTAAGCATGTCAATAATATAAACATTATCATCACGAAAACCGGTAAGAATAAAATCATTAGATTTAATGTCAAAAATCTTGCAAGAAGTATCATCAAAAACAACTTTAAGTCCACGATCACAAAATTGACTAATACTAAGCAAATTATGTTTCAAACCATCAACAAGTACAACATTTTCTATAATGGGAGATGCACCAATTTGAATGTTACCTATACCGATGATAGTGCCTTTGGAGTCATCCCCGAAGGTGACGGAGCCACCTTCCTCGTACCTTGATAGGGTTGTAAAGTTATTGATATCCCACGTCATATGTCTTGAACAACCACTATCAAGGTACCACCGCTCCCTACGTCTTGGAGCCTTGGTGTGTACCTACATCAAATAATTTAGGACTTGATTTTGGTACCCACATTTTCTTGGGTCCTAGAGGGTTAGTTTCATTAACCCAAACAAGATTATTTGATCTATTAACTTGGTCATAGCAAAATTTAGCTAAATGTCCATTCTTACCACAATATGTGCATCTATATACTCTACCATTTTAAAAACATAGTGAGTGTGTGATTTGTGAGCATGAGAGTTGTGAGCATGAAAAGATTTAGCATGAGAAATGTTATGTGTAGTGTGAGCATGTGAATTTTTAACATGAGAGGTGTGCTTTTTGGAAAACTTTTCTTCAAGTTTCTTAGTGTTAAAAGCACAATCTTTCAAAACTTTTTCAAAATCAACCATTTAGTTTTTAGAGAGGAAATTTCTTTTTCATCAATAATAGGAGATTTTCCTTTACAAGAAACCTTGTAGGCATTAAACTTATTTTGAATAGAAATAAGATTAGAAGAAATATCATCCTTTTCTTTAGAAACCATAACAAGTTGATTTTTCAGAAAAGCAACTTCTTTTTGCAATTTATAACATTCAAACTTCTTATTATCATAAGTTTCGGAAAGTTCAACAAAGGCATGAGCAAGAACTTCCTTACTTAATTCATCATCTTCATCATCAAGAGGTTGAGGGGTTACCTTTGGTGTGTTTGCCATGAAACACATATTCGCTACATCCGCCTCTTCCTCGGACTCGCTTTCCGAATCCCAAGTTGCCTTGTACGCTTTCTTTTCTTCCGATTTCTTTGGCTTGAAGGAGGAGGTCATCTTCTTCTTAAACTCCGGGCAATCCGCCATGATGTGTCCGGGCTTTCGGCAATTGTAGCATATGATTTTCCTCTCCTCTTTGCCTTCAAATTTCTTTCGGAAGTTGAGCTTGTTCCTCCGGTACATTCTCTTCACATTGCGAACAAGTAGTGATAGCTCCTCATCTTCTTCTTCATCTTCTTCATCGTCTTCAAGAGTGGATGAAGACTTGAAGGCCAAGGATTTCTTCTTTAGTGGAGCGGCCTCTTCTCTTGCTTTCTTTTCCATCTCATTGGTCTTTAAGTTCCCAATGAGACTAATGAGGTCCATCTCGTCCTTGTCGTTTAATTCCTTCAAGGTGGTGGCCTTTATCTCCCATGATGTAGGAAGAGCCCGAATCACTTTCCGCACCTTTTGATCATTGGAAATATCATCACCTAAAGAAGAAAGACCATTGGTGATTTTAGTAAATCGAGTAATCATACAATCTATAGATTCATCATCAATCATTTTAAAAGACTCATATTGGGACCTCAAGAGATCTATCTTAGCTTTCTTGACTTGTGAAGTCCCTTCGTGTGTGACCAATAAGTGTTGCCAAATCTCATAGGTGGATTGGCAATGAATTACCCGTGTAAGGTCATCCTCATTCAAGGCGGTTAAGAGGGAATTTTGGGCCTTGGAGTTAGCCTCATATTCTCTAAAGTTGAAGTCGGTCCATGTGCTCTCATCACTATCGGGTGCAACATAGGGTTTGGTCAAAGATTTAGCCACTAAGCTACCTAAGGATTACAAAAAGATAGTCATCCTAACCTTCCAAATAGGGAAGTTGAGTCCATCAAATTTAGGAGGGGTTTTGATGTTATCGGCCATGTTTACTAGTGATGACAAATGGAATGCAAATGTTGATTAGCAAATTTTAAGGATCTCTCTATGGATGTTAAGCCAAAACCTAGAGTCCAAGCTCTGATACCAATTGAAAATCACCTAGAGGGGGGTGAATAGGTGATATGCTAATCAATGCACAATTTAAAACTTATGAAGCAACAATCTCACAAAGCAAGTGAATATAACAATGAATGTAGAGAGCAAGTAATAAGAGCAATGAAAATAGAGCAAGAAATAAGAGCAAGTAAACCAAACGCAAACACCGAGATTTGTTATCGAGGTTCGAGCACCCAGCTCTACTTCCCCGCCTTCCCAGAAGGATTCCAACTACTTCCACTATCACAAAGATGTCACAAATACACCGGAGTACCCAACTCCACAATCTCAAGTACAAGCAATCTCTGAGTAGTCAAAAGACCACAAACTCTCTCTTGCAAAATTCTCTTCCCTTACAAAGGTCCTTAGAGAAATAATGAGTAGGAATGAAGCTCTTGTGTGTAAGGAGAAAAGAAAATGAAATCAGAGAATTCTTGAAAGCACTTCAGAAAATGAGAGAGAATTTCAGCACAAAAACCAAGAAACCAAATCTTTTGAATGCCTTAAACTTTTGGAAATTTTTGAGAATTTTTCTAGTAACCAACTTCTCCCTAAACACCCCTATTTATAGAAGAGGGCTAGGGTTAGGAGATAAAACATATTTAAGGCTAATCAGAAAGTATTAGAACCAAAACATGTCACTTAAACATAATTAAGTGAGAAAAGGACAAAAATAAACCAGCTCAGAAAACTAGCCGTTACTGTTCAAACGGTTAGCACGGTCGACCGGCCCGGTCGACCGCAAATTCAAAGAAAATAGCCGTTGCAGGCTACGGTCGACCGGCCCGATCGACCCAAACAAACAGAGAGCTCTGCTCTCAGACCGGTCGACCGGGACGGTCGACCGTCCAAAGACTGCCAAACGTGCACAGATTTGTGCACGTCGGTCGACCGACCCGGTCGACCGACTTCTAGCCAAGTCGACTAGTCAGAAGACTAGTCGACTGGATGAAGTCTGGAATGGACAGAAAAATAGTTTTAAAAATATTTTCAAAAATCTTTTAACACTCCTAAAAATCACCGAAAATAGTTTTATCATTTTGCATTGATATATAAACATGTGGTAAAAAGTTTAGCTCAAATATCAATCAATATGAACTATTTTTGTCTCTTATCATTTTTACCAAAAACCAACAACTGTATTTTCTAAAACTTGGATTTTGAATAGAAAATACGTTTTGTCCAAAACTTTTTCCAAATACAAAAACATGATATTTAAACATTTTGAAGCATAGTCCTATATACATGAAACATATGTATATCATAGTTTTTGTCATAAATTCCAATACCAAAATAAGTTTTGATAAAACACAAAACTTAAAACACATGATTATGTATATCAAAGTAAGTATGTAGGTTGAAGATTGTATACAAACTATTTATGTTAGAAAACAAGATGTGCGCAAAAACGTGTGTGATAGAGCTTCAAACCTATTCACTATTCTTTAACAAAAATTCTAAACTAAAAACAAATCTAATAAATTATCTTGAGCAATCTTGAAGTCTAGAGCCATGCGATGCCTTGCTAGAGCCTTCTCTTCTATGTTCCTTCCTTGATGTGCAAAAAGCCTTCTTTGCTTCACGAACCTAGAAATTCTTGCAATATCTAAGCAATGGCCTCCAAATATGGTACTAACCTGAAACTTATCTAAACAAACTAATTAGTACCAAATAGCACTTATTTGTTTTGTTATCATCAAAACTCTAAACAAATGGAGAGTGTAACCTTTTGGGCCAACAACGACTATACCTATGATAAGTCGACTAATATAAGATATTAGTCGACTACAAGAAATGGCAAGTCGACTATAGGAGGAGTAAGTCGACTAACAGGAAAGGGCCAGTCGACTAATAAAGGTTACAGTCAAGAAACAGAGATTGACAACTATTCCATGGAAGACCTAGTCGACTAGGGGCTATAGTAAGTCGACTAATAAAGCTATTAGTCGACTAATAAAATGGGCAAGTCGACTAATATCTCTACCTGCATGCCTATTATTGGGAAAATACCTACACATCTCCTCGCATTCCATCTAAATACACACATGCTCCATCATGTAATATCTACAATAATAAACCAAACACCCATATAATAAATATAGGATTCCAACTTAATTAAATACACATGCATAATAACATTCCTATGCATTCAAAATTTCAAAGAGGGAGGGGGTGACAACCCACGTTCATGCTTAATAATCTACACACATAATTATGTAATACATGTGCACTACACATTAAATTACACCACACACGTAAACATATCTTCAAACACTTAATTAAATAAAGAGAGAGTGAGACACTCACATCATGGGGGCATGGGCGCGTTCGCTCTCGCCTACGGTGATCCACGGCAACTCACGGAAAGCCGGAAAATGACATCCCCCACACAATTAAACACATGTGAATTAATACACATCCATTCACTTCAACATAACAAATAATCTACCTATGCACTAAAATATATATACATTAAATATAATTGAATATGAGAAGGAGTGAAAGCTAACCTTGCAGGGACGGCCTGTGCGGCTGTTGGGACGAGCCGGGGAGGAGATCCGGCCGCCAAGGAAGAGGACAGGGGCTGCTGGTTCTGCTCTGGACAGTGCGCAGGAGAGGGAGCTACTGCGCCAGCTGATTTGCTGGTGTCGCTGCTGGCTGTCGTTGCAGTTGTAGACGGCAGGGGGCGCTGTGCTGGTGTGCCTGGCTGTGGTGCAAGTGGAGGAGGTCTTCCTGGTGACTGGGCGCGCCAAGGAGGGGGTGGCCTGCTGCTGCTGATCTGGGAAGAGGCGCTGGAGAGTGGAGAAAGGATGATTGGTTGGGATAAGATTAGATTAGGATGTAGGATCTAGTTCGTTAGGATCATGATTTATTTGTTAGGATAAGATTGGGTGGTTAAGATTAGGATTTGATTTGGTCGTTAGGATTCAGATAAGGTAACGGGTTATGGGTTAATGGGTATAAGTTATTGGTTTGGGTCTATACAAATGGGTTGGATTAGGAATAGGAAATGGATATAGGCTAACGGGTAGGATTAGGAATCAATAAAAGAGGAACAATAATAATAATAACATATATATACATAATAACAATAACACTACTACTAATAATAAAATTAAATACAGTAAAAATAAATACTTAAAAATAGAAATGCAGTATTATTAGTTAGGGGATATTACAGTGATGCTTGTAACTGGAGTAGAGGATTCTTGTATATACATGCCTGAAATTGGACTAACAGTGTTACACACTACAGGAGAAGACCCTCGGGACAAACTTTCCCTCCTAGGATGCATTGTCTCGAGAGACCGCCCCGCGGGTTATTTAATAGGTATAATGGGCCATCGCGTGACGTCTTGCCCTTCCTCTGGGAGTTCGTGGTAACATGATAGGGTGGAGTGGCCACTCAGCTCAAGAATATAGTGTTTTGGTTATTACTGTGATTATTATATTCTTTTATGCATGTTGTATGGTACTATCATCTTTTGTAGGTACTATACAGCCTCCAGGCTTAACCGCTCTATGGTTCTATATTATAACCTCTAGGCTTAACCTCTCTGAGATTTATTAACGTCCTTTGGACGTTTTAGCTACGCCTGAAAAGACAGCTTAGCGCTCAGCGCTTTATCACTAGACTCACCAGGGTGAAACTCTGCCAGATTTTATACTCACATTTTAAGCCCGAGTCGTTCTTGAGTTCCACCGTGCGCTTTAGTGATTAAATACTGCCTGCTGATCCTATCCCCAACACTGCTAAGCTTTACTTGGATGTCCACTTACTGCTTGTCTGTCTAGCTATGGTTGCTTGTATGCTTGCTATCCGGCCTTCGAGCTTAACCGCTCAACAGTTTCTTTTGCTCCGCCTGATAGGCGAGTTTACCGCTCAGTATTTTATTGTGAAACTCGCCCAAGCGTAGCTATGTCGTGGTGCTAGTTGAGTGTTCATATACCGCTTCATCACGTTCGTTGGCTCCATCGCGTGCGCGTTAACGTCTATCACTGCTCGCTAGCTTGACCTCAGCTTCAGACTCAGTCTTCAGACTTAACCTTCAGGTTCTCTTCCAGCTCTACCAGCAGGCGAGCTTAGCGCTCTGCGCTTTATTAGCTAGCTCCGTCTCCAGCATGGTACGCCATGTATGATAGCACAGCGGTCATGTGAAGATCCAGCATTTATTGCGCTAGCTTTACCATAGGCGTTTAGCTTCATTGTGAGTGTGTCTTCGCCGTAAGCATTAGCTGGACATTCCTACATCGCTTCACTGCTAGCGTTAGCCCCACCGTGCGGGTTTAGCCTAAAGTTGTACGCTAGCTTCATCAGGAGTTTAGCTCCACCGTGCGTCTAGCGTTATATACTACTAACATAGTCTAGCTATGCTCCCACCCTTCTTAGTTCCATTTGCTTTTAACCGTATCCAACTCTGCTTATCTACTCATCTATTCAGCCTTACTTATCTATACAATTTAGCCTAACCCTGTTTGTATGCTCGTTCGCTTGACCGCTTATCTGATCAACTCTATCTAACTCGGATTATCGATTGTCTATTCAGTTCTGTTTGTCAGCTTGTCCAGTTCTACCGGGCCTCATTTGTCTGCTTGTATGTTCTTCTACTTGCATGTCTAGTCCAATCTCACCCCGTCTGTTTGTTTGATTAATAGTTTAACAATTATTATTGTGATTATGGTTGTGAAGAGTTTGAAATGTCCTTTCGCATTATTCTCTTATTCTAACTTGAGTAATCAGTTGCCTGATTTAAATTGTGACTCTGTGCTTACTTGTAGTACTGCTATTGTTGCACATTACCTGATACCGATATCTGACACTTGATATTTGATGTGTTATCACCTGACACCCATATGTTGTCACCTAACTCATGATTATCACCTTTATGGGGACTTGACACTGATAACATGTTCACTTTTGAGATTATATTCCTATATCATGCTCCTCTTGTTACTATATTCATGTTAATCCCCGTAAATCAGTCATAATGAATATAATCTGTATTAATTGGAGAACTTACACTAGGATAGGGGAAATTGGGGACATCAATATGTACGTTGTCACGCCCTGCTTCCCAAAATACGTGAAGACGGAGTCGCGACGAGAGTCGACGACGTATATACGCGAGGAGAATACCCCACGTATACATGCTAAGTCTAAAGTAACCTGAACAAGCTATAAATATCTACTATCATAAATTAATATCACTACATATATATGTCCACACATGATACCATATGAATAAGGGATAGAATAAGCAATGAGTCTAATATATCGGGAATCAAAGGAAAATAACGGAATAAAAGAAAGTAGGAATATCAGAATAGCTAGAGGGAAACTCCAGCTTCTTGCAATATATACAGTCTCATCGAATACCTGAACAATAGAATAAAACATTCAATATCTAAATGTGCAAATCTAGAGAGTCAGAACTCTTAGCGAATGTATAAGAATAAAAAAGAAAGTGCACGTGCATATAAGTGTGAGCATAAAAGATAATATATACTGAAATAAGACTGAAATAACATGCAGAATATAAATAGACAGTAAAATAAGGCAGTCAGGCATAAAATCAGATGTATAATCAAGTCACGTGTCTATCACAGTCATATATCAGATGGGTAGAGTCAGTCAGTACTAGAGTTAGATGTCCAATCAGGTCATGTGTATCATCCGGTGTCCAACATACATACATGTATCAGGCAAAGACAATCAGTTACAATAGATTATTATTTATTATGTCAGCGAACACCAATTGCCACCTGTAATAGACGCATCTCATACTATGCCTATCAGACATGTCAATCAAGGAACTAAGTTATTGAAACTGATTGGTTGGAGATATTGCTCATGCTTTAGGTAGGTTCCGTACATACCCAGAACCACGGCCCAATCACCTGGCACTGTACCAGGTCCCACCAATAGGTAGTCAATAACAATAACAATAACAATATGAACAATATAGGATGCCAGTCATCTCCCGGAACCCTGTAGTGAAACCGTATCTCAGTTGCGTAACCTATATCCTTGGTCTTCCCAAAATATAGGTGTTGTCTCCTCCATCAATTTTTTCAATCCCGGTGTAAGATGTCTATTTACATTATTATGTAGATCAATCAATATTCATATTATTTCGATTACTGGTATGATATGGTGACAGTAACAATATCAATGATATAATAATAACAATGTGGACAATATTACCGTGTAAACGGTTAGAACAATGGAATAATACATGTGTTACGGTCTGATAATATTTTTCTAGTAACTTTCAATAACATGAACTAATATAATAACAAGTATGAATACTTCTCAATAGACAGTCTCATCTAAAACTGATCAGCATCCCATCCATCTATATTAGAATACAATAGTAACTAACCCTCAACTTATAGTCTCAATCATCGTGAACATCAAGTATCACTCCATGTAAAAGTATTTGATACAGCAAACTATTACCTCAATAAATCAATAACCAGTTATCTTGTTCATGTCGATCTACTTTAATCCTCTAAGTCACTAGTAAATTAGGTCGATCAAAAACTATTGTCAAACTCTGAATATATATATATATTTATATATATATATATATATATATATATATATATATATATATTATATATTTATATATTTATATATTTATATATTTATATACCACCGATATCAATGAAATCACTCTCACAACATATCGGTCTCTATAACTCAATAACTACTAACTCAATCATAAGATCCAGAAATCAAGTAACTAATCAATTATGTATATACATGCATCAGGTCAGATCAACCCAATCTACTCCTACTCCTCAAGCAATATGGAATCTAAGATGCCTTTACGTCTGATAATCAACATCAACAAGACATAAAAACTCAAACAGTATAATCAGGGATAAAATCGGGAAATACTAACAACTAAAATTCAACTAAATCAATCACATCAGAACACTATTCAAGATCCAATAAAAGAGTATAAATCCCATATTAACTCCAACTCTGGATAAGTCTATGTACCGATCCAAACATCAAGAATTCTAATCCTTTAATAAAGTAAGATCATATCTAAGTCGTCCTCAATATCTAAATCAATTCTTATCTGAATAATCACTAATTAAATATCAAATCTGATAAATACTCCACATAAAATATACATTTCTTATCACAATCACAAACTAATCATCTCAAGATCAGTCCCATAGAAAGACTATCATATCTAGATCCAATCCAAAAACAGTAATCATCTACACATGAAGCGGCTTAAGTCTAATATCTCAATATCAAAACACAAGGTCCATATACATCTCATGCTCAAATATGAACCCGGCCAGTCAGTCAATATATCGAATCAAGTCACAGTTTAAGGTATTCCAACACTACTGGGTCTAAGCTAATAACGTTGAATTACTATCACATGAAATGACGCTGATAATCGCTCAGATCAACTATACAAATAAGGTGAATACTCACTGATGTGTCATGAAGTGATAGAGATAATAATACTAGTAAATATCTCAGACAGTCACATGAAATAATGCAAATAACATATATATTATACTGATAATGATAAATAAGAAAAATGATACAAGAGCAAACACTCACATGAAATGATGCGATTTTGAAACCGAATCACCTTCTGGTCTTTGCTGTATGAGCTGGTATGGATCTTCGGATCATTCCATGAGTCAGTCTTCAAATAGTCAGTGTATCAGCTCCACGGTGAACACGAATCCGAGTCGGGTCCGAGTCTCCTGTAACGGGCCCGGATCTCGCCAAACGGGTCCAAAAACACTGTACTATCCAACCAAATACTCATAATATATATACCTACTCATACACACTTGTACATACACATACATGTACTCATGCATATGCCCAAGTATACATACGTATACAGTATACATATACATACATCTACACACACATACATCCACATTCATCCACATTCACGCATGCACACAACCACACAATCACATACTCAACTCACGCGCACACACTTGCATGCATGCATGTACATTATAATCACACGTTAACACATATATAAATCAAACACACATTTATAACAAACACACATATTTATAAGTTACACAGAGAGAGAGAAGGAAACCTAAGAGAGAGGAGGACATCCATGATCAATTGGGGGAGGAGCACACGCAACTCGTCGACGAGGATCGACGGAGAAGGTGGAGGCCACGGGAGGAAAGAAGGAGTCTCGCTGGAAAGGATCGGAGGAGGTGTGGGCTGCCGGAGGATGGCAGTCCGAGAGGGAGGGTGTTCGGCCATGGTCAGTGGTAGATATGGGGAGTCGCAGGCGTTGGACGGGGAGGATCTCTCGGTGGGGGTCTCAGCAAGAAGGGAAGAAGGAGCTCCCGGGGGTGTTGCGCTCATGGTGGAGGCCGGGGAACCAAGGGTTTGTCATGGCTATTGTGGGCTGCTGGAGATGTGGCAGCGTGCTGTGATCACATTTGCGAGTGGTGGTCTAGGCACTGGAGAGCTCAGGTGCAAGGGTTTTGCAGTCCTGGGGCGATGATGGCCGGCACGCGGCATCTCGGCAGGCTATGGCTCGGGTGTGCAGGTGAAGGGGCCTCTGGGTTGGATGCAGACGGCTGTTGTGGGGCTGCCGTGGGCCTGATGTGCTGTAGATGGCGACAAGGCT
The DNA here is from genome assembly GCA_038442645.1 of Agave tequilana. Classification (NCBI taxonomy): domain Eukaryota; kingdom Viridiplantae; phylum Streptophyta; class Magnoliopsida; order Asparagales; family Asparagaceae; genus Agave; species Agave tequilana. The sequence continues at coordinate 392,273 of JAVJIF010030449.1, forward strand.
GAGGAAGAGGCAATGTGGCAGCAAGGTGGAGGGCTGTTGTAGGAGATGCAGGAAGGGGATTTTAGGCGATGGTTGAAGGGGGCGGCCATGGGTGGTGAAGTTGCTCCGGGGTTGGTTGCGCAAGGAGAAGGAGATGGTGTGGTGGCGTGACAATGGCGGGGATCCGGGCTACCGTACAGTTTTGGGTGGATAGCATGTGAGGAGAGGTTGGAGCTCGGCCTGTTTGCAAGGGGAGAAGGAGATGAGCTCGGTTGATTGGAATTAAGAAGAAGAAGAAAGAGATGGTGATGGCTTGAGAAGGAATAAGGGAAAAGATCATGATAATGATGATGGAGTGATTAGGGTTTAGATTTAGGATTAGATGGGGATAAGGTTAGATTAGGATTTAGGATTTAGTTAGGATTTGAATTTAATAGATATGATTATGGGTTGGGTTTGGATTTGAACTAAATGGTTAATGGGTTTCGGGGAGGAACATGGATAAAAGATTAATGAGTTATGAAATAGGCTAAAGGGCTAAATGGGTATAGGGATTAAGCAATAACAAAGAAATAATAATAACAATAATTATTAAATATTAATAACAATTTCAAACAAATAATTAACAAAAATCATGTATATTGTTAACAATTCATAATAATAGCCTATATGGAAAATGATTTACATATCTTAATACAAATAAATAGATATTAACAATAAGAACCATAAACTATAACTAATAAATAAAATAGTGATTATTACCAAAATAACTTTAAAATATTTGTAAAAATAATGGAAAGGATGAGTTATAAATCAATTTAATTTATAATACCATATAACTTATAATATATATACACAAATACACTGATATTTGTATAGATACAAATCATAAACATATATTTGTTATACATATATATATACAAACAAATACATGTATTTATATACATGCACAGAATAAATAATCAATAATAATAAGTAAATGTAAATAAAATTTATAAAAATAGCATTTATAGTATTATTAGTCAGGGGATATTACATACGTATTCATAATGGTTTGATGTTGCAACAACTTCAACTCTACCTAAGTGCCACCAGGTGCTTCGGTGGTGTACGGGCATCTCTGTCTAAATTTCTGTAAATTTCCTAGAGGGGGGTGAATAGGTGATGACTATACTAAATGACAAATAATGCGAAATTAAAATTTACTTACTAGAAACCTAACAAATACCAATCATAATAAAAGAAATACTCACAAATAAGTAAACAATATAAGTGTGTAAGTAAGTAAAGAGAGAGGAGTGAAGAGAGAAAGAGTAAGTAATCGCAAACATCATACTATGTTCCGAGGTTCGAGCCACTGCTCTACGTCCCCGCCTGGATTTTCACTATGACCGATCTCACTAAATCGTTAACCATTACAAGTTCTCACTAGAACTCAATGGACTCACAAGTCCTCTCTCGCGGTTCCGTAACACCAATAACGGAGCTCACTCATTCACTAGAGGTCATAACCTCTACAACTTCACAATAAAAAAAATCGGTGATCTTCTCTTTGATCACAAAAGGCAGCACAATCCTATAACCAAGATGAGGCGGTGAAACTCTTTAAAATTGTGTAGTGAAAATAACTTGTAAAGATGTAGAGGGAAGACTCAAGCTAAAAAACAAGAATGTGAAATTTTTGCTCAAAAGAAAATCTTTTAAGAAAAAGACTAAAACTTGATTAAATCTTATTATAAACTTGTTAAAACTTCTTAATGGGTTTTTCTACAGTTCCACTGTTTATTGGAGATGAAAATATAAGGAGAAAATCCAAAAGAGTCATTGGGAAAGACCCAGAAAAAGACAAAAAGAAAAATAGTCGTTGGGAAAAATCAGAAGGAAATCCTTCTGTCGGTCGACAAGCCGGTTGACCACCAACGGTCGGATTTTCGACCGTCAGGGATAGCAGTCGATCGATCGGTCGATCGTTTTTCCCAACTAAATAGCAAAGCTCTCTATCAGTCGACCAGGATGGTCGACCGGGCCCAACTGGGAGCAAAGCTCTTGCAGTCGGTAGACCATACGGTCGACCGAAGTGCACAAAATGCACTTGGTGCATGTCAGTCGATCGCTCAGTCGACCGACAGAGCAATTTTGCTCTGTCTACGGTCAACCGGTCAGTCGACCAACCTTGGGCCAAAAGCCTGATTTGAAGATCTTTTTGAAACCAATCTTTTTTTGACAAAAATAAACTTTATTTTTAAACACAAGATAAAGTTCTAGGGACTTAATAGAACCAGTGTGTGATATGGATCAACACAAAATAAAGTTACTGTATTTTATAAAAACACTTTTGAAATCGAAAACCAATTTTTCTAAAACTCGTTTTTTTGAAACTCAAATTTTGAAAACGATAAAGAGAATAGTTTTGAACTCTTTTTAGAATACTTTAGGATTATGAGAGATATGTGAGTGTAAATCCCAAAAGAGATATCAACCTATATCATCTTAATTTTAACAAAGGACTATAATTCCTATCTAAAATGCAGAAAGCAAAAATATAAATCTTGATATAGTCTTCTCTCCCAATCTTGATCCTTGAGCTCGTCTATGTTCTTAGGCTCTGAGATCGACATGTGCTTGGCTTCTAATTGAAATCACCTAGAGGTGGGGTGAATAGGTGATATGGCTAATCTAGAAACTAAATGCGGAAGCTAAAAAACAATTTGCAACTACACTTAATACAACCAACGAGTGTAGCCGAATTTCTCGTGAAGGGCTCTGGACCAACTCCTTTGATTCCCCTAGATAAGGGTTGAGGTGCTATATGAAGCTCTCGTGGTTAAGTATAAGTGAGGCACACAAACACAAGCCAAGCATATAATGGATATATAACAATATGAATGATGCAGGCACAACACAAGCAAATAGATATGAATGATATGAAAGATGTGTTGGCCCAATGGCCTTCCACTCTAGTTTTGATGATGATCAACACTCATGTAGTTATGTTTACTAATATTCTTGTGTTTCTAAGTTTCAGATCATTAACAGGATATTAGTTGGTGATTAGCTTCAACAAGATGATTAGAAGCTATTCATGGTGATTCCGGTGCCAAAGCTTAAAGATCATACCTTTGCACTTGGAGAATCACGGAGTTTTGGAGCAAGTCTACTTGAAGATGAAGATCGTCAAGAAGACTTAGGTATCCTAGCTTAGATAGAGTTTTAGATCCATTTGTAAAGCTTAGTTTAGTTGATATGCTCAAGTGCACAAACACACACGTTTTATGTTTTGATATTTGGTTTTCATGAATAGTTTGATCAAAATAAGTTTTCAAGATTTATATGTATAGTAGATGTTTTCTATTTATACATACATGCTTAACTTATAGACAAACTTATTTTGACTATCCTATTCATGTTTTGGAAAAATCTAGTATGATAAAATACAAGTTTTGTTTATGATAAAAATACAAGAGTTGGTTTTTGGTATTTCTATCATGTATATCCTTTAAACCAAAACCTTGTTATATGCTAGATATCAAAAACATAAATATTTCATTATGATTGTGTAGTGGATCATATCCCTACACACTATGCTTTAATAAGTTCAAAATATCTTGTTTTGTATTTTGTGAAGTTATGGAAAAACAAGTTTTAGAAAAACATATTTTTAGAAAAATAGTTTTTATTGTGATTAAAACTATTTAGTGGATTTACTGTGAATTTATGGGATTTTTATTGAGTGAAAAGACCTATTTTCAAATCCCGTATCTGTGCAGTTCTGCACTGTGCCTGCCAGGCCAGTTCGGTCGACCGGACCGGTCGACCGCACCAAGTGGACGGTCGACCGGGTCGGTCGACCGATGTGCACAGACGTGCACGCTGGCTACACATTGTAGTCGGTCGACCGGACCGGTCGACCGAGTTGAGAGTTCAACTCTCAGGATGTTTCGGTCGACCGGGCCGGTCGACCGCTAGTGCCCAACGGTCACTTTTCTGACCGTTGGCGGTCGACCGGGCCGGTCGACTGACGCCTGTCAGAGCTGCCAACTCAGCCTAACGGCTAGTTTTGTTTGGGGCCTATATAAACTCCATCTCTTTGGGGATTTTGGCTAAGATTTTTAAGAGGAAAAATTCCAGTTTTCTGAAGTGTTTAAAAGAGTTTTAAAAAGTAGTTTTTGGGCTTTAAACTTCTAATCTTTATTGTTTTGTTTTTTTTTGGAAAATCAAAGAGAACTAAGTTTTGGGATTTTGATTTGATCTTTTATTTCTATCATATACAAGAGATTTCCCAAGTAGTTTTTCTTTGTTGCTTGTTTCCAAAAACACTTAGTTTCCACACTTGAGCCATATCTTCTATCCTAAACTATTAGGATCTTGTTTTTGTGGAAAAAGAGAAAAGAGAGTGTTTGAGGTTGTTGTTGTAAACCTCTAAGTTGTACACCCTTATTCTTGTTGTATCCCTCTTCGGTAGAGGTGATCGGGTGATTGGTTTGTGAGCCTCTTAGGTAGAGGTGTTTGTTGTAGTTGGCTACGGGCCGTATCCCTCTTCGGTAGAGGTGGATTGTGGTTGTATAGCCTCGGTGGCTTTGTAAGGTTGAGAGAGGAGTTTGGTACTCCTATAGTGGATTGGGAAATCCTACACGGTGGTGTAGGCGGGGATGTAGAGCAAGGTGCTCGAACCTCGAAACAAATCTTTGTGTTAGCGTTTGATCCATTGTCTCTCTAACCCTTACTCTCTTTACTTTGTGCAAGCATCATTCATTCATTGCATACATATCTTATACATTGCTTGTGTTGCCTTGCATCTTTTATATTGCAATTCGTTCTTATATGCTTGGCTTGATTGTGTGTGCACATATTTCATATTGCTTGGATTGCTTGTGTGTGTGGGCCTAATTTGTACTCATCCAACAAGAGCTTCACATAGCACCTCAACCCATTTCAAGGGGAATCAAGAGGAGTTAGTCCAGAGCCTCGCAAGGGGAATTCGGCTACACTTGTTGTATTGTATTAGTTTGTACATAATTTGCATTAGCTTCCGCATTTAGCGCACTTAGTTTGCATTTAGTTTCTTAGATTAGCACTTACACCTATTCACCCCCCCTCTAGGTGTTTTTCAAGATGCACAACACAAATAAAGAGAGTTAAAGAGACAATGGATCAAACGCAAACACAATGATATGTTCCGAGGTTCGAGCCCCTAACTCTACGTCCCCGCGTTCACCGAGAAGGATTTCTAATCCACTATCTTGTCCACCGAGGACTCCCACCGAGGGAACCTCCACCGAGGAGGATTTGTACAACAAGGGATACCGAACTCCTCTCTCAACCAACTGTAAAATCACCTAGAGGGGGGGTGAGTAGGTGATGGCTAATCTAATGGTCACTTAATGCCAAATAATGCGGAAGTAAAAACTATTATGACCTAAACTAATCTTTTACACTAAACATCACGTATAACACAAGAGTGTTGCCGAATTCCCCGTGAAGGGCTCTGGACAAACTCCTCTAGATTCCCCTTGAATGGGTTGAGGTGCCGCGTTGGCTCTCTTGGTTGAATACAAGTGTTAGCAAACAATCCCAAGCAAGTATATCAATATGAGCACAAATGTATATCAAGCATATAATGATAAACACAATAAAAATATGCAAGATATAAACAAGAGACAGAGAGAGAGAGTGAGCAATCGCAAACACAAGGGATTTGTTTCGAGGTTCGAGCACACTTGCTCTACATCCCCGCCTTCGACACACGAAGGATTTTCACTATGCACGATCCCAATGGATCTCTCCTTGGTGCCGCAACACCTACAATCCCTCGGACTCCCTAGTCCCGTACACACGCAAGCCCCACAAGCTTGCCGAGGCCGCACCTCAAACCAAGAGTTCACAACTGAACTCTAAACTACCGAGTCCACACTAGGACCCGAAACAATGCGAACACAACCGTCCGCCTTCTCAAAGGAACAAAGTAGAACTTTGGTGATCACAACTCTTGATCACCTAAAATCCTCTCACGATAACACTCCCTATAGGGTAGATATAGCAATGGATAGCTCAAGTGTTGTGTGAGAAAACAAGGAAGAGAATGGTGGAGGAAAACTCAAAGAATCACTTTAAACACTCTTGATAAAATCTTCCCTTTAGATAGGAAATATTTGCTCTCAAATTTGTGGAGAAAAACCTCTGAAAAGGATTGAAAAAACTGGCTCAAAAATACTCTCCAAATCTTGGTGAAAACAATGGCCAAACCCCCAAATTTATATGGCTAGAAAAACTAGCCGTTGGGGTTCTGTCAGGCCTGTCGGTCGACCGGGCGGTCGACCGCCAATGGTCAAAAATCCGACCGTTGGAGCTTCCGGCCGACCGCCCGGCCGACCGAAATAAACAGAGAGCACTGCTCTCGGTTCCGGTCGACTGGGGCGGTCGACCGGACATCTGCTAGGTCAAGGCGTGCACGTCTGTGCACGTCGGTCGACCGAGCCGGTCGACCGACTTCAGCCCTAGTCGACTTGGTAGATCGACTAGTCGACTTGGCTGAAGCCAGGAACAGAAAATCTGTGATTAAAACTTGGTCTTTTGGCTCACATAAAAATCCCATAAAATACTGAAAAATATACAAAAATAGTTTTACCAATATACTTTGATAAACAAACATGCTTGCACAAAATCAAGGCATGTATAAAAGATTTGAACTATTTTTGTAAGTTGGAAATATTGGCTTAAATGAAAACTAGTATTTTCCAAAAAAAAACTTGTTTTTCAAACTTCTTCATGATACAAAAACAAGATATTTTGAATTCATTAAAGCATAGTGTGTATGGATATGATCCACTACACAATTAAGATGAAATATCTATGTTTTTGGCATTAAGCTCTAGATATGGTTTTGGTTTAAAACATGTATATAAGAAAACACCAAAAACCAAAATGTATTTTTCTAAAATGAAAGTCTTTTCTAAACTGAAAATTCTTTTATGAAAAGACAACTAAATCAAGAGTGTGTGTGTGTGATATATACTTGAGCAATCCACCAACCATTCTATCCTTTACATTTTATCTAAAAACAAAAATCTTATACCTAAACACAAGTCTCCATCTTCTTGAAGTCTTCACTTGAAGCCTTCTCATCTTCTTGACTTGGTCCAAACACAATCCAACGAGCTCGACTCCTCTTGAGTACTTGATGTGGTCTTGATGCACAAGCTCTTGAATCAAACCGTGCTAGCTCCAAAACTTGACTTCAAATCCTTTGTTGAAGCTATGCACCTACTAAGATCTTGATCATAAGTCTGTCACTAATTAAACACAAGATCATTAGTAAACATAACTACATGAGTTGATCATCATCAAAACTAGAGTGATGGGCCTTTGGGCCAACAATCTCCCCCTTTTTGATGATGACAAAACTCATGAAGTTATATATGCATGGATTAAAGTAAAGCTTCAAAGAAGCTCCCCCTTAACTCATGCATAACAAATAAACAATATAATATGGAAATGAAGCACATGACATGTATGCAAATCAAGGAGATAAACATGCTAACAAGCATAAAACAAATCAAATTCTTTTTCTCCTATTTGCAAAACAAAACATATATGCATAAACATAAATTTTTTATAAAAACATGCATATATACCAAATACTTCTCCCTCTTTTTGTCAATCATCAACAAAGGGGTTAAAGTAAAAAACAAAATCATCAAATTTTTCTCCCCCTTTTTGTCAAAAACAAAGAGATCAATAAGGGGTCAAATCAAACATATCAATAAAAGTTATATGCGATATACATTCATGAAGAGGAAGACGGTTAAGTAACTTCCCTACACATATATATTACATGAAAGAGGGATGACAAGCCCTAATTCACATAACATATAATATGTAATGCGTAAGAGGAGATGTGAAGCTCCCCCTACACACGTGTACCATATAAAGAAGAGTTGTCAAGCTCCTCAATATACAATACACTCAACATGAATCTATATGTAGAAGAGATGTTAAGCTCTCCTTGCATATAGGCAAAACAACTCAAAAATTTTGAATTTTTCTTATAAAACAAAATTTTGAATTTTCTCTATAAAACAAAACTTGAGAATCCTTCTTAAAATTTTATCTTCTTATTATAAACAACTTTGTGCTTTAAACATGTAAAACAATTTTAACTCAAGCACAAGTAACTCATATATATGTATGAAAAATGAGTATACCAAATGAAATTGATACATACATATATGGGAAAACAAAATATGAGTATATACAAAAGAAGTTCATATTGATACCAATTGAAAATATCCAATGATACCAATAGAAAAATAAGCTTAAGTGTATACATCATATAATCTACCACATGAAGAACTCGAACTAGTTAAATGAAAATATTTGAAAACTAGTATGGAATCCTTCAATCAAGGAATAACATAAAAATGGTAATAAAGCTTAATATTCCTTTAAAAGAGACAATATGAAAATCATCATAAATTTTGAAAACATAAAAATCACCAAAAAAATTTTTTTATTTAAAAAAATTATATTCCAAGGTATATGTATGTTTTGACAACACAAGAAGTATACATACATATCCCTAAACACAATTGAGTCCATATATATAGATTTGCATGAAAGGCAAATGACTCAAGAGGTATACATGTATATCTTAAAGTTTGACAAAATAAGCATATACATGAAATAAAAGCACATGATCATAACACAAATTCAAAATGGGAATATAAGTTTAAAAATGTAAGGATCATCAAGACTAGGCTATACTAGCACACCTAATGGGCACAAATAAGAAATCAAACCCAACCATATATAGATTTATTTGTGACCCATAATATGTACAAGTATAAATCCTAGTGTTGACAAAAACTAACATTTAAACTAATATTCAATTCATGAAGCATCAAATCTTGAGAATACAAAAGAATTTATCCAATGGATTAAAAATAGGATCATGTGAATAACTAATTGAAGAATAAATAACTAGTATAAATAGTTTTTGAACAACTAGTTAAAAATCCTTCAAATACATCAAATCATATGTTTTTCATAAAACATAACTAAGTACATAAAGATTTAATCACTCATGGTCTATAAAGCTCAAAATGATCATGAAACTAAGTCATGAAATAATAAATGAAGATGTGAGTATTAAAAGATCATGTAAATAGTATTTTCATGAAAATGTTCATTTAAGCTCAAAAAGATCATAAGTCACATTTTTAACAAAGCAAAACATGAAAAATCATTTTTCATTAAAACAATAAACTTCTAGGTATATGTATGATTTATCCAATCCTAACAATACACATACATATCCCAAACATAAAAGAGTCTATTAATGATATTTGCATTAAGGCAAGAGACTCACGGGTATACATGTATATTTATTAGATTTGAATAAAAATGCATATACATGAAGTAAAAACATGAAATAGGCAAAACAAGTGTAAATGAGAGAATCATCAAAACTAACTTATACATGTGCATATAGTGGGTACAAATGAGCATGGAGTGCAAACATATATGAATCAATTTGTTCTCACTATTTGTACATGTATAGATACAAGTTTTGATAAAAACTACATTTAAACTAGTATTTACCACATGAAGCATAAAAACAAATAAAACATGAACATGCTCTATGATATCATGAAAATAAAAGAATGTACATAAAATAAGAGTTTAGAAATAGTTACCAACTAAGGAACTATGTTCCAAAACTCCAAACATGGTGGTTGTCCCACCAAAACTTCCTTGATAGCGGTGCTCCAAATATGTGTCCTTTTAGTTCAAGTGCACCCACCATCAAGGCACCATCCCTCTCACGTCGTGTGAGAGCCCTCACCTACATCAAATACAAAAGGTAGAGATTTTGGTACCCATATTTTCTTGGGTCCTTTGGGGTTAGTCTTGTAAGGAACCCAAAAATTTTTATTATTAGCAAAATTAAAATGATGCAACTTGTTATAACAAAATTTTGCTAAATGACCTTTGCGGCCACAATGTGTACATGTGTACACCTTAGGATGCTTATGTGTAGGAGTGTGATCATGACGTGCAACATAAGCATATGCATGATGATGTTGTGCATGAATGGGTGGAGTTTGTTTCTTTGAAAACATTGACTCCAACCTAGTATGGTTAAATGCACAAGAGTTCAAAGTTGAACTCAAACAATCCATTTTATTTTTCAAATCTTTAATTTCATTAGTGGTGGCATGTAAAGCATGATGAGATAAAGAATCATTTTTCTTTTTCTTTTTAGAAACAAAATCTTTTTCTTTTTCACAAATTTTTCTTTTTAAAGACTTATTTTCTTGAAAAACAACTTCTTTTTGTTTTTCCACCAAATCAATTTTATTTTTCAAAGTATTGTTTCCTTCACACAAATCATTCAATTTTAAAAATAAGGAAACATTCTCATTTTTCAAATCTTCCTTTTCTTTTTCTAAGCATGCAATCTTGTTTTCTAATGAATCTTTTTCATTAAGCATGCAATCAAAATTCTTTTTCAAATTTTTATTTTCTTTCTTAATCATGTCATATTTCTCAAGTAATAGTTGACAAAAAAAATGTGAGCTCATCATATGACATGTCATTATCTTCATCTACCTCGGATTCGGTAGTTACCTCAAGGGGGTTATCCCCTTGGACCATATAGCACAAGTTGGAGGTGTTGCTTCCAACGTCCGAATCGCTCCCGGCATAATATAGATCCTTTTCGCCAAGAGAGGTGATGATGTTCCAAGCTACAAAAGCCGAATCAACATTAGAAACCTTAGATAAATAATCATCATTTAGTGTAGATTTTAAAGCATGAAGGGCTTTTGCATTAGCCTCAAAATTCTTACTATCATTAATATATGAATCTTTAATTGTAGCAAGATAAACATGAATGCCTAGGGCTTTGAGGTACATAGACATCTTAACCTTCCAAATTTGGATGTTAAGAATGTCAAAAGTGGGTGGTGACATGAAATCCATGGTGTGTGTACAAATATTGTGATTAGCCTAAAAATGAGGATCTTTAACTCTAGGTTGTAAGACCCAAATCAGAGTACCAAGCTCTGATACCAATTGAAAGTGCTCTGATACCAATTGTAAAATCACCTAGAGGGGGGTGAATAGGTGATGGCTAATCTAATGGTCACTTAATGCCAAATAATGCGGAAGTAAAAACTATTATGACTTAAACTAATCTTTTACACTAAACACCACGTATAACACAAGAGTGTTGCCGAATTCCCCGTGAAGGGCTCTGGACAAACTCCTCTAGATTCCGCTTGAATGGGTTAAGGTGCCGCGTTGGCTCTCTTGGTTGAATACAAGTGTTAGCAAATAATCCCAAGCAAGTATATCAATATGAGCACAAATGTATATCAAGCATATAATGATAAACACAATAAAAATATGCAAGATATAAACAAGAGATAAAGAGAGAGAGTGAGCAATCGCAAACACAAGGGATTTGTTTCGAGGTTCGAGCACACTTGCTCTACATCCCCGCCTTCGACACACGAAGGATTTCCACTATGCACGATCCCAATGGATCTATCCTTGGTGCCGCAACACCTACAATCCCTCGGACTCCCTAGTCCCGTACACACGCAAGCCCCACAAGCTTGCCGAGGCCACACCTCAAACCAAGAGTTCACAACCGAACTCTAAACCATAGAGTCCACACTAGGACCCGAAACAATGCGAACACAACCGTCCGCCTTCTCAAAGGAACAAAGTAGAACTTTGGTGATCACAACTCTTGATCACCTAAAATCCTCTCACGATAACACTCCCTATAGGGTAGATATAGCAATGGATAGCTCAAGTGTTGTGTGAGAAAACAAGGAAGAGAATGGTGGAGGAAAACTCAAAGAATCAATTTAAACACTCTTGATAAAATCTTCCTTTTAGATAGGAAATATTTGCTCTCAAATTTGTGGAGAAAAACCTCTGAAAAGGATTGGAAAAACTGGCACAAAAATACTCTCCAAATCTTGGTGAAAACAATGGCCAAACCCCCAAATTTATAGGGCTAGAAAAACTAGCCGTTGGGATTCTGTCAGGCCTGTCGGTCGATCGGGCGGTCGACCGTCAACGGTCAAAAATCTGACCGTTGGAGCCTCCGGCCGACCGCCCGGCCGACCGAAATAAACAGAGAGCACTGCTCTCAGTTTCGGTCGACTGGGGCGGTCGACCGGACATCTGCCAGGTCAAGGCGTGCACGTCTGTGCACGTCGGTCGACCGAGCCGGTCGACCGACTTCAGCCCTAGTCGACTTGGTAGGTCAACTAGTCGACTTGGCTGAAGCCAGGAACAGAAAATCTGGGATTAAAACTTGGTCTTTTGGCTCACATAAAAATCCTATAAAATACTGAAAAATATACAAAAAAAGTTTTACCAATATACTTTGATAAACAACATGCTTGCACAAAATCAAGGCATGTTATAAAAGATTTGAACTATTTTTGTAAGTTGGAAATATTGGCTTAAATGAAAACTAGTATTTTCTAAAAAAAACTTGGTTTCTAAACTTCTTCATGATACAAAAACAAGATATTTTGAATTCATTAAAGCATAGTGTGTATGGATATGATCCACTACACAATTAAGATGAAATATCTATGTTTTTGGCATTAAGCTCTAGATATGATTTTGGTATAAAACATGTATATAAGAAAACACCAAAAACTAAAATGTATTTTTCCAAAATGAAAGTCTTTTCTAAACTGAAAATTCTTTATGAAAAGACAATTAAATCAAGAGTGTGTGTGTGATATATACTTGAGCAATCCACCAACCATTCTATCCTTTACATTTATCTAAAAACAAAAATCTTATACCTAGACACAAGTCTCCATCTTCTTGAAGTCTTCACTTGAAGCCTTCTAATCTTCTTGACTTGGTCCAAACACGATCCAACGAGCTCGACTTCTCTTGAGTACTTGATGTGGTCTTGATGCACAAGCTCTTGAATCAAACCATGCTAGCTCTAAAACTTGACTTCAAATCCTTTGTTGAAGCTATGCACCTACTAAGATCTTGATCATAAGTCTGTCACTAATTAAACACAAGATCATTAGTAAACATAACTACATGAGTTGATCATCATCAAAACTAGAGTGATGGGCCTTTGGGCCAACACCAACAACCTCCACTGAGGCAATACAAACACAATCCACCTCTACCGAAGAGGGATAGGCCCGTAGCCAAACAACCACAAATCACCTCTACCGAAGAGGGATACAAATACCAAACTCCACCTCTCACTAGAGGGAGCAAACCAACAATCTCAACCTCTACCAAAAAGGGAGCAACCCAACAATGAAAGGGTTTTTTACAACAAGTGGTATATCTCAACCACAAACCTTTTCTCTTTTTTCGCAAAACAAGATCCTAATAGAATAGGATAGATGATAAGCTCAAGTGTGGAAAATAAGTGTTTGGATCAAAGAAAAACTCTTGGGAAAAATACCAAATGAATATAGAAATTTAGACCAAGAAACAAATTCCCAAAACCTATTTTCTTTGAATTAACAAAACACTTAAAACAAAAAGATAGATCTTTTGGCACTAAAAACTCTTTTGAAAACTTGTTTAAAAACAATGGAGAAACTCAGGAAATTTTAGCTTGAAAATCTTGGCCAAAATCCCAAAGGAATGGGGTTTATATAGGCCCAAACAGAAAACTAGCCGTTAGGCTGAATCCTCAGTCTGAGACGGCTGGCGGTCGACCGCCAACGGTCATATTTTTGATAGTTGGCTGACCCCTGTCGACCGCCCAGTCGACCGCAAAAAAACAGAGAGCAGAGCTCTCTGGTCCGGTCGACCGGCCGGTCGACCGGCCCAAGTGCCAGGCTAGACGTGCACAGGCTGTGCACGTCGGTCGACCGCCCGGTCGACCGGCTCCTGGTTCGGTCGACCGTGCGGTCGACCGACAGAGCCTGTCGGCACTGTTCTGGGTCAGAAAAACAGGTTTTTAAATATTCTAAAAATTACATAAAAACTTCTAAAAATCCACAAAAATAGTTTTATCATATTGCATTGATATACAAACATGTGGTAAAAATTTCAACTCAAATATCAAACAATTTCAACTATTTTTGTGTCTTACAAATATTACCAAAAAACAAAAACTGTATTTTACCAAACTTGAATTTTTCAATAGGAAATCTGATTTTTCTTAAAACACATAGAAATACAAAAACATGATATTTAATCATTATGAAGCATGATTCATATGGATAGAAATCCAATATACATGAAACATATATATATCATAGTTTTTGTCTTTAATTCTAAAATAATGTTTTGTTAAAAAATACCAAAACATAAAACTACATGAATAGATATGTCAAACTAAGTTTGTATAAGTCATGTAAGCATGTATGTATATGGAGCACATCTAATATACATAAAAATAAAATAAACTTGTTTTGATCAATCTATTCATGAAAATCAATTCCAAAACATAAAACTTGTGTGTGTTGTGCACTTGAGCATATCAACTATTCTTATCTTTACAAATGGATCTAAACACACTAAACTAAAACTAGGATACCTAAGTCTTCTTGACGATCTTCCATCTTCAAGTCGACTCGATCCAAAACGTGATCCACGAGCAAGACAATGTATGATCTTTGATGCTCGGACTCTGGAATCACCATGTGAAAGCTTCCAAACTCCTCTTGTTGAAGCAATCACCAACTAATATCTTACTAAATGATCTGAAACTAAAATCACAAGATTATTAGTAAACATAACTACATGAGTTAATCATCATCAAAACTAGAGTGGAAGGCCTCTGGGCCAACAATCTCCCCCTTTTTGATGATGACAAAACTCATGGAGTTATATATGCATGGATTAAAGTTAAGCTTTAAAGAAGCTTCCCCTTAACTCATGCATAGGAATAAACAATATATATGTGCAATGAAAGCTCATAAACATGTATGCATAGACATGCATAAAACAAGGTACCAAATACAAAAACATGCTCTTGATATCAAACATATGACATGCATCATGCATAAAACGTGCTCTTGATACCAATAAAAACATGCTCTTAATAGCAATGAAATGCTCTTGATACCAATTAAACAATTAAACGACAAATAAATAAATAAAATAAAACATGCATAAACGACAAATACTTCTCCCCCTTTTTGTCAATCATCAACAAAGGGGTCCAAGTAAAAACAAAACATTCTTCTCACCCTTTTTGTTCGAAACAAAGAATCAATAAAGGGTTCAAACAAACAAATCAATATAAATTTTCATGGATACCAATTGAAAGAATTAGATCAATAGATACCAATGAAAATAAACAAACAACTTGATACCAATTGAGTAAACAAATAAGCATCTTGATACCAATTTTGAGAAAACAAATACAATCTTAATACCAATTTAAAGTATTATTCTTTTTAAACATATGATACCAAATTGAAATTATTATTTTCTATCATAAAGTAAGAGAGTGGAATACAAAACCAAAGGTAAACCAAATACCAATTGAAAAATAAAATACGAGTTTTCTCCCTCTTTATGAAATATCAATTAAAACAATGTCTAAGCTTGTATTAGAATACCAATTGAAAACTAATCAATTGAAACATGATGATCATTGAAACTCAAGCTTAGCATAAACAAATATATGTATGAAAAATTAGATACCAATCGAAATTGATACTATTTAAAGAGTAAGCATACATACATAAAAATATATAAGTATACAAAAATGTCAATATTGATACCAATTGAAAGAATCCAATGATACCAATTGAAACAACAATAATATCAAATGTATATCTCATATAACCTACCACCTATTCATATTCAAGTTTAAAAAAAATTTCACTATAAAGCATACATGAGCATGGTCTCCCAACCAACCGCCCGTAGAAGGTAGGGGTTTTCAAAAATAGGTTTGAAAATTATAGTATGTTTGAAAACATCTACCATAACGAAGAATACGAACTAGTTAAATGGAAAAACTTATTAACTAGTACGAAATCCTTCAAGCAAGGAATAAATCAAAAATATTTTTCATGAAACACATGTAAATCACATGGCACTAAACACTCAAAATCCATAAAGCTCATATCATACTCATGAAAACATAATCATGAGAAACATTTAAATAAGGTGAGTGAACAAGTGTTATGTGAAACATATCAACATGAAAATCGACATTCAAGCTCAAAATTCCTTTAAACATGAAAACATGAAAATCATCAAAATTATTTAATCTTCAAGGCATATGTATGTCTTATACAAACTAAAGTATACATACATATCCAAACATAACGAGTCCACAAATGTATATGCTTGAAGGCACGTGGCTCAAAGGATATATATGTATAATCAATAGTTTAGACAAGATGGACATATACATGAAGTTAAACATGAAAAACATGAAAACATGGATAAAATAAGAATTCAAGTTAAATGCATGAATCATCAAAACTAGACTATACTAGCACATATAATGGGTACAAACAATCGTTCAAGCACAAACATATATAAATTTACTTGTGGCCCACTATATATATAAGTATAAATCCTAGTCTTAATGAAAACTAATATTTAAACATATATTCAACATTTAAAGCATAAAAACAAGACAAAAATCAACATGATAAACATAAACATGATTATTATGTAAATCCACATGTTATTAGAGCTAAGATAAACATGATAGCTAAACAATGGTGAGAACACAAAAATAATGGTCCATATTAAACATGGGTGTCTCAAAGGCTATACATGCATGTCAAGGATCTAATAATCATGGCATTTTCATAATAATCTATAAACATCAAAACATGCTATAGACAATGATATGAAAGCATGTAAACATAAACGGGAGTTAGAGATCGATACCAAAACCGATGAAGGCACCTCTCTAGTACTCCAAACCATGGTGATCTTCCCACCAAACTTCCCTTGAAAGTGATGCATCCAAATAGTCGTCTTTAGGCTCGGAACACATCCACCTCAAGGTACCGCAACTCTCACGTCATGCGAGAGCCCACACCTACATCAAACACAATAGGGGTGGTCTTTGGTACCCACACTCTTTTGGGTCCATGGGGGTTAGTACCTTCTCTAACCCAAACAAATTTATTTGCTAAATTTTCAATATGTATTCTATCATAGCAAAATCTAGCAAGGTGGCCCTTACGTCCACAATGTGTACATGTGTACACATGAGCATACATGTGATGATGGTGACCGTGGGAAGCATGTGTATGCCGTGAATGGTGTGCATGCATAATAGGAGTTTGTTACTTTCGAAACAAAGATTCCAAACGTGTATGGCTCTTGGCACATTGGCTCAAAGTGGAGCCCAAACAATCAACACTCTTCTTAAGCATAGATATATCTTTTTCAATTAAAGAAGAAGTGTGGCATGCAATAGGTGATGTGTGTGATACTACATTAGCATGGCAAACATGTGCATCAATATTATTTTGCAAAAATTCATTTTTCTTTAAACACATTTCTAAATCCTTTGAAATAGAATCAATTTTTATTTTCAAAGAATCATTTTCTTTTAAAACAAAAACAACTTTTGAAGACAATTTTTCATTTTCTTCAAAATTGTTTCACAATCATTTTTATTTTTCAAAAACTCATTTTCTTTTAGGACAAGATCATGTCTAGATTTCAATGAATCCCTCACATTAGAAATCTCAACCTTCTCTTGCAAAACCAACTCAAGTTTTGAAAACAAATCCTCTTTTTCTTTATTTAACATATAAGTTTTTTTTTCAAAAATTTATATTTTTCAAGGAGGCTCTCACAAACAATAGATAACTCTTCATTTAAAGCATTGGCATCCATACTATCATGATCATCAAATGAAGAGCTAGCACTATCTAGTTGAGTATCCGAATGTACCTCAAGGGAGTCATTCCCTTGGACCATGAAGCATTGTGAGTCGGATTCTCCACTAGACTCCTCCGGTTGGATTTGCATTTGAAGCTTGGAGGTGGAGGTTGTGGTCAACTTGTTCCACACTGTAAAGGCGGAATCAAGGTTAGAAACATGCATAAGATAATCTTTAGAGAGCGTGCTTCTAATAGCCTCTAGGGCTTGTGCATTAGCCCCTATATGATTGCTATTACCAAGATAGTATTTTTTGGTAGCGGCAAGATAAACATGCAAGCCTAGGGTTTGTAAATAGATGGACATCCTAGTCTTCCAAACAACAATGTTGGAAGCATCAAACATAGGTGGGGTCATGAAGTCCATGGGTGTGCAAACTAAATGTGTGCAAACAAATATATGCAAATGCAAATGTAGATTAGCTAAACCAAGATCTCACTCCTAGGTTGTTAAACCTAAAGTATCAGGAGCGTAGGCTCTGATACCAATTGAAATCACCTAGAGGGGGGTGAATAGGTGATATGGCTAATCTAGAAACTAAATGCGGAAGCTAAAAATAATTTGCAACTACACTTAATACAACCAACGAGTGTAGCCGAATTCCCCGTGAAGGGCTCTGGACTAACTCCTCTTGATTCCCCTAGATAAGGGTTGAGGTGCTATATGAAGCTCTCGTGGTTAAGTATAAGTGAGGCACACAAACACAAGCCAAGCATATAATGGATATATAACAATATGAATGATGTAAGGCACAACACAAGCAAATAGATATGAATGATACGAAAGATGCACAACACAAATAAAGAGAGAGAGTTAGAGAGACAATGGATCAAATCCCAACACAAGGATATGTTCCGAGGTTTGAGCCCCTAGCTCTACGTCCCCGCCTTCACCGAGAAGGATTTCTAATCCACTATCTTGTCAACCGAGGACTCCCACCGAGGGAACCTCCACCGAGGAGGAGTTGTACAACAAGGGAGTACCGAACTCCTCTCTCAACCAACAACCTCCACCGAGGCAATACAAATACAATCCACCTCTACCGAAGAGGGATAGGCCCGTAGCCAAACAACCACAAATCACGTCTACCGAAGAGGGATAAAAATACCAAACTCCACCTCTCACTAGAGGGAGCAAACTAACAATCTCAACCTCTACCAAAGAGGGAGCAACCCAACAATGAGAGGGTTTTTACAACAAGTGGTATATCTCAACCACAAACCTTTTCTCTTTTTTCACAAAACAAGATCCTAATAGAATAGGATAGATGATAAGCTCAACTGTGGAAAACAAGTGTTTGGATCAAAGAAAAACTTGGGAAAAATACCAAATGAATATAGAAATTTAGACCAAGAAACAAATTCCCAAAACCTATTTTCTTTGAATTAACAAAACACTTAAAACAAAAAGATAGATCTTTTGGCACTAAAAACTCTTTTGAAAACTTGTTTAAAAACAATGGAGAAACTCAGGAAATTTTAGCTTGAAAATCTTGGCCAAAATCCCAAAGGAATGGGGTTTATATAGGCCCAAACAGAAAACTAGCCGTTAGGCTGAATCCTCAGCCTGAGACGGCTAGCGGTCGACCGCCAACGGTCATATTTTTGACAGTTGGCTGACCCCGGTCGACCGCCCGGTTAACCGCAAAAAAAACAGAGAGCACAGCTCTCTGGTCCGGTCGACCGGCCGGTCGACCGGCCCAAGTGCCAGGCTAGACGTGCATAGGCTGTGCACGTCGGTCGACCGCCCGGTCGACCGGCTCCTGGTTCGGTCGACCGTGCGGTCGACCGACAGAGCCTGTCAGGCACTGTTCTGGGTCAAAAAACAGGTTTTTAAATATTCTAAAAATTACATAAAAACTTCTAAAAATTCACAAAAATAGTTTTATCATATTGCATTGATATACAAACATGTGGTAAAAATTTCAACTCAAATATCAAACAATTTCAACTATTTTTGTGTCTTACAAATATTACCAAAAACAAAAAAACTGTATTTTACCAAACTTGAATTTTTCAATAGGAAATCTGATTTTTCTTAAAACACATAGAAATACAAAAACATGATATTTAATCATTATGAAGCATGATGCATATGGATAGAAATCCAATATACATGAAACATATATATATCATAGTTTTTGTCTTTAATTCCAAAATAATGTTTTGTTAAAAATACCAAAACATAAAACTACATGAATAGATATGTCAAACTAAGTTTGTATAAGTCATGTAAGCATGTATGTATATAGAGCACATCTAATATATATATAAAAATAAAGTAAACTTGTTTTGATCAATCTATTCATGAAAACCAATTCCAAAACATAAAACTTGTGTGTGTTGTGCACTTGAGCATATCAACTATTCTTATCTTTACAAATGGATCTAAATACACTAAACTAAAATTAGGATACCTAAGTCTTCTTGACGATCTTCCATCTTCAAGTCGACTCGATCCAAAACGTGATCCACGAGCGAGACAATGTATGATCTTTGATGCTCGGACTCTGGAATCACCATGTAAAAGCTTCCAAACTCCTCTTGTTGAAGCAATCACCAACTAATATCTTGCTAAATGATCTGAAACTAAAATCACAAGATTATTAGTAAATATAACTACATGAGTTAATCATCATCAAAACTAGAGTGGAAGGCCTCTGGGCCAACACTAATGTGAGTCTTATGATGGAGCCGAAATACAACAAAAAGAACCTGAAACTTTGCTAAATGAAATTGTTAAAAATATAACTACATATATTTTGTTATCATCAAAACTAGAGCTAATGGCCTTTGGGCCAACAATCTCCCTCTTTTTGATGAAAATAAAACACATAGAGTTATCACAAATAATTTGCGAAGAGACTTCAAGTGAAACTCCCTCTAAAGACATGTATATATTAAAAGACATATAGGTAAGATGCATCAATAAAAGCATATAAATAGGATATATCAAGTCAGTTCTATGCAAGCCATCTATGTATACCAAGAATACAGAATTATAAAGGTGTATGAACACACAGTTTCCTCTAACCAACCAATAACCTCCAACCTCCAAAACAAGTGGTAAATGGTTGGTTTACAAAGGATACTCAAGAACACAAACATATCACATACCACACATAAAAGATATGTATCAAATATCAACAATAAAAAGAGATGCATAACTTTTCAAAGATAACAGTGATATCATAAAAGAAATTTGTCCATACAAAGGTCCATGCCAACCTCAAAACAAGTTACAAACCATAAAATAAGTACACGATATAAAAACACATGTCCAAACACTAAATACTACATATCCACATTAAAAAGTACATAAATAAAGACATGAAAACAAAAACTCTTGTATAACTCCACAAAATCTCTCCCTCTTTTTATCTTCAGCACAAAAGATGTCACTATTCCTGAAAATCTGAATCTTTAGGAGGAGTTGGTTCGGAAGGAGCTAGAGGAGGTACGCAGGTGTCAAATGGAGGACCTGATGCAGGAAGAGGCTGCGCGTGGCCTCTGCCAAGCATTCCTACTATAGCTCTCGTCGACGCACGTTAGAACGTAGTGAATGGATGAGCAGATATATTGCAGGTCGTTCTGAACTCTGTGCTCAATCCTTTTAAAATTTGTGGTGATCTTCAGGTCATGTTCATGAGCTTAGTAGAGAGAGCTGTATATGGGTCAATAGAGACTGAGGAGGCTAAAGAGGATCCGGGGGCAACAACAGGAATGATAGGAGGGAGCTGAGGAATAGGAGCATGCTCCCTAACACACATCCTCTTGAGAAGAATGTCATTGATGTCAACAGATAGTTTGATGGATCGTTCAGCAGAATGATCAAATTTTAATTGTTTGAGGAGTAATGAACATCTCAAATTGTAAGTGTCGGTTTGGGATCAGGAGGTGCTCAGAAACCATGAAGTCAATAATGAGCTTAGGAATGTTAACTCTAATGCCTTTTAAAAGGCAATAGATCAAGAGGGGAGTAGAACCCCAAGCATGACTATATTTTTTTTAATTTTGGCAGGAGATTATGGAACACTATCTTAGTTAGGACCTGGGCAGTGAGCGTGTAATACTTCACCTCCTCGTTCTTAACTAAGCTCGGTTTATCATCATTGTAAAGTAAAGAAGACACAGTGAGGGCAGATTCACTGTAAGGATATAATTATGTATATCAATATTACATATATACACCCTCACATGAGAGATGTAGTAGATAGGCAAATCTATCTAAAGAAATGCTAATGTCCTTACCCAAAACCCTAGATCTAATATGATTATTTTGAAAAGTCAGATAGAGTAGAAATAATGCACAAGCTTAGGAGAGACAGGTTCCTTAATGGTGACTAGGTATTCTAGAGAGCATGTGTTCAAAATATTTGCAAGATTTAAGTACTCAACATCAGCGAGAATAACAGTCTACTATAAATTACATGTTTATTATGGAGAACAGAAAACTTATAAGATGCATTCTGAGAAACAAATGGGCTTGATGAGGATTCAGGTT
The DNA here is from genome assembly GCA_038442645.1 of Agave tequilana. Classification (NCBI taxonomy): domain Eukaryota; kingdom Viridiplantae; phylum Streptophyta; class Magnoliopsida; order Asparagales; family Asparagaceae; genus Agave; species Agave tequilana. The sequence continues at coordinate 414,641 of JAVJIF010030449.1, forward strand.
GTTTACCCTTTTTCAGATCTAAGCCTCTTAGACATAATAAAGGTAGAAAGATAAACAAGCTTTTAGCACGAATTTAAGAAGGATTTCAAGAAAAATTATGAAATAAAGAAGATTTGGGAGATTTAAAAATTATACCTTGAAGAGACCGAAATTACTCCTTAGAAACAAGTGAATCTGCAGATTTGAGATGAGATCCAACAAATTTAATAGATTAATTTGAGTTTGGATGGGGTTTGGGGAAGGAACTTAAGGAGGAGGAGAAGCGATAGTCGATGGAGGAGAGAAAATGAGAGAGAGTTTAGGATTTTTCGGGTTTTAAAACTGGGTAAAAACACAGCAGACCCAAAACTCGATCGACCGGGGCCTAACCGAAAGCATCTCAGTTTTAGTCGGTCAACCGGTTGGTCGATCGGCTCAAGTCAAAAAAAATTGTATTACAGGTTCTCTCGATCGACCGAACCTATTCCAGGTTAACTCGGTCGGGACTACCCAAAAATCAGTTTTTAAAAATATAAATTAAGGGCTTTAGAAAAATATTTTAACTTGGATATTTTTATACATAAAATAGAGAAATAATGCCAAAATCTTATAGGTATGAAAAACATAAGAAAATGTTATCAAAACACAATCTTTTTAATATTATATTAAAAATATATTTTTCAACAATTAAATCATATATTAACCAAAAAAGATATTGAAGCCGAATACCCTTAATGGGTTTTGAACTTTTCTTCGTCATTCCTCTAGATAAGAGTTGAGGCACACAATTGCTATCTTGATTTATTGCTTAAAATTGGTTTAAATATGATACCTAATCACAAGATAGATATACAAACAAAACATATATACATGCATATGAGCAAATAAATTAATCTATGTACATATACATGCAAAGATATCTATCAAACATGTGAGCATGGAAAAATACTATAGACATGGGCAAGCATGGGCTAGTAAAGAATAAAAACAATATTAACAGACTAGCTCAAGTATAAGTAAGCCATAAAAACAGCCAAAAAAATTATGTATTCATAACTAAAGCATATTAATAAAAAAGAAAAGTTAGTCCTATGCATATATAAATCTAGCTAGAAATAAAATTTTCAAGTGGAGAAGTTATCAAACCATAGGCAATCTTCAAAACAGGTGCTTCTTGATAGCAATGCAATATGACGGTTGATCCTTTAAGCTTTGATGCATCCACCACCAAGGCACCATCTCTCCCTATGTCTCGGAGGTGGATGACACACCTATATCAATCAAGTTTGGTGTGTTTTTTGGTACCTAAATCTTTTTGGGTGCTATAGGGTTAGTCTTTCTCGAACCCAAATATTTTATTTAAAATATTTAACTTAACATAACAAAATTTGCTAAATGGCTTTTGCGACCGTAATGTGCACATGTGTACACTTTACCATAAACGAAAGCATGCTTATATTGATGTGTATGTGCTTGTTGTGCATGTTTTTCATGGTGTGTGTGTGAGATGAATGAGATGGATATTTCCTTTGGGTTTTTTCCTTTGAAAACATAGAATTAAATTTGTTCATATCAAATGCACACTTTTTCAAAGTGGTATCCAAAACATCAATATGTTTTGGATATCCAAAAATTCATTTTTGTTAAAAGCAATATTAGAGGTTTTTCCCTTACAAACAAGTTTCTATTTGTCAAAATCCTTTTTCGTTTTCTCAAAGAAATAGATAAGTTATTTTTCTCTTTAAAAACAATTTCTGACTTATTCTTTAAAAGGTCATTTTCCTTTTTCAAATTTTATTTTGGGCAAGAGAAATTTCATATTTATTTTATAATTCTTCAAAAACTTGTGCAAGATCATCCATAATTAAATCATCATCTTCTAGAGAGGTTCGGGATTTACCATGAAAGTCTCCTCTCTGTTTGCCATGAAGCAAACGTGTGCGGTGTTAATCTCATCTTCGGAATCTGTTTTCGAATCATCTAAGTGGCTACCATCGCCTTCTTCTTCTTATGCACATTCTTGGAAGTGGTGGCTTGAAGTGAGGGGCAATCCGCAATTAGATGGCCCGTCTTCATGTCCCCTCCTTCCTCTTTTCAAATCTTACTTGAGGTCTTCCTCTTCGGAAGTTACTTTGTCTTTCCTTCTTATAAAACATTTTGCTCACTCTCCTAATGAGCATGGCAAAGTCTTCATCTCCATCTTCGGATGAATCTTCTTCGTCGATAGTGGAGGGAGTAGCTTTGAAAGTAATCGCTTTCTTCTTTGGAGTCTCCATTTCTTCTCTCACCTTCATTCCATCTCGTGGGGTTTTGAGATTTTCAACGAAAATGTAGAAATCCATATCCTCTCTATCATTGAGCTCCTTAAGGGTTGTCGCCTTGACTTTTCAAACTTTTGGGAGACCTCTAATGACCTTCTGAATCTTTTGATCATTGTCAATGATGTGACCTAAATAAGATAATCTATTAGTAATCTTGGTGAATCGAGTAAACATCTCATCAGTACTTTCATTTTCAAGCATGTAAAAATTCTCATATTGAGAATGAAGCAAATCAACTTTAAATCTCTTAACTTGCGACGTCCCCTCATGAGTTATGATTAGATCATTCCAAATCTCATAAGCGGATTTGCAATTAATTACACGAGAAAGATCATCATCATTTAATACTTGTATAAGAGCATATTAGACTTTAGCATTAGCCTTATGTCCTTAACGGTTGCTTCGGACCATGTATCCTCATCACTGTGAGGTTCAATGAATTCCTTAGTTATGGTCTTAGCTACTCTAACCCCTAAGGACTTGAGGAAGAGGCTCACCTTAACCTTCCAAATGGGGAAGTTCAACCCATCAAATTTGTGTGGGGACTTGATGCTAGAGAAGTCTTGTGATGCCATGAAAATAAGTATAAGTGCACAAACAAATAGCAAATGCAACAAATCAATATAGCCAAATGAAAAGATCTCCCTAAGATGGTTAAACAAAACTAAGGTTAGACTCTAATACCAATTGTAAATCACCTAGAAGGGGTGAATAGGTGATAGCTACTAAATGGCAAATAATACGGAATTAAATTTACTAACTAGCAACCAAGCAAATACCAATCACAATACAAGAAATACTTGCAAATAAGAAAACAATATAAGTATGTAAGTAAGTAAAAAGAGTAGAGTAAAGAGAGAAAGAGTAAGCAATCGCAAACATGATGATATATTCCGAGGTTCGAGCCATTACACTACGTCCCCGCCTTCAATACTATGAAAGATTTTCACTATGACCGATCTCATTAGATCATCAACCATTACAAATTCTCATTAGAACTCAATGGACTCACAAGTCCTCTCTCGCGGTGCCCAACACCAACAACGGAGCTCACTAGCTCACTTGAGGTCGCAACCTCTACAACTTCACAATAGAAAATCGATGATCTTCTTTTGATCACAAAAGGCGCACAAGCATAATTCTATAACTAAGATGAGGAGGTGAAACTCTTTGGAATTGTGGAGTGAAAATAGCTTGTAAAGATGTAGAGAGAACGCTCAAGCTAAAAATCAAAAATGTGAAATTTTGGCTCAAAAGAAAATATTTTAAGGAAAAGACTAAAACTTGATTAAATCTTATTATAAACTTTTAAAAACTTGTTCAAACTTGTTAATGGGTTTTCTACAGTCCCACTATTTATAGGGGATGAAAACATGAGAAGAAAACCCAAAAAAGTCGTTGGGAAAAGACTCAGAAAAAGATAAAAGAAAAATAGCCGTTGGGAAAAATCAGAAGGAAATCCATCTGTTGGTCGACCAGCCGGTCGACCGCCAATGGTCGAATTTTTGACTGTTAGGGATAGCAGTCGACCGGTCGGTCGATCGTTTTTCCGAAGCAGAGAACAAAACTCTCTGTCGGTCGACCGGGGCGGTCGACCGGGCCCAACCGAGAGCAAAACTCTTGGATTCAGTCGACCGCTCGGTCGACCGACAAAGCAATTCTGCTCTGTCTACGGTCGACCGGTCCGTCGACCGACCTTGGACCAAAAGCCTGTTTAAAGATCTTTTTGAAACCAATCTTTTTCCGACAAAAATAAACTTTATTTTTAAACACAAAATAAAATTCAAGGGACTTGATAGATCCAGTGTGTGATCATAGATCAACATAAAATAAAGTTAGAACTATATTTTGTAAAAACACTTTTCTAAATCGAAAACCGATTTTTTTGAAACTCGTTTTTCTGAAACTCGATTTTGAAAACAATAAAGAGAATAGCTTTGAACTCTTTTTAAAACACTTTAGGATTATGAGAGATATGTTATCAATCCAAAAAGAGCTATCAACCTATATCATCTTGGTTTTTAACAAACAACTATAAACCCTATCTAAAATACAAAAAACAAAAATACAAATTTTGATATAGTCTTCTCTTTCAATCTTGATCCTTGAGCTCGTCTATATGCTTAGGCTCTGGGATCAACATGTTCTTAGCTTCCAAACGTGTGAGTCTTGTGATGGAGCTAAAATGCAATAAAAAGTTAACCTGAAACTTTACTAAATGAAATTGTTAAAAACATAACTATATATATTTTATTATCATCAAAACTAGGGCTAATTGCATTTGAGCCAATAATTTCATCCTTTCAGGGCATACAAATAAGACCCTTATGACTTAGCGGTCAGTTCTGGACTCTAGTACTGGATGCTCCTTGGATGTTGTCCCGGATATGCACGGGCCTATTATGACATGTTACGTTGATCTTCCATCAGTTTTTAATAGCAAAACTCTTCTTACTCATATGTGGATATATATATATGTGTAAATCACCTAGAGGGGGGTGAATAGGTGATGAGCTAATCTAATGGTCAATAATGCGGAATTAAAACTTATTAATCTAAACACCACGTATAACACAAGAGTGTAGCCGAATTCCCCGTGAAGGGCTCTGGACTAACTCCTCAAGATTCCTCTAAATAAGAGTTGAGGTGCCGTGTTGGCTCTCTTGGTTGAATATAAGTGTTAGCAAACAATCCCCAATCATATAACAATTAAGCACAAATATATATATCAAGCATATAAAGATGAAAGCAATATAAACATGCAAGATATAAATAAGTAAGAGATAGAGAGTGAGCAATCGCAAACACGGGAGATTTGTTTCGAGGTTCGAGCACACTTGCTCTACGTCCCCGCCTTCAACACTTGAAGGATTTCCACTAAATTGATCCCATCGGATCACTCGGTGCCGCAACACCTACAAGGCGAGTTCACACTTGAACTCCTTGGACTCTCTAGTCCCGTACACACCGCAAGCCCAGAAGCTCGCCGAGGCCGCACCTCAAACAAAGAGTTCACACACGAACTCGAAACACCGCGAACCCGCAAGTCCGCCTCCTCAAAGTACAAAGATGGAACTTTGGTGATCACAACACTTTGATCACCTAAAATCCTTTCACAACAAAGATCCCTATAGGTAGATATAGCAATGGATGGCTCAAGTGTTTGTGTGAGAAAACTAGGATTGAAATGGTGAAGAAAAACTCAAGAAAATCACTTTTAAAACACTCCTGATAGACTCCCCTTTTGATTGAAAATATTTGCTCTCAAAACAAGTGGAGAAACCTCTTAAAAGATGTAGAAAAAACTGGTGCAAAACCACTTGAAAAATCTTGTCTAAAACAGGCCCCCAAAACCCCAATTTATAGGGCAAGAAAAACTAGCCGTTGGGAGCCAGGTTGGCCTGTCGGTCGACCGCCCGGTCGACCGCCAACGGTCAGATTTCTGACCATTGGGGCGTCGGTCGACCGCCCGGTCGACCGCTGCCTGGAACAGAGAACAAAGTTATCTGCCGGTCGACCGGGGTCGGTCGACCGGCCCTCCAGCCAAAACTGGCGTGCACGTTCTGTGCACGTCGGTCGACCAACTCGGTCGACCGACTCCTAGCTCGGTCGACCGGTCCGGTCGACCGACAGAAGCCAGGTCAGGTCAGTTTTAGGGATTTGAAAGTTATCTTTTTAGCTTAAATAAAATCCCATAAAATCACAAAAAATCTACAAAAATAGTTTCAATATTATACTTCGATAATCAAACATGTTTGAGCAAAATCAAGACATGTTACAAACAATTTGAACTATTTTTGTAACTTATAAATTTTGGCTAAAAGTAAAAACTGTATTTTTTCAAAATTGGTTTTTCTAAAACTTCTCCAAATACAAAAACAAGATATTTTAAACTCTTTTAAAGCATAGAGTGTATGGTTATGATCCGCTATACATACATGGTGAAATATCTATGTTTTTGTCATTTAAGCTCTAAAACGGTTTTGGTTAAAATCACATGTATATATGAAGTCCAAAATCAAACCGGTATTTTTTCAAAATGAAAACTCTTTTGTATTTTTCCAAAATAGAAATTCTTTTATGAAAACACATATAAATCAAGAGTGTGTGTGTATATGGTAACTTGAGCAATCCACCAACTATTTTATCCTTTACATTTTATCTAAAACAAAATCTTAACAAAACAAACCTAAACTCAAGTCTTCTTCTTGAAGTCTTTACTTGAAGTCTTCTCCTCCTTCTTGACTTGGTCTAAACTTGATTCAACGAGCTAGACTCCTCTTGAGTACTTGATGTGGTCTTGATGCACAAGCTCTTGAATCAAACCGTGTTAGCTCCAAAACTTGACTTTAAATCTTTTGTTGAAGCTACACACCTACTAAGATCTTGATCATAAATCTGAAACTAATTAAACACAAGATCATTAGTACCATAACTACATGAGTTGATTATCATCAAAACTAGAGTGATAGGCCTTTGGGCCAACAATATGTGCAGGGACACCAGAGCACATACCTAGACATACAGGTCAGACGAGTCTTAATAAAATAATAATAACGCGTTACTATCACCTGATTAGTGATATGCTTGATCTATGCTTGTAAAACCCGTGACACAATACATTACCTCACACCAAACATAACTTAATTACTAAACAATAGTAATCTCAGGAGCGGGTGTTATTGAATCATTTCCTCATTCGACTAATGGCATATGTATATCAGAGTATAGATTGGATTCTGTCAGAATACGGATCCGGTATGAACTACCAGTGGTATGGGACACTGGTAAGAAATGATTATAATAATAGGCGACATTGATTGTTATTATTATATAATTAAGTAATCCGGCATGTCACTTGTTTATGATATTTGTGCTACTGTGTTGAGTCACCCAACTTGTTTATTTTCAGTTTTCATACTGCTTTCCTATTTCTGTTATAGTGAAGACTACTCGGGTTGTATAAACTCAGCCTATGGTGACACGAGGTTTAAGATATATCTATAAGGGTTTCCTTATTTGGATTATCCACTCGACGTACCAATCTCATAAAATCGTGATCTGAGCTTGTATAACTAAGTTTGTCAACATCTGCCTTACTTGATGCTTTATTGCCTGCCGGTGTGTGCCTATACGCACGACAGGGTTTTCTGTATATGCTTACCTGATTCAGATTTATCGATACACATGTGTTTGCCTGAGCACGCCACTTGACTTCATATTTTTTTGTACCCACTTGGTTATTTTCTGACAACCCTGAATCTGCATGTCCAGATTCTGGAGTATGGATTGTAGCAAACAGTCCATGGAGTTTCTTTTGCATAGCGGAAGTATGATGGATCGGCGTTAGATCATCTGTATCCTTTTCCTTTTAGGTCCCTCTTCATCGACTTTCGATATTCTTCTTGTTGCTCGAGAGCCAGTGTTTTACTATTTACTCTTGTAACTCTTTTGTAATTCATGTATTTGTATCTCCTGATGATGTAATATTCATGTAATATTGGATCACACTCTGTTAACATTGTATTTGTACTATTTTATTGAAATGTATAACACCATTGTGATTCCGTACTCTGATCTTTCATGTACTGATGCTTAGCGTATATATGTGATAATATTTCCATTCTGTGTACGTACGTCGCAGTAGCGTCCCCGCACTCTTGAGATCAGGGCATTACATTATTGCTTACTATTGTTGTGGGGCTACATATACTGGCAATAGCAACACTTCCTGGGGCATGCTTGGAGCTTCGACACTGTGTTAGTAGCAACACGTGCTGGGGCATGCTTGGCTTTGTAGGTACACATCCAGCTGATGAGAAGCTTCCAAGGATTGGGAGTTGACCGTTGTCACTGGGTTTTGTTTGTAGGAGGCGCAAAGGGAGGTAATGTGGTGGCAGGGGTTTTTTATCGGGAGTGGAGGGTAATGGGTTCTTCTTTTCTTTGTTGGCGGCTGTGAGCGGGCAAGTGAGGAGGAGGTGAAGATTGATTTAGAGAGAGGAGGAATTGGGGGAGAGACTTTTGATTGGTTGATGGTGTGTTGCAGGGAGAAAATGTGGAGAAGGTTTTGCTGGCTTTTTTTTGGCTTTGTAGGTGGTTGTGCGTGAGTGAAGAAAGAAGAGAGGAAGAAGAATAGGTCACGTGGGAAGGGAAGGAGAGAGAAAAGGTTGGGATTTTTGTAAACTAAATTTTCTTTGCATTTCTCTTGTTTTCTGATTTTTTTTTTATTTGGCTGAGAAATAAAATGAGAAAGGGATTGAGATATAAGATAGAAATTTTGATTTGGAAAGTTTAGACTTTGAAAGAGAGAATAAGGGAATAATTGGATATTGCCTTCATACTCAAAATCTGGGAGGATCGAATTTTTACACTCAAACTCTCAGAGATTTTTATTTTGAGAATAACTCAAAATTTTCATTTATCAACTTCCTTCAAATTTATTCAATCCATTCCAATATATAGGCCTACAAAATATTGACCTCTTCTCACAGTCGATGTGGGGCTAAAAGAGAAACACAAAGCTAAAAAAAAGAAAACATACTTGAAGTAAATAAAAATACACTCTAATCAACAAAAACAAATAAACTTGTGGCGCTTCTGGTGTCATCAGATATCCACATCATTCTCCCATGTGGAGAAAACTCGATTCCATTGAATTCGATATAGAAGTCTCTCCTCATGCTCTAACACATCTGTGTCTACCTGTTGTAACTCACCACTTAATAGATAATAGTCATTTTCAAACAATCAGATATCATTAAAATACACTAGATAATATAATCATCTAAAATATTATCACATGTCACTGTTATATTGAGATGAATAGATGGGAATAGACTTAATATGGAGACTCTAAAAAATGACTAAAGGAAGGCTTACAACCAGTGGGTTGTTAAGGCTAAGATCAGATACTTATAATCCACTGAATGTCCAACATTGAAACTAGGATTAATTTCAAAATCTTTAAAAGATATATACTTTAAGATTTTAAAAAACCAACACTACAACATGCAAATCATTAACAGCTTTCTGAAAAACCATTTCGGACTAATCCGAACCATCATAAATTGTCAACACTAAAAGTTTTAAATAACTTCCTAACACAAGCTCATAAATTATAGTTAGCGTTTCTTTATTCAAATATATCACTATTTTCCATGTGTAGATCGTGCATGTGTGTAAAAAATGTGATGCAAACTCAGATATACAGATTCTATAATGAACAGTAGTAGGGAGAGCTTTATTTTCTGTCTAACATGTACTAAAAGGGTCACTTGACTCTTTATTGGATAGAAAAATTTAGTCACTTAGTTCAGTGGGTCAACAGTACTCATGATCTCTATCAAAAAGGATTATTAGGCATACTTATAATAATGTATGTTGTAGTTTATCTACTACTTTATTAGTGATGACAAGAGATATTTTAACAGGTGAAGTCTAAGTAAAAACACCCTTTTGTTTAACCATAAGGGAGGAAAAGTTGACAATCTGCAGAATGCGATGTTCTCCCATAACGGTATCTCTTAAGTCTTCAGATATGGATTGACTATAGATGGTAATTCCCTTGATCTGATCCACTTCCTAGTTACAACTTCGCTCCAGAATTTGTCCTCGTAAACGTAAGTGTCCATTGGGAATAGGCAATGTTGCTTAATTTCTAGTGGTGACTCATCAGCTTGTTGTACAAGTTCAGTATGCTTGATAGGTTCTATACTATGGTGTGACAAGTTGGGAAGACTATCTCTTGGGGCTAAATCAGTGGCATGTTGGGTATCACACGTTAGTGGTGGCTTTGTTTTCCATTGATTTGTAAAGGAAAAAACTTACAAAAAAGGGTCGAGGAGCTAAATTACAAGTAACACAAAAAATTACAAGTAGATCTCCTCTGAGATTCTGGAGAAGTGTGTCGATAGGAGTCTGGTCAGCAAGCGATCACTTTGTCCCTTTGACGATACGAGCGATGAGATTCCCTTCTCGTCTGGTTCGGGGAATCGGAGAACAGAAGGTTGGTAGAACCCTCTTGTTGCTTCTCAAAATCGTCTTCGTTTAGGAATTCCTTCTCGCCTGGTTCCGAAAATTCCTTGAGAGGAAGGAAGGTATTAGGGTATCAGCACCCTGATTAGAGAAGCAGTTCTCTAAAGTCTCTGAATTCTTAGAAACAAGAGACTAGATCTCTGTTTGTGCGCGGTGCGTCCTTTCGAGAAGTCTTACGTCTCTCTAGAGCGTATCGCATGTGTTCTCTCCTTGTGCCCCTGGTGAGCTATTTATAGGGAGAGCAGGGGTATAATTGTCCCTTGAAAATATAGAAACAGATTGAATCAAATCTATTTAAATCTGGAAAGTAGTCTTGCTGCGAGGCTAGAATCAGCTTCTGCGAAGCTAGAAATAGCAGGTCGGTTGATCCTCTTGATCTATTTTGATCCTTTCCATATAATTGGAAGATCTCCCTTGATCCTCTTACTCATTTTAGGAGAGTCGAGATTATGGCAATCAACTGCCAAATTTGATCTCAGATTTGATCTTGATTGGATTTGATCTCAATCCTGATTAGATCTGATCTCATCTAGAGATTTAATTGGTCAAAGATTGACCATAGCAGACCCGCAGCGGAGCTGCCCGCGTCGAGCTCGCAACGGAGCTGGAAGAAACATCTGGCGAAGTCAGAAGAAAGCTCTTCAGCGGAGCTAGATAACATCTATGGCGAAGCTAACAAACATCCTTCTACGTGGTTGCGTGTAGCTTTGAGCGAAGCTAACTCTCTGCGGAGTCAACTTGAGCACTTCAGGTGAAGCTATAAGTTAGCTTCCTGACGGAGCTGTGAATGGCTTCAAGGCGAAGTTAAGTGGTCTTAGCCTCTCAGGTGAGGCTATCCCTTTGGGCTCATGTGATACTAAATGTTAGCATCTTAGACCTGCTGAGGTCTGTTTAGAGACAATCCGGGCTCACTGTCTGCTTCACTAGATCAGTAGAGTCCAAGTTGCTGCTTTGTCCCTTGGGATGAATGAAAACTGGTCGTCAGCTTATCGTCGCTTGTCTTTTGTAAATGTCAACAAGTACAGAACTGGTCGTCAGCTTGTCTGTCGCTTGTCTTTTGTAAATGTCAACAAGTTTAGACATTATTCGGACCAATCAGCCTATCTTTCACTTGTCTTTTGTGAATGTCAACAAGTTTAGACATTGTTCAGGCCAGTAAGAATCTTGTCTTTTTTAAAGTATCAACAAGACCCCCTTCAAAGTTTTCGAAAGTCGGCAATGGCTTAGACTTCGAAATACTTTGAATTGCTTTGATCGGTGGTATGTGAAGTACGAACATCGCCATGGTGGTTGAGTTCAGCTTCGCTTTCAATCCTGCTTTGGGATAGATTCGCCAAAGAATCATGTAAATTCGCGACTCTAAGTAGCTTCGCGTTTTGGTGGCTTTGCGTCTGAATAGCTTCGCATCCGAGCCTCCCAGAATAAGTTCGCTTTGGAATGCTGTTCATTTCCGAGGCCAACTGCTTTCGGCCAGTTACGAGAAGGATTGCTCCTTTTTCGAGGTTAGAATAACCTCTCTTGTATTAATCGAGGGAGATCATTCCTCCCTTGTGCGTTTCTGAGGGAAACCGTTTTTTCTCAAGTATCAATAAATGCACATTAACGAGGGAGATCATTTCTTCCTTGCACGTTTTCGAGGAAAACCGTTCCCTTTCACAAGGCTCAAAAATGCCTTAAATTCGCTCGCGCTTCTATGCTTGAAGCCGCAGCGGTGCGCTCAGGCTATGAGGCCTATAAATAGGACACTTGAGGTCCTCTGAAGAGAAGCGGTCTACTCTCATCTTCTCTTGATTTAGAGAGAGATACTCAGATCTCTGAATTAGTGGGGATGCCCACTCTGGTCATTACCAGGCCAAGGACTGATAAGTCTCGGTCATCCGAAGACTTTACCAATGGACAAATGACTTTAGGGAGTTTATCTCCCTTAAATTAGCTTTAACAGCTGTCTCAGGGATTGATTTCCCTTGTTCTTTGTTTGTATTGGACTGATCTGCAGAGAAGGGTTTCAGCCCAGCTTCCCAGCTTCCCGGCGAAGCTATCATTTTCGCTTGATCAAAGAAAGATCATTGCATGCTTGCCTGCTAAGTTCGCCATACAGGCAACACTTGGGACTTAGTCTCTTCAAAGTTGAGCCAGTCTTGCCATATAGGTGGGGTCAAGACTGCGTCCCTCAGGATCAGTCTGGCTTAGTCATATAGGTGAGGTTAGGACTTGGCTTATATTGAGCTAGCCCATCATCACTGTGCAAGCGAGGCTATCCTCTGCTTTTAACTGAAATTGCTTCGCCCCAAAAAATTTGACTTAGCATTTTTTGGCAACTTTTCCTTTGACTTACTGCTAACTTGTTTCAGTTTGCATTGCAGTGAGTGATTGTTATTCATTTTTGCATATTTTACCACATCCATACCATGCATATTGCAAATAAAAATGTGATTTTTAATCCTTTTCTCTCTATTTTTGTAGGTCCATATTCTAATTGAGAAAAAGCCCAAAATCCCTTTAATTATCAAAAAATTAAAGGAAAATAAATCAAAGCCCAAAAGAAAGCCCAAATGTTGAGGCCATGATCAGAAGAGATCCACGCGCCAGCTCATACTTCCAGAAGGTCCACGTGGCTAACAACCTACGAGATACGCGCAACAGAAATCTCGGCCTCAACGGCCAAGATTTTGCCGCGCTTTCCAGGATTTTGCCGCGTGTCCACGGCGGTTACAAGGCCGTTGAGGCCGAGATTCTCTCCAACAACCTGGATTCTAGAGCCTTCTCTCTGAGGCTATAAATACACCACCAGGGCCTTCGCAAATAGGACAGAGGAGAGAGGAGAGAATAGAGAAAGAGATTGTATTTTGATTTTTCTCTAGGTTTTATTTCTCTTAGTCTTCTTCCTCCCTAGAAATTCTGCAAAAAGAGAGATTGTGAGAGAGAGAAAGCTTGTGTAAATCAAGGTGTGACAACTTGTGAAGCAAGGTTTAATTCAATTTCCTTTCTCTACTTGAGCATTTTCTAGTACTTTACTTGCATTCTTTAATTCAAGCTTTACTTTCATTGCACTCTTATTCATGAATTGCTTTTCTTTTCTTGTAATGGCTAGTAGCTAATTTCTTCTAACATGACTAGTTAACAACTAATCTTGCTTAACTTCTAACTCTTGGGTGAATGCAAATTCTTCATCTTGCAATTGTTGAGTCTTCTTCATCCCCGATGGATTACTTTCATGCTTGGCAATTTCTTGTTGTAATTCTCCATATGATTCATGTGTGCCTCATTTAGAGCCTTGTCTTTAGAACAAGTGCCTTGATGGAACATGGAGATGGATCACCAACCATATGCTATTTGTTGTACAACTTCTTTACTTCAATTAATGAATGTTGTATCTTCTTCCTTAGCATCCCTTGAGTGGCAACTCTTTTGATTCCACCATTGAAAGTCTATCTTGAAGGCCTATGACATCAATGAGGCTACAAGACAATTTCAAGAAGATCACCCGTCAATCAAGTGGGAAGTAACTAGACCAACACGCAAGACAAACATATGCCGATGAATCAACATGAGGCAAGTATCACCCTAATAGAGATTAGTAAGTTAGCAAGTTAGTAATGTTAGCTAGTCATGGCCTTTCTCATCTAAAAGTCTTCTACAAGTTTTCATTCTTTTAGTATTAATTCCAAAGCAAATCTTGTCTTCGATTCTTTTCATTTTATATCCATAGTTTTCATTTCATGTACAAATCAACCACCAATTCTTTCATTTCTTTTTCCATGTCTTTTGCATTCTTTTAAAACAAAGAAGAATTTTCGTTTTCTATCTTCACATTAAACCGTAAAGCTTCCATCGTGAGCTCTCTTTGTGGATTCGACCCGTATAGCTTGTGCTACTACGGTGATTTGGAAAGGATACATCAATCATTTAAATACATTGTGGAGTGATCAAGCACCTAAGGTTGACTCTAAACCTTCTTTCTTTTATTGAATATTTGTGCAATCTACCACACTATCCTTTTCCTTATCAAATTTTTGGCGTCGTTGCCGGGGAGAGCAACGGTTTTTGATTTCAAGTGAAGAACTAAACGAATCTTCTTCTCTGTTGCAGATTACAGGTGAAGAGAACAGGAAAATTTGCATTGCAGTAACATATAAGTGGCTCTGGGCTTCTGCTCTCAAAAGCAGAAACCAGTTGCCCTCTGAATTGCCGCGATTCCACGGCCAAAGCCGCGGATCCGCGGCAAGGAGGAGTGAACTACTGACCAAATTTCTGCAGGGTTGCTTGCTCTGCAAAATACAGCTGCTGCAATACTTAAATTCTTGTATGCTTCACCTTATGCTTGCTAATAATCAACAGTAAAAAATTTGTTGCAAAGTTAAAAATTGACTAGATATTTGCATTTCTAGGCACGTGTCTTTTCAATTCTTTTACTTTACTGTTGAAGAGTGCTGGATGCAAGGTACGTGTGCATTGCATATTGAATAGGACTCACTCCTTGTTTGATTTTAATTGCTTTGAGTGAACCTTGTCTGCTTATAACTGTACACTTGCACCAAACTGATTTTAAGGGCATCACCCATAAAAAGATAAGGTGGGGGATTTCATCACCCTTTCCTTAACCCGAAAATCATTTTCCAAGCACTCACAATCCCAAGCTTGTAATAAAATTTGATAGACGTTAGCTCTAGGGACATCCGGACTCACTTAGGAGATTATCCTAAGGGGGAAAGTGTTGGAAATTGACTTTTGTAAAATCAGTGTCTAGGGAAGGGATTGAGGGCCGAAAGCCCGAAGGTTGGTGGTTACTTAATTAAGGAACGTCTTTGACGGAAAACCTCCCAACAACCTTGCCCTGACCTGGCTGATTAGCTTGTGGTCAAAGTCTACACTAAACCTCCTGTGGATGATCTAATCAGTTAGGAGTCGTCTAGGTCCAGGAATTCTAGATAGCTTGGATTGATTTTTCTTTTATTGTTTGTTATTTTCATTTTTTTTCTCGCTTGTGTGATCGGTGCACGTTGACTGTGATTGTGTATGCAAGAGTGGTACCGGGATCCAAATTCTGCCAGGCTAGTGAGAATTTCTACACTTGCACAAACACCACTCGACACATTCCCAACCATGGAAAACCACACTTCGTTGCAAGACAAGTTCTACCCGATTCGTACATCACTTTCATCATGCATTCTTCTCCCCACAACAAATGGAAATCAATTTGAGCTAAAGCCACAATTCATAAATACACTTCCCCGATTTCATGGCTTAGAATCTGAAGATGCGTATTTTTTCATTCGAGAGTTTGAAGAAGTATGCTTAATGATGAGGATTTCCCAATTGACCGAGGACGCTGTTAGGTTAAGGTTCATACCTTTTGCGTTAAAAGACATTGCTAAGAAATGACTTTACAATCTTTCCGCCAGTTCGATTTCTTCATGGGATGATTTTGTAAAAGTCTTTCTTAAGAAATTCTATCCCATCCACAAGACAGCCCTCATGAGGAAAAACATAATGCAATTCAAGCAGGAAACCAATGAACCATTCTGGAAGTATTTCGAACGCTTCAAAAACCTTCTAGCCCTTTGTCCCCATCATGGTATAGAGAAATGGCGTTAGTGCCAAATTATCTATGATGGACTGGATTACCAAACGAAAACACTCCTTGAAACCATGTGCCAAGGAGAATTTTTAAAGAAAAATGAAGACCAGGGGTGGGATCTCTTTGAAGCATTAGCTGAAAAAACGATTCAGTGGGAGTCATGTCCTGACAAACCCACTCCCACCACTTCCAGAACTGGTATGCATTCCATCGAGTCCTCTATAGCTGCCGAGGCCAAGATAACACAACTAATGAGGAGGATAGAACTGCTTGAGTCTAGGGTATCTTCTGTTGTTAACCAGGTCAACCCATCACCTGTGGCCAGTCCATCACCTGTGGTCAACCCGGGTTGTACCTATTGCCATGATCTTAATCATCTGTTTGAGGAGTGTCCTGTATATCAAACTCAAATGTTTCAGGAGAGTACGAATGCCGCATACACCAGACCCACTTACAATCCTTACTCCTAAACATACAATCCTGGATGGCGAAACCATCCAAACTTTTCTTGGAGTCAGTCTGGTCCTGAGCAGCCGAGGCAACCATTTCCACAACAATACCCTGCTCAGTCTCATCCACCGACTTACCACCAGAACCCATCAAATGTCCATTCATACCAAAGTCCACCAAGATTCCAGACATATCAAAATCCAGTACCTTACCCAGCAAACTTTCAGCCCCCGTATCAGCATCATCCACCACCAAATCCTTCAGACAAGATAATTTCTGATTTGGAAAAAATGATAGAGACCTTATCTAAGACCCAAGCTTCAATGATGAACAATCAGCAGCAGGACATGAATAAATTGCAAATCCAGATAGGGCAGTTGGCTAACTCTCTGAATGAACGACAAAAAGGAATGCTACCTAGCCAACCAGTGCCCAATCCAAAAACTCACTTTCCTTTGCACGAAGTTGAAGACTTGGGCCCCAGCCAATGCCAAGCTATTCAAATCCTTAGATCTGGAAAGCATGTAGATAACAAGGTTTCAAATCAGCCCCCCAAATCTGTGTCAAAGCCACCACCGTCTGTTCCAATCCAACCCATTCAAGACAATCCTTCTTCAAGCACATAACCATCCACTTCCCAGTCCAAAGGAAAAGAAAAGATTGATGAGCAAACATACAAGCCTGTTGTACCATTCCCAAATAGGCTTACAAATCAAAAGATGAATGCTCACATGGAGAAGATAAGAGAGATATTCAACCAAGTCCAAATCAATGTCCCTCTCCTTGATGTCATACAACAAGTTCCATCCTACGCCAAATTTATAAAAGAAATGTGCACCAAGAAGAGAAAAGTAAATGTCCCTAAAAAAAGTCTTCCTGGCTTCCAACATTAGTGAACTGCTCAATGGTCCGATCCCTGTGAAATACAAAGACCCAGGGAGCCCAACCATTTCTTGCATCATAGGACAGACCACCATAAATAGGGCTTTGCTTGACTTGGGTGCTGGCATCAATCTTCTCCCCTTTTCCGTGTATCAGCAATTAGGGTTAGGCAACCTTCGTCCGACCCAAATGACGATACAATTGGCTGACCGCTCTGTAAAGATTCCCAAGGGGGAGATTACAGATGTTTTAATATGGGTCGGGAAATTCATTTACCCCGTAGACTTCATCATTCTTGAGACACAACCCGTACAAAATCACAGAGCACAGACACCTGTCATTCTCGGACGTCCTTTCTTAGCCACCGCAAACGCAATCATCAACTGTAGAAATGGCTCGATGCGTCTAACCTTCGGAGATATGACAAAAGAGGTGAATGTTTTCCATCTGGGAAAGCAACCTAGGGATTTGGACAATGATTCTTTCGAAGTAAACTTGATAGAAGGTTTAACAAGTGAACATGATAAGGAGATTGAGTATGACTCTGAAGAGGAATTTGAGTTGGAGTCTGATGACTTCAACCTTGATCAGATTGTTGAGTCAACTGTTGAATGGGCTACTAATTCCACCCCTATTCTTCCTTTGCACCAAGAACAACCAGTGATAGATCCTGTCCCTTCTTCTGAGCTTAAGGTTCTTCCCGACCATCTCAAGTACAAGTACTTGGATGAGAAGGAATCCTTTCCTGTAATCATTGCATCCAATCTCACTAAACAACAAGAAGAGGATCTTCTTTCTGTGTTAAGAGAAAATCGGGAAGCCATTGGTTGGACCATCAAGGGGATTAGTCCTTCCATAGTTCAACATCGGATTCATTTGACGGAAGATGCCAAGTCAAAACGAGACCCACAGCGTAGACTAAACCCAATCATACAGGAAGCCGTTAGAGACGAGATCTTGAAACTGTTAGATAATGGGATTATCTATCCCATATCTAATAGTCAGTGGGTAAGTCCAGTTCACGCTGTGCCTAAGAAAGCAGGATTTACTGTGGTAGAAAATGAGAAGAAAGAATTGATACAAACACGTCTTCCAACGAAGATTCGAATTTGTATCGATTACAGAAAGTTGAACACTGCCACACGTAAAGACCACTTTCCTCTTCCGTTCATTGACCAAATGCTCGAGAGATTAGCGGGACATGAGTACTACTGTTTCCTGAATGGATATTCAGGATATAATCAAATCTCGATCGCTCCCGAGGATCAAGACAAAACCACCTTCACCTGTCCTTTTGGAACATTTGCATACCGAAGGATGCCCTTCGGCCTATGCAATGCTCCCGCAACGTTTCAACGTTGCATGCTGAGTCTTTTTTCAGACATGGTGGAGAAATTTCTGGAAATTTTCATGGATGATTTTTCAATTTATGGTGATTCATTTGAACAATGCTTGTACCATTTGAAGCTGGTTCTACAACGCTGTATGGAGAAAATTTTGACACTTAACTGGGAAAAGTGTCACTTTATGGTCAAGCAAGGAATCGTTCTTGGGCACAAAGTTTCACATATAGGAATCGAGGTGGACAAGTCTAAAGTGGAAGTCATAACAAAGCTCACTGAACCAACATGCTTAAAGGACATTAGATCATTTTTAGGGCACGCCGGCTTCTATAGACGATTTATTCAAGGGTTTAGCAACATTGCAAGACCTTTGACAAATCTCTTAGGAAAGGATGTACCCTTTATATTTGATGAAGAATGTCAAAAATCATGGAAGGAGCTTAAGAGTAGACTTGTCTCAGCACCTATCATTTCTGCACCTGATTGGACTAAGCCTTTTGAGATTATGTGTGATACCTCGGATTTTGCTATCAGCGCTGTTTTAGGGCAGCGTATTGATACTAGGCAACACGTAATTTATTATGCTAGCAGAACGCTGAATGAAGCCCAACTCAATTATACAACTACTGAAAAGGAATTTTTAGCTGTTGTCTTTGCGTTGAAAAAATTTCGCCAATATCTGCTAGGGTCCAGGACGATTATTTTCACCGATCACTCCGCCCTAAAGTACTTAATGCAAAAGAAAGATGCTAAGGCAAGACTTATTCGATGGATACTTCTTTTGCAAGAGTTTGATCTGGAGCTTAAGGATAAAAAGGGCGTTGAGAATGTGGTAGCTGATCACTTGTCTAGAATCCCAAATGCACCAAAGGAGAGAATACCAATTAATGACAATTTTCCTGACGAACACATTTTTGTGATGTGTGGAGAACCTTGGTATGCTGACATAGTGAATTACCTTGCTACCAGGCAAATACCTTCTCATTGGTCAGGCCAGGAAAAACACCGTTTCATGCGTCAAATGCGGTTCTTCTTCTGGGATGAACCGTATTTATTCAAATATTGTCCTGACCAGATAATACGAAGGTGTCTTCCTGAGGATGAACATCAGAGTGTTTTGATATTTTGTCACAAGCTAGCTTGCGGTGGACATTTTGGCCCACGAAAAACTGCTGAGAAAGTTCTTCAGAGTGGATTCTACTAGCCCACTCTCTTTAAGGATGCATACACTTTTTTGCAAACTATGTGATAGGTGTCAAATGACGGGTCGAATTACACGGAGAGACATGATGCCCCTTACACCCATCTTGGAGGTCGAAATTTTTGACCTCTGGGGCATCGACTTTATGGGACCTTTTCCTCTGTCCTATGGTAACCAATACATTTTGGTAGCCGTAGATTATGTTTCGAAATGGGCTGAAGCAATTCCAACAAGGACAAATGACAACCAAGTTATCATCAAGTTTTTACGAGAAAATATCATCTCTCGCTTCGGAGCCCCCCGTGCGATAATAAGTGACAATGGGAGTCATTTCTGCAATCGGGCTTTTGAAGCCCTGATGCGCAAATACTCTATTTCTCACAAATTATCCACGGCATACCATCCTCAAATCAACGGCCAAGTAGAAGTCACGAATAGACAAATAAAACTCATTTTGGAGAAGACTGTTGGACAGAACCGTAAAGACTGGTCCATCAAACTCACTGATGCCTTATGGGCATACAGGATCGCTTACAAAACTGTCCTCGGTATGTCTCCATATCGAGTTGTATTTGAAAAACCTTGTCACTTGCCTGTGGAGTTAGAACACCGAGCTATGTGAGCTTTAAAGCAGCTGAACTTGGATTTGGATAAAGCCGGTGCCTTGAGGAAGTTGCAAATATCCGAGCTAGAAGAGCTAAGAAGTGAGGTATATGACAATGCTCGGATCACAAAACACAGAACCAAGCTTTTTCATGATAGATCCATTCACCGAAAAATTTTTGTCTCAGGACAAAAGGTTCTGTTGTACAACTCACGACTCCACCTTTTTCCTGGTAAATTGAGAACCAGGTGGTCAGGACCATACATTGTGCACAATGTCTTCTCACACGGTGCGATTGAGATTCTTGATCCTAATAATGGCAATAAATTCACTGTGAACGGTCAACGTTTAAAGCCATTCCTTACCACTGAATTCATGTCACAAGAAATTCATGAATTGGGTCTTTGTGACCCAGTTTATATGTGACCATTCTGTTTGTACAATCTCCCAGATTTCCCTGCATATCATTTTCGGGACCACTTTTGTATATAAATTTTTTTTAGAAAAAAGAAAAGGAAAAAAAATATTGAGGGACTTATGTGCTTAAAGGAGTTTCACAACTTTTCAAATTCAAAATTTCTAGGTCTCTACATCTCTTCCCTAGGGTCAAACTCATTTTCAAGATTCCAAATCCCTAGGCTTGTAAATTTACTTTTAACCTAGGGCTAAAGTTGGAAATCTCATTTTACTTCCCTCCTATAAATACTCTCTTCACCTACCCCTCCTCCCTCAAACACAAAGTTCCTCTCAGATCTGAACCCTCTCTTCAGGCGCCGCACTCTGAAAATTTTCCCTTCCCTAGATTTCTCTGTCCTGCCGCATTCCTGCGACCACTGCCGCCGATCCGTCGCTCTTCTGCCACATTTGGAGCGCCGGAAAATTTCTGGCCGGCTGATTTCTTCCTCTGGTGGCCGATACAGTACCACATCTTCCCGAATCTGTCTCTGGTGCCCTCTGCACACCCGACTTTGGATTTCCCCCCACGAACTCCGGGGGTGGTTTGATCTTTCATCTCTTGATCCATTGTTTTAATTTCCACTATTACATATGGCCCCAAATCTGTTTGTGGAAAAGATTTTTCAAAAATTCTGAATGATCATGGGGGGTATGGACACATATTTGTTGATCGATTACATGCATGGAATTGGTATTCTCTGGTATATGATAACAGTGAGAATGATGCATATTACTGTCCAGACTTAATCACTATATTTTATAATGCACTCGATCATGCATCTGTTAGTTATGAGACGTACCAATTTGTAGTCCATATGCCATTAGGTGACATCTTTATCACAATTCCTCTCATGCGGAAACCACTAATGTCCCAAGTCACCCCCATCATAGCGACCCCCTGCCATTAATAGACTACATACCAATCATGGGGGCTCGCTGCACAGAGCAGGACCGTGGGCTCAAAGCCAACACTACCTTTAGAAATGTGCACTGCGTTGGACGCTGGATCCAACGCAACATTCTAGGGCTTGAACATGCCACATCCTTTAACAGACCGGTGTTGCAAATAATTCATGATTTAATGACTCGAAAACACACGGTCTGTTTAAATAAGGCCATCTTCCACGCAATCCTTACCAATTCCTCCCGCACTCGGGGTGCCAAGCATTCCCATCCCATCCTGATTACACGTCTGTGTAGGAATTTTATACCAGACGCTGTCTTTGATTCCTTTGACCGAGTGTATGTTACAGCAGAGAGACCCACCAGCTCCTATAACGGTTGCTTGCACGCGGTTTGGACTCCTAATGTCCAACCCGAAGATATTCCGGTGGAGTCCTCTTCGGAGGAAAGCTTAGAGGAAATAGATGAGCCACAATTTTGGAGGCAGGACCCCCAATGGAATCACGAGCCTTCATGTCCACCATCTGGCGAGGCATGAAGAAGATCTTTCGGGGGCAGGTTCGTCTTAGGAAGAAGGTAGAGGAGCAATCCTCTCGGTTGGATAGTGTGGAGGCAGCGTTGAGACGTTCGCAGTCGGCTGGACCTAGCACCACCGCTGGTCCAAAGCGACAAAGGGGATGATCTTTATCCTTTACCTATTTTCATGCATATTCTTATCTTGCATACATTGGGGACAATGCATGAGATAGGTATGGGGGGTAGATGCTAACCTAGGATTTTTCATTTTCTTTTTAGGCTTCTTATTTTTATTTTTAGGATTTTCACTTTCTTTTTAGGTTTTTATTTTCTTTTAGATTTTACCTTTCTTTGTAGATTTTCTATTTTCTTGTTAGATTTTACTTTTTTAGAAAAAAAATAAAAATAAAAAATAAAAAATAAAAATAAAAAAAAAGGAAATTCTTGATCCATGCTTAAAGAATCAAACTTAACTTTAGGGATTAAGGAAGCTCTAAACTAAGATTTCTAATTATAAGTCGAAAAGAGGAGTTTTGTTAGATTTTTAGGTTAAGTAATAAAGGATTAGAAAAATTACTAGATTTTAATTCTTTCTTTAGGATATATACATTAAACATATTGAAGGATTAATCAAAGACTTTGTGACTTTATTTACATATATATATAATAAAAAATAGAAAAAGAAAAGAAAAAAATAATAAAAATAAATATGTATATAAATAAATAATAATTACTTAGCCACTAATTAAGCTGGTTAGTCGTGCCTCAAGAAGCATTGCTAATCACGCCTAAAGGTGGTTAAGTCCTTAAATTCCTTCGTGGCCTTTTTACTCGAGTCATCGAACCCTAGGGATGTTTTCTCATCTGGTGCCCTAAGACCGTCTGGTTTGGGAGTCATCGGTAAGAGACTCGTTACAAAGGTAAACTAGAAAGCCTAAGGATGCTAAGGAAATGTAAATAAATAAATATTGTATATATATAAAAAAAAAGTTATATATATTAGTAAATAAATGAACTTAGTCTAAGAAAGATCCTTCATATTTATAGATGTATATATCCTAGGATTGATGCAAAATCCGGTTTTTGATCTTTTCCCTAAAAACTTAACCTAAGATGAAAACAAAACTCCAAATAGACGTTTATAAAAGGAATGACAAGTTTAGGGTAACCTGAAACCTATAACTTAAGTGAGAATCTTTAAACATGGATCAAAATTTTCACTAACCCTTTTATTTTTCTTTATGGATTTTGTGGGTGCAATCCGCTGAAAACCCTCAGGAGACAACACTCCTCCTCTAGGGTAACCTAGAGGTTTAACGGCTTGTTGCATGTGCTCAGTGCAATCGTGTCACCTACGAAAGTGGTGTAATAAACTAGTTAGGATTTTCTTTTTCTTTCTTTTTTTGCTCGAGGACGAGCAAAATCTAGGTATGGGGGTGTGATTGTTATTCATTTTTGCATATTTTACCACATCCATACCATGCATATTGCAAATAAAAATGTGATTTTTAATCCTTTTCTCTCTATTTTTGCAGGTCCATATTCTAATTGAGAAAAAGCCCAAAATCCCTTTAATTATCAAAAAATAAAGGAAAATAAATCAAAGCCCAAAAGAAAGCCCAAATGTTGAGGCCATGATCAGAAGAGATCCACGCGCCAGCTCATACTTCCAGAAGGTCCACGTGGCTAACAACCTACGAGATATGCGCAACAGAAATCTCGGCCTCAACGGCCAAGATTTTGCCGCGCTTTCCAGGATTTTGCCGCGTGTCTACGGCGGTTACAAGGCCGTTGAGGCCGAGATTCTCTCCAACAACCTGGATTCTGGAGCCTTCTCTCTGAGGCTATAAATACACCACCAGGGCCTTCGCAAATAGGACAGAGGAGAGAGGAGAGAATAGAGAAAGAGATTGTATTTTAATTTTTCTCTAGGTTTTATTTCTCTTAGTCTTCTTCCTCCCTAGAAATTCTGCAAAAAGAGAGATTATGAGAGAGAGAGAAAGCTTGTGTAAATCAAGGTGTGACAACTTGTGAAGTAAGGTTTAATTCAATCTCCTTTCTCTACTTGAGCATTTTCTAGTACTTTACTTGCATTCTTTAATTCAAGCTTTACTTTCATTGCACTCTTATTCATGAATTGCTTTTCTTTTCTTGTAATGGCTAGTAGCTAATTTCTTCTAACATGACTAGTTAACAACTAATCTTACTTAACTTCTAACTCTTGGGTGAATGCAAATTCTTCATCTTGCAATTGTTGAGTCTTCTTCATCCCCGATGGGTTACTTTCACGCTTGGCAATTTCTTGTTGTAATTCTCCATATGATTCATGTGTGCCTCATTTAGAGCCTTGTCTTTAGAACAAGTGCCTTGATGGAACATGGAGATGGATCACCAACCATATGCTATTTGTTGTACAACTTCTTTACTTCAATTAATGAATGTTGTATCTTCTTCCTTAGCATCCCTGAGTGGCAACTCTTTTGATTCCACCATTGAAAGTCTATCTTGAAGGCCTATGACATCAATGAGGCTACAAGACAATTCCAAGAAGATCACCCGTCAATCAAGTGGGAAAGTAACTAGACCAACACGCAAGACAAACATATGCCGATGAATCAACATGAGGCAAGCATCACCCTAATAGAGATTAGTAAGTTAGCAAGTTAGTAATGTTAGCTAGTCATGGCCTTTCTCATCTAAAAGTCTTCTACAAGTTTTCATTCTTTTAGTATTAATTCCAAAGCAAATCTTGTCTTCGATTCTTTTCATTTTATATCTATAGTTTTCATTTCATGTACAAATCAACCACCAATTCTTTCATTTCTTTTTCCATGTCTTTTGCATTCTTTTAAAACAAAGAAGAATTTTCGTTTTCTATCTTCACATTAAACCGTAAAGCTTCCATCGTGAGCTCTCCTTGTGGATTCGACCCGTATAGCTTGTGCTACTACGGTGATTTGGAAAGGATACATCAATCATTTTAAATACATTGTGGAGTGATCAAGCACCTAAGGTTGACTCTAAACCTTCTTTCTTTTATTGAATATTTGTGCAATCTACCACACTATCCTTTTCCTTATCAGTGAGCTATGTTCGCCATTATTTTGTCTTGATGAAAGA
Source organism: Agave tequilana (assembly GCA_038442645.1). Lineage (NCBI taxonomy): Eukaryota > Viridiplantae > Streptophyta > Magnoliopsida > Asparagales > Asparagaceae > Agave > Agave tequilana. Next base: position 440,028 of record JAVJIF010030449.1, read on the forward strand.
GACCAAGAAGTTGCCTCTTATTTTTCCAGTTGAAACTTTAAATCCTAAGCAGGAGGAACAACTGGGGCAGCTGATGTGTGTTCCCAGAAGAGGTTGGCAGTCGCTTGTCCGAGATGATCCACTTCGAGGCGAAGCTGGTAGTCGCTTATCTGAGATGATCCACTTCGGGAAAGCGGACGTCACCTGTAAGGTCCCGGATCCTTCATTTCCAATTTTCATCAAAGAAAATTCAGCCTTCTGGTGGTAATCGGTCCTTCGCCAATTTTGATTACGGAAGGTTCAACTTCCTGGTGGCACTATCTGCCATTATACGAAGGATTACGGCCTTGTGCAGGAGGAAGGCCTTTCGTGTTCAGTTGGTTTGGCTTGGAAGTAGATAGGACCACTTGTATGCCTTTTGAGCAAATGACTGTTGTATGAAACACAACCTTGATGTAATAGTATGAATGTACCTTCCCTTTTAAATCAATAAAAGTTTAGTTCTGCTCATCCTTCACTTGAATTGGTCCGCGGAGCTAGCCTTTACACGAAGTTAAAGACAATCCTTTCTGAATCAGGAACGAGCTTCCGGCGAAGCTAGCATGAATTTTTCGCGAAGTTCGGACTGTGCTTTTAGCGGAACTAAGGCATGCTTTTCGGCGAAGTTATCAATAGGTCGCGCTAAGTCAGCACTTGACTTGTGGCGGAGTTAGCCCTTAGTGGGGCTGAATCAGCGCTTCTCGGAAAGGCGCTTTAGGCGCCGTTTCAAATTAATTTGAAATGACAGCCTGTGCTCTTTTCGAGGCGTCGTTTCTGGCAATCATCGGCCTATAAAAGCCTGATCGGGCTGAGAGAGAAGGCATCACTTCTCTTTAAAATTTACAGAGCACTTGACTCTTTTCTTCTTCTTCTTCTTCGTTCAAGAGTTCAAGAACTTCCACAGTTCTTCAATGGCTCCCAAGAGACGAGCGGGAAAAGAGGTCGCAACCTCTGCAACGGAGGGTCCTTCTCCTCCTTCGGTCATCGAACGATCAATCACCGGTAGGGATCTTTTCCTTATGATCAAAGATTGACATCTCTCTCTTCAAGCCGATTTCTGGCTATCTTTAGATGAATCCAGGATAGTCAATCATGATCTTGTGATTTTAGGGAGTTCAATTCCCTGAATTTTCCTTGATTTCTTGATCGGGAATCCAAGAACTGAAGAGTTCTTCTTTAAGCTTCCAAGCGAAGCTATCCCTTAGGCGGTTCACATCCTGTTAAATGACAGGATGCGAAGCTGTCCTTTGAAATGTTAAGGACTTTAATGCCCTTAAAATAGTCTTTAGACTATAATACCCTTCTGACGAAGTTAGCCCTTGGGGCTTTGTCGCATTCTGTTGTTCGAGGCTAAGCTTCTAGAGCGAAGCTAACACTTGGATATTTTCCTGCATCCTGCCTTCGAGTGGGATGCAGAGTTACACTGCAGCTGCGAAGCTAAGGTTCGAGGCGAGGCTATTATCAGGCCAGCTTCGCTCAGAGAGCGAGGCTATGCCTTGTCAAATTTTGCTTTCTTATTTTAGCCCTTGTTTTGCTGATGAACTAATCATAGTTTTTCCTTTGTTCTCGCAGTGCACTACACTCCTGATCCTTTGAATAGTCTCTTCGGTACAGCCAGGGGGCTAGATGGCAACGTTAGCTTACAATTCCAAGGGCAGGCCTCGCTGTTCAGCGAGCGGAGCTCTCCTGCTCGGGACACGCTTATTTATGGTGGGGATAAACGCACCATGAGGAGCATCTTAACTACTGCTCCCCTTGAAGATTCTGACCGACGAATTTATCGGAAGCCCGGCTTCATGTTTGGAGACGCGGCGCCAGACCATGATCGCCAGCTGCTAGCTGGAGAGGGACAGTGGATTTTTCACTTAGATGGCGAGAAGTTCTATTTTCCGTCTAACAAGCGGTATTTTCTCTTGTCCTTCTTCCAATGCGTGACGAGGGCTCGGAAGATGCAGTGGCAAGTGAGTCGGACTACTGAATCCGTTCACATAGGAAAATTGATACTTCCCTCACCCGGTTATACAAGGATGGGGCCTCCTCATTGTATAATGGGCCTCCACCCTGGGAATGTACTCCCAGACATCCCAGTGGGAGAAAACCCTGCGGTGGTGCAGACCTTTGGGAATCAATTCTTTAAAGTTCGTGGCAACTATCCTGCCTCTGATTTTAGGACTCCAGGCTGGATTCACCCTCCGAAGGCATGGTGGAGAGATTTGACTCTATACGTCCTTGCTCATTTCGAGGAGGATCTGGAGAGGCTGAATCTTTATGAGGCCGTCAGGGCAACCTGCTATGGCATTCAGATGAGCGTAGCGAACTTTTACGCTATCTTTGAGTTATACTGCCTGCTACAGGGACCTTCTTCACCCCTGTTGGCGAATTGGGCATGGCTCTGCACGAGATGTGGGAAGTCTCTGCTCTGCCTTTGGGATCTCTCCCATACTAAGAATATTTCCCGTGCAAGGCGGAATTGGCACTTCTGGAGAAGCAGGAGCCCGCCTTGTTTGAGACCTACCGGAGTTAATGTGCCACTTGTACATTTGCTCCAGCATGCATGGGAGCAGTAAGGGAGCTTCATGTAGCTTGAAGAGCTAGGGAAATTATTTGTTCCCAGATATGGAAAATACTCCTGAGGCGGCTCATTGTGGAGTTGCTGATGAAGACATCTTTCGCCGGATGCAAAAGCATTCTCAAGGGGATCTAATTTTGGAAGAAGATGACGGCCCCTATGGAAAAGGCGATATTCTTCGGAGTTTCCACCACCAGGCTCGTCGGCCGACATCCCGGAAGGCACTTCTGGCGGGTTTCTTGACGGTCTGGTTGAAGAGATGCGTGGTGCCGTCTTCATCTGGCGACGTCATTCATCCGACTGTCTTGTTGCCTGCCGCTCGTCTAGTCCATAGTCGTTCTCTTGGACTTCTTCCGACCATGGTATGCTGTATTCAGAGAGGCTTTCGCGCATTGATGGAGGCTTTCTGTAGGCCACCAACGACGAAGCGGGGAAATGGGACTATTTTGCCCTGCGACGGACCAAACCCCAGAATAGGTCTGCCGTATACTTATTTGATGGCGTGGTTTGCCCTTCACTGTCCTCTATGATCGAAGCCGGAGAGGACCCCCCAGAAGGTGTTCGAATGGCGCTTCTCCGCCGATTCGAAGGATGTTCATGGCTGAAGACTTACGTGGTTGCGGTCCGTAAGTTGCTGTGCCGCTATGACATCTATAGTCTTTTCCGCTGCTTCCCCTATATTCGGGATGCGGGCTATGGTGAAGAGTTCATGGACGTGGGAGAAGGGCAGACGTCATTGAGCCGGGGAATTTTTTGAGTGGCTGGTTAGCATTCGGCCCTCACATTTATTGTATAGGAGCGGGGACAGCTGTTACTTGGAGCCCTATGTTCCAAGTCGGTTTGCCCGTCAGTTTGGATATGATCAACTGTACGTGGGCAATCCAAACAGCAATCTGGCTTTCATAGGGAGCCTCATCGATGGAGCCCATGCCTGGCGGTTCTCATTGCTGGCTGTACCGAGGCGCGGCTGTGCATGCCGCTAAGGACTCCGAACCTTCTAATGACCCTTGGGTTCTGCCAGTGGTATACAACCTCAAACTTCACACCCCTCGGATTCTCAATTAATTCTTCTGGTGTGAAGTTGATTTCTCAGCGGCTGAAGCAGAAGGTCACTGAGAAAGGCGAGGGTAAAAGGGTTCGCGTCCCAGGCCTCGGGGAGTTCATTGCTGTTGATGACAGTGAAGCCTCGCATGCAGGAAGTCCTCGCTTCGAAGCGGATACAGCTGTTGAGACTCCAGTAGCTGCTTCTGGCGTGATGGGGACGGCCCCCATAGAACATGCTGATGTTGAAGAAGTGGAGGAGGAAGATCCCGATGTCCACTTCAAACGAAAGCGGGAGGGTGAATCTCGTAGGAAGAGAGTAGTGAAGAAGCCTCGTCGCTATGCTCCTACGGTTGTTGCAGAGGGCGAACCATCTGCAGGGCTTCCTCCTCCTGCCCCATTAGCAACTGAATTGTTGGCTCCTAAACCGACTACTGGCGAAGTCACTCCGGATCCGGGTAAGATCAGCTTCGTCCTTGCAATACACTTTATGCGTTCAGGACAGCTCATTATTTGCTTTGTGATTCAGGCACCGAGGCGGTAAGAAGCCCGAGAGCTGAAGCTATCGGAGAACAAGGGGAGCATTATGATCCCTTGTTTACTTATAAGGAGGGCGATGAGGCTGGCTATTTTGCCGTCTCAGAAGAGTCCGGAGATGATGCAGCTGATGTAGGTCCGTCGGGGCCTAGGACCTCGAAAGGAAGTCCCGAAACTTCTAGCTCCTTTGGGTGGACCACGAAGGGTTCGGCAAGCGAAGGTGGGCCAGCCATTCGTGTTGATTCCGCCAAAGATTTTCCTATGGAGCCCGTGGGGACTGATGCAGCCGTCAAGACGATTGATGCGATATTATCTTTTGGTATTGTTTTGACCTTTTAGAACTTGCTATTTGTTATGCCTTGCCTAAACAAAGTCTTGTCGCAGGTATTCCGCCACTGGGTGCATTGACTTCAAGAGAGCCAACCAATCTTCCTGAGGGATCCAGGGGTGAACTAAGCACTTCGACCGCGGCAGATGCTGCTGAGTTGGATGCTTTGTATGGTGACCTGCCCTCTTATCAGCCTGAACCAACTAGAGGGACTGAAATTGAGGAGACGGTAGTCATAGAGCCGATCTCACTTCTAACCATATCGGTGAGTGAGATGCCATTAGTTTCGCCAGCGCTGCCTATCTTGCCAGGTGCGGAGCTGAAGGTGATTACCAGTCCTACTTCCCCTACACTGGTGGTTGAGCCCGCTCTCTCAGACATAGTCACTAGTCCAACCTCGGTTGTGGCTAGTGTACTGGTTTCAATGAGGACTCTTCCGAGATCACCGATGACCTCTCAGGTTGCTGCAGTCGGTGCTTCTACTATTCCTTCCACAGTGGTGTCAATAAAGCCAGTGGAATTTTTAGGGGCTGCTCGTCTGCCATGAGTAATTGATGTCGAGAATGAATTTGTGGCTGAGCTAGTCGATAGCTTTTATAAGAGCTTGAAGCGATCCATCGCTTTGATTTTGAAAGGCTCGACTACCTCATTCTCTACTTTGAAGGTGGTCCTCTCCCGAAGCATTGAGAGTATCCGAGACTTTAGAGGGGATGACCAGGCCGCTGCATTGGAACTTCTGGTAGACCAACTTAAGAGGGATGTAGACGAATGGCGCCGTCTTAGCCATTCAGACCTGGAGTCTTCAGTTAATGAGCAGCTTGCGTACCTTGTCGCTCAGATGCATGAAGCTCATCTTGCCGCTCAGGAAGCCGCTAAGGCTATTTCTTCTGACTTGAAATCCTTGGAGACAAGAAAGGTAGAGATCGGGGACGTAATAGATGCTTCTAGCAGTGCTCTTCTTGACGCTGAAGATAAAATTGAAAAGGCCAAGGAGATGATCAAGAAGGCAAATCTTCTTTTATCCAAGGCTGAACCAGTGCGTCTTGAAGAGAGTGCGCGGCTTGAGCAGCTTAAGGCTCAGAGTGACGAACTCTCGCGGCAGGAGTCAGCTCAGAGGGCAACCTTGGTTGAGGTTGAAGCTCGCTTGGCTCAGACGGCAAGTTTTAATGAGGCTGAGCTAAGGTCTTTGGCGCTTGTCCGGGCTGCTGATGATAGGAAGACAAGGCTGGCCATTCTTGAAGGGCGGATCAAATCTTATGAAGCACCATCATAGCTTATCATAATGTGCCTTCATGTATCCCTTCTTTTCGAAATTAATAAAAGTAATTTTGTTTTGACTCCCCTTGTCGTATTTCCAATTTGTTTTATCTTTTGAACTGTCGCTTTCAAGCTGTGCTGCAGCCATTTGAGAAAACAGTCCGTACTGTACTGAATAATGAGACTTGGCTATCTGCCGGTTCAGAGGTCGCAATGACGTAACCGATTGAGAAGCCACCAAGCTCAATAAAGTCCTTGTCGGACTAAAAAGTGAGTCTTGGCTATCTGCCGGTTCAGAGGTCACAATGACGTAACCGGTTGAGAAGCCACCAAGCTCAATAAAGTCCTTATCGGATTGAAAGGTGAGACTTGGCTATCTGCCGGTTCAGAGGTCGCAATGACGTAACCGGTTGAGAAGCCACCAAGCTCAATAAAGTCCTTATCAGACTGAAAGGTGAGACTTGGCTATCTGCCGGTTCAGAGGTCGCAATGACGTAACCGATTGAGAAGCCACCAAGCTCCAAGTAGTCCTTGTCGGACTGAAAGGTGAGACTTGGCTATCTGCCGGTTCAGAGGTCGCAATGACGTAACCGATTGAGAAACCACCAAGCTCTAAGTAGTCCTTGTCGAACTGAAAAGTGAAACTTGTCTTTTGTAAATGTCAACAAGCTCGAAGGTAGTCCTTGACGAACTGAAAGGTGAGACTTGGTTATCTGTCGGTTCAGAGGTCCCAATGACGTAACCGATTGAGAAGCCACCAAGCTCCAAGTAGTCCTTGTCGGACTGAAATGTAAGACTTGGCTATCCGCCGGTTCAGAGGTCGCAATGACGTAACCGATTGAGAAGCCACCAAGCTCCAAGTAGTCCTTGTCGGACTGAAAGGTGAGACTTGGTTATCTGCCGGTTCAGATGTCGCAATGACATAACCGATTGAGAAGCGACCAAGCTCCAAGTAGTCCTTGCCGGACTGGAAGGTGAGACTTGGCTATCTGCCGGTTCAGAGGTCGCAATGACGTAACCGATTGAGAAGCCACCAAGCTCCAAGTAGTCCTTGTCGGACTGAAAGGTTATAATAGAGAGACCATGCACTCCTCTTTTTCAACATTCAGAGAATGAAATTGGAAGTCCGACATTGTTAAGACCAGATTATGTAAAGTGGAAAATTTATTCACTTTGTAGAGAGTTGTGACGTGCTTATCTATTTTTTTTTTTGGGTTCAAGTGATGGAAATCTGGCCCTAGGAAGGATGGACTTTGAAAAAACAAATTTACAAAATGCAAAAGTAGTTTGTCCTTATCAAGAACGAACTTTTAAATAATATGAATACCTAACTTCAGCCTTGTCAAGGCCGGACTTCTGTGAACCCATTCCAGCACTGCGCCACGCTGGCGCTCCGAGTCGACCGTTGGCCGACGTGGCACCAGGGTGGCGTATGGGAGGTCGATTTTTAGAATATTTTTGGGGTAGGTTTGTGTTTATAATTATTTTTAAAATTAAAATTAATTCAAAAATTTAACAAAAGTTACAAAAGTTACATTTTTTAACAACTAATATTTAATAAAAGTTACATTTTTAATGGAGGAAGGGTATAAAGTGTGCAAATTTGAATGTGAGGAGGTTTTCTATATTCAATCAAAAGGGGTATTGGGACCTTATCCAGGAAAGAAATAAAAAACCAATTGAGTTTTTTAATTTTAATTTTATGTAAATAAGTAATTCTAAAAAATATCCAAATAGGGAAAAAAATGGAGAGGAGCAGAGGGACGAGTGGGACAAGAAGGTATTAGAGATAACATGTGCTTTATACTATTTGCTTTATTTGTAAGAGCTTTAAACCGACTTTACTTTCAAGAGTAGTTGTAATTTTGTAGAAAGATTGTAAATTGTAGTCAATAATAGTAGTAATGTGGTAGTACTACCACCTCTAGTAATAATTATAATAATAAGTTAAATTCTAATTAGAGCAGAAATTTATTTATTAGCTTAAATTCTAATTGTTTCCTAATTATATTATGTATTGATTTTAATATCAAAAAATCTAAGATGTGATGTTAAAACTAAAAAATAGAAAAAATATCAAAATATCAAAAAAATTAATCAAAATCGAGCGAAGCGAGGTTTTCTTTTGTGACTCCTTCACAAAAAATGTCCGTCTTCATCTGCGAGAGAAAGAGAGCGAGAGAGTGTGGCCGCGGCCCGCATCTCTCCTCCTCTTCCTCCTTCCAGCCGCCACCTCCTCTTTGCTTCTCCCTCTTTCTCCTCTTTCAGTTAGTTTCCACCACCACCATCATTAATCAGATTTGAATTTTTTTTATTATAAAAAAATTTAATCAAAACCGAAGGAGGGGATGTTCTTTCCCGTAACTCCTTCACGAATTCTGTCCATCCGTCTGTCTTCAGCCGACAGAAAGAGGCTCTCCCTCTTCCTCTCCCCTCTTCCTTCCCCTTCCTCCATAGGCGTGTTTGGTTACAAGGAAGTGGGTGGAAGTAAAATTACTCACTTACCTATCTATCCAAACACCGAAAAAGGAAAAGGAGAAAATCTCTTTTCCTTTTCTCTTTTCTCTTTTACACAATCACTTCCTCACTTTCAAGGTGCCACAGTTAATTTTGTGGTTATGTAAATCTCATTTGTAATAAGTTGTAACTCAAAACAGTTAATTTTGTGATTATGTAAATCTCACTTGCATTCTAATTACAATCTAATTTTTATTTTTTAATTAATTTTTATTTTAATATTATTTTAAGATCAAGTGATCAACCTTTTCATTTTATTTTCACATTATCATCCAAAAATCAAAAAAGTAATAATATTTTTCAAATCACTCTTCCCAACAACATCCATAATTCCCAAATTTCAAAAGAAATTATTACTTCCTCCTCAGTTCCTCACTTCCACCCCTAACCAAACATCTCCTCCCCTGTTCCTTTCCTCCCACCCCCATTTCCCTCTCCCTCTTTTTCCGTTTTTCTCTCTTACCGCCGCCTCCGTCACTTTATCAATCAGTATACGTCAATGAGAGAACGGTTTTCAAGTATTTCCTCGTGTAACCGGAGCCGAGTCTGTGAGCCGACCCGGGTCAAGTTCACGCAACCCTCAAGAAAAAACACATTTTGTTCACATCTGGAAGCAAAAGCCCCAAACTTGTTCCCCAATTCTCAAACTCCTTCCCTTTCCCCTCTTTCACTGTCGCCGAGAGCTCTCCTTCTCTCTGCTGCACGTATTTTCTTCTCTCCATCGCCATGGTTCTCGAGGTCTGCATCAAATCCACAGCAGCTTTCTTCTTCTTTTTTGATCGTTAGGGTTGAATATTTTTTTCTCCACAGGCGACGATGATCTGCATCGACAATTCGGAGTGGATGCGGAACGGCGATTACTCGCCCTCACGGTTCCAGGCCCAAGCCGACGCCGTCAATCTCATCTGCGGCGCCAAGACGCAGGTCAGTTCTTGATTCCGGTCTTGCGAGTTCTAGGGTTTTTGTGATGCTGGTGTGGAATTGGGGGTCGGATATTTTTTGATTGATTTGTTTATTTTTTATTTATTTTTTTATTTTTGTAATTATAGTCGAATCCGGAGAACACCGTGGGAGTGCTGACCATGGGCGGCAAGGGGGTGCGGGTCTTGGTTACTCCCACCAGTGATCTTGGAAAGATCTTAGCTTGCATGCACGGTATTTGAACCCTGTGTGTTTTTATTCTTTTCTTACTGAAAATAGAGATCAATTTATAGTCTCTCTGCTGTTGTTATCGAAATTTGGATTTTCAGTTGAAGTTTGAGATACGTGAGTAGACTTTAGACTGGACTGATGACTAAGAAGAAAATAGATGTGTGGTCAAACTCATCTACTAAACATTAGTTTACCTGATAGGATATCCAAACATCAGTTGCTGAATTTTAGTTATAATTCATTGGCAGTTACAGGGGCTCCACATATGATGCGTGATGACTTGCTCATTTTTAACCATTTGCTAAATTTTTGGACTTGCTGAAAGTCTAACCTGGTGTTGATCTCTATTCTCTAGAACATGAATTCCAACCCAGAATCATCGGACTAGATTATGATAAACAATTATAACTTTTGAATTTCTACTAGATTGAATTGTAAATAGGGTAATGTTTGGCTAGCCCATAGATGCATTGAGAACTACATGTCTGTTTCAGATCTAAGATGCGTATATTTTCTTCATGAATCAGTATATAACTCTATTTAAAAGGGTCATAATATAGTCCTGTACCTAATGGTTCCTTCTATAGAGTTGATCTAACCTTCACCAGTCACCATTGTAAAAAAGAAAGAATAAAGAAAAGGAAATCCTTAGAAGGTTTTGTGTAATAAGTTCATTATGCGAAGAGAATGTACATTTTGAGATTATCTCGTGATTAAATGATGATGTTGCTGTAGTGCACAACAACACATTATTAGTTCTTGGACATGACAATTATAGGTGCCATAGACCTTGCATTGTGGCCTAGAATATTCATTAGTATATAGAGGAATGTATTGCTGACTATCCTGATGGGGCTTCGGGGAAATAAAATCAGCTTGTTTGCAGTTAAGAGGAGAATGAAGATGAATATAGGAGAAGATTGAACAGAAAGATAAAGGTGTAGGTGTGTGTTTGTGTTTTTTCTTTTGGGGGTGGGGTGGGGGTGTCGGAGTGGAGGAGACGAAGGAAAGACGGAGCAACAGTAAATGGGGAAGCAAAAGACATATGCAGCTGTTTGGTCTTAAGATAAGAAATGTTGCTCATAGCATTTAAATCTTTGTATGGTTGTCTTCTTCTCAGATAGGAAAGCTTTCTATATTGGACAAGTTCTCGACCTAGTTTTGATAGACATGCCCACTCTCTTTTGAGATAGATTGCAGCATGCATTATCTTTAATTATGTGTATAAATAGGAAGAATTTAATAGTGGTAGTATCTTTGTTTTTTTGTCATCAAAATTTCCACATCCAATATCCCTCGATTATTGATGCATTTGCGTCATCTTTTAACAAGGGTTTATTTAACAATGATTATTTTGGGCACCGTGGGACTCTAGGTAGTTTGGCCTCCCCACTGAGCCCCTAGGTTGTTGATCTTGGCGGCTCCATTCCAAGATTAACACCAAAATAGTAAGTACTGACGTTAGGTACTATTAACCATCTACTTTTGCATGATAAGGAGGATGTTCGAAACATTCTTGAATTTTGGGTTAATTACGTGAGGTTGTCATTTGCACCTTTTCAGCCTTCACAATTTTGCAGAACTTAGGAAAGAGGACTCATAAACCTTTCTTTCACTCCGGGTAGGTTGAATATTGCTCAATATATTCTTGTGCATACTAATTCTCCCACGATACTTATCAACTATTGAAATGAGGTTTTCTCACTTTTTTTTCTTTCTACCATTGATCTTAGACCCCGACTCACCCTTCGTGGACAGACCTTGTAGAAGAACCCTTAGGTTGTAAAGGGAAAACTGAAGCCAAATAACTAGAAAATGGCAATTTTGGTTTATGAACAACCCTTTGGTCTCCTTCAAAGTCTTGCATTAAACCCCTTATGACGTTGGTTGATTAGTTTTAATGTCTCTAATCCAAAACTAAACATGAAATTTTGGTGCTGTAGCGAAGCTAATTGCAAAAGAGGGTAAATCAACCACATTAAGATTACCATCTAGGGAGGTCCATTTGATATCAAAAAATTGCTTAGCAATAGTCGGACAAGTGGGGGGTAATGTTGGGGTGCGTAAATTGTTAATGGTTCTGATTTGTTTCAGTATGTGCCCAGACACCGAGTCGATTAGGCTTGAGATAATTATCTTTTGAGGGAACACTGAATATTATCCCCAAGAGAATCCCTTACTTGTCTTGGTAGTTTTGTGCTGCTTAAATGCAATTATCTAATTAGTAAAATTTGTTAAACAATATATTTCAGAAAGCGTACCTAGGAGGTGTAGAGATTTTTCATTATAACCTATTTTGAATATATGTTTTGATTTTCTTATCTAGTAAACAGTGTTACATGAGATTCATTTTAGTTTCAGTTCTTCTGGTGACGGAATCATACCAGCATACAATATTCTTTTTCTAATAATAATAAAACTAAATATTATATACATCTATATTCCTATGAGCCCTCGGAGAGAAAAATAAGAGATTGGGTCTCAGCTTGAAGGGAATATATAACCATGTTTCACAGTTCTATTTATTTGTTTTGCAGATTCCAAAACTCGATGCCAGTGCCTGATAATAAACAATACTGCTAATATCTAAGGTAGCATGGGAAATGAATCCAGGCACATACATACCAAGTTACAAACTCATCGAGTACTTTTGTGATCCAAATTGGTGGATTCTCAAGGTGTTTTTACAGATGCATAACTGAATAATGAGAATTTAGTGCTGAGTGCTATGTCTCAGAAACTCACATGCTTCTGTAAACTCTGATTCATCAACAGTTAGTTGACTAGGAGTTCTAATTTCATTCCGCAGTGTAGTCCAAGCCTGTCAAGTGGAATTCGTAGTTACAGATCAGCTATGTTTTCTTTAGCATCTCTAATCTTATTTTAGATGATTTGGCTGTTATCATTGTAGAGCAGTTGAGATATCCTTTAGACGATTTGGCTGTTATTACTGTAGATCAGTAATTCTGATATCTTTTATGCTCTTGTAAATTGAGGAAACAACATGACAGGGGAGTATTAACAGTTAAGTGTGTCTATAAAACCTGATTATGTTTGTAAACCTATGCATGATCATTTATTTTTTTTGTATCAATCTTTGAATTACTTGTGATATCTTCTGCTTCTGTGTTTGTTGCTTCAAACTTATATTTAGGTTTGGAAATTGGTGGTGAGATGAACCTCACCGCAGGGATCCAGGTTGCTCAGTTGGCTCTTAAACATCGTCAAAATAAGAATCAGCAACAGAGGATCATAGTATTTGCCGGAAGGTACTTATCCTCATGATGTATTCGCTGACTTGTGCTAAGAGTAATTCTATAGAGATGTTGTTTAATTTTCAAGTTCTTCTGCATACAGTCCAGTTAAATATGATAAGAAGGCTCTGGAAGCAATTGGAAGAAAGTTAAAAAAGAACAGCGTCTCTCTTGATGTTGTTGATTTTGGAGAAGCTGAGGACGGGAAATCTGAAAAACTGGAGGCCCTTGTTGCCGCTGTAAACAACAATGGTAGTAGTCACATAGTTCATGTACCCCCTGGCCCAAGTGCACTTTCAGATGTTCTTATAAGGTTAATTTTGATAATTTTCTGTAATTCCTCTGTTATTGTTTTACCCAAAACCATGCTCCACCTATAACTGATCTATTTGTCATTTTTAGCACACCAATATTTACCGGTGATGGAGATGGAGGAAGTGGTTTTGCTGCCGCAGCTGCTGCGGCTGCGGCTGGTGGCATGTCTGGATATGATTTTGGTGTGGATCCTAATATAGATCCTGAGCTAGCTCTGGCTCTTAGAGTTTCAATGGAAGAGGAGAGGGCAAGGCAAGAAGCAGCTGCAAAGAAGGCCGCAGAGGATGCTGCTAAACAAGAAAAAGAGGGGAGCAGGCTTCAAGTTCTCATGATGCAACAATGGCCGAACATGTTGCTAGTTCAGCTGTTGCAGCTGATGAGAAAAGACATGATTTAACGGTCTGTTCCTTTCTAACTTTCAGTACCGAATATAAAAACTCATGCACATGATGTAAAACATATATAATCATGCTTGGTGAATTGTGCATAGATTCACTTTCTAATATTAAATCAATGATGCATATTTAAGAAAAAAAGTTTCTTCTTTTTTCAGTGATTATTTAAATAACTCTTGATAATCAAAACAACTATAATAATAAGGCCTTTTATCCCAGATTATTTTTTGGTTTGCTAATGAGTCATTTTCTTCCATTCAACTCTATTAAGTGCCATCTTCTCGTTGAGGCTCATTATAGGTCATTACTCCATTAACTATGATCCTACCACTTCTCCTAATAAGTGCACTTCTTGGCCTCATTTGCGCATGCTCAAATTGTATAAATCAGTTCTTTCTCATTTTTTATCTTCAATAGGAGCAATGTTCGAATCTTCTAAATCGATTCTTCCTTATTTTATCTTTAATAGGAGCAATGCGTAACTTCTTATGGATGCATCATTTTTATCCTATCTTTTAGTGAATTGTCACTCATCCATCTCAACGTTTTCATTTTTGCTACACTTATTGGCCTTTGTTGCACATGCGCGAATTGTCCAAATCAATTCTTCCTCATTTTGTCTTCAATAAAAGCAATGCCTAACTTATTATGAATGCATCATTTTTATACTTTCTTTTAGTGAATTGTCTTTCATCCATCTCAATGTTCTCATTTACACTATACTTATTTTTTTTAACGTGTTGTTTCTTGATTATCTAACTTTCTAAGCCGTGGAGTATTAGCAACATGGTTTTAAATCTCTGTTTCAGTATCAATATAGGAAAATGGTTTTTAGTATCACTATCATTTATATTGGTAGTATCGGTCCTGATATCGGTCGATATTATTACATTAATATCATATCGAGTATCTCAAAACCCATCATGATATTTTTGATATATATTAGAATATAGGGTTTTTAGATATTAGTCCCCCGAAATCATCTTAGATTTGAAATATGTCCCCCAAAATATGTGAATTGCGATATAGTCACCCAAGTCCTATTAGTTGTTTCAAATTAGGACCCACGGTTAACTTCTGTTATAGATCAAAGAATATCCCGGTATATTTAACAAAATTAGAAATTTTCCATTTTGCTCTCACTCTTCTCCTTCCCAACGTCCCTTTTCAAAAGGTTACCTCTTTGAACATATAAATATGACCCTTTCCTCCTCTCATCTCCTCTTCTTTCCTCTACTTCTTATCAAACTCCTCTTGCTCTCCTTCCCAACTATGAAATATTAGTCCTCAACTCGAAGCTCTTCCCCAAGCATGTCCAGATCATATGGACCCCCCAAATTTAGATCTTGGTGCTGCTTCTTTGTACCTCCCAAAAGTGAGTTGAAGCTGTCTAGTTTGTTGCTTCTAATCTTAAATTTCACAAGAGAAAGTAGATGTGGCAATCAAATAATCAAATCTCATCAACTTACACAATCTCGAAGTATAATTGACAGCAACATCTCACAGGAAAGCATAATTCAAAGTATCTCACAAGAAACCATAATTCAAAGTACACAATCGAAAATGATATAGGAAGCACACAACTTTATATTACATAGATAAACCATGTTTTAAGTTTACAAACATTCATCCAACTCTAGTATTTAAGTTCACAAAGTTTCATCTCAGTCATATAAACTAGATTTTACAAAAGATTCACAAGTGTTGTATCAAGAAGACTTAGATAACATCAAACAAGAAAGATAATTAGCTGCTCCTACATCTCTTCCTCTTCCTCTAATTGATTGGCGTCCCCCGCTTTTGCCCCTCCCTCCCCTCCAATAGTTGAGATCCTTCACTCTCTTCCTCGGCCTACCCCACCATCTCCTCTTCCATCACTGCCAATTGATAAAAATAAAAGTGAATGTAAACATCATCAAAGTATCTACTATTCTAGAAATGTTAGGAAACTAATTGAATATATGACTTACCTTTCACCCCTTGTACTACTTGTTGGTTGGCCTACATTAGTCAATCTCAACTCTAAGGGTTTTTCACTTACTTCGATTCTCTGTCAAGCAGTCGCTAGCGACGTTGATCGAGCCGTTGGAATTAGGGCTAGACTGAAATTAGAAGAACAAGAAGAGAGTTAACAGAAGGGGGTAGAGAGAGTGAGGAGGGAAGGTAGAGAATGTGATGGGAAATACAACTCTCTTCCCTTTAAAAC
Organism: Agave tequilana; assembly: GCA_038442645.1. NCBI lineage: Eukaryota > Viridiplantae > Streptophyta > Magnoliopsida > Asparagales > Asparagaceae > Agave > Agave tequilana. The sequence goes on from JAVJIF010030449.1 coordinate 455,617, forward strand.
AAATGGGTTTTGGGTGTTTAACTCGAGTCTAGTTAGTATTTAATCAGATGGGTTGGATTTTGGATGGAAATCATCAACGGGTCCTGATTTGGAACAACTAATGAGATTTGGGTGACTATATTGCAATTCACATGATTTGGAGGACTTATTTCAAATTTAAGATGATTTGGGGACTTATATCCCAAAAACCCTAGAATATATTTGAAACCATGATTGTTGTTCTTATAACGGTCCTATAGGATTTTCCTTCAATTTCATGGATATTCTATGATCTCATAGAACCCTAGAAGTACTTCACTTTAACCATCCTGCCTTGATTTTGTGAATCACATTTAATTCCACCATCTTGATGAATTCTAAATAGCAAAAATAAACACTCTGATGTATTCCTTGACCATCGATTTGTACTATATGTTCATTCCTTCTCACCATATTGTCAAATACTATTTCATTATATTAGTTATAAATTGTGTAGATTCCAAAGTTCTCACCATAGCCTTGATTCGCAATTCGATGACCGGAGAAGGGGAGAGTGGCTGAGTGGTCAGAAGCGACGGATGTCGCGCGAGATTGGAACATCTAAAGTAGGAACATGAGGGAAGGGCACAAGCACCATAGATGTTCATCATGAATATGCCTAGTAAGTTCATCCGTCACTGATGCAAAGAGATAAGGACGTAATGATGATTTTTTGTGTTAGCCTATGGTGATGGGGGATGCTTTTATCTCCTCTCCCAGTATTCTCATCCTAAATACTACATTGTACATCAAGATGATGTAACTTTTTATTCTTTTTTTATATGACATGAGCATGCTATGAGACAAAAGTGAGGTGATACCAGTGCAAAACCCCCAATAGGTGTTTTCATTAATAGAGATAATTTTGGGGGACTTATTAATACAATACAGCCCATCACAAATCCAAACTCACACCCTCTTTTGCATAGACCAGAGGGTCTGCCCTCTTTTGGCAACTCAACCCCAATGGTGAGTGGTGGATAAGAGTAACCATCATTCTCACCAACCTATATCCAAACAACCAGTCTCATATTGGAGTTTAACCACCCTCCTACCTGTTAAGTTCTACCTTTATAGTGCTCACCTCTACTTCAAAACAGAGGAGGAGAAGAGAAGGGGTTGGGTTTTTTTTTTGGGGTTGGGGGGGGGGGGGGGGGGGGGGGGGGGGGGTGGTGGGGGGGTTGGGTTGTTCCCAGATAAGTAATGAACTTGTAATAACCTTTATGGTCATAAACGACATAGGAAGTCTTCAACTGTCAAAATAATCTTACTAGCATCTTTGCTACATGACTATCAAACAACATATCAGAGAAACATCTCGCTCTGTTGTACGGTTTTATTTCAATTGGAAATGTACAAAAGAGACTAAGATAATAAATAACAGCTTGGTCAAGGACTATATTGTACCTTCTGTCAATTAGAGATGTGTTAACCTAATACTAGGCTTAGATTAAAAAAACAGCTTGTTGCTTGAAATGCTTCACATTGGTTGTTTTTGGGAGCATATATACACTGATCTAGATTCCCAAGAAAGCACGTTTCTTTCTTTCTTTCTCTCTTTTTTTTTTTTTTTTGAAATATAGGTCGTAATTCTCTTTTGGTTCATGTAGCCTACCCCAAATACTTGGGACAAATGGCTTAGTTGTTGTTGTTGTTGTTGTATAGGTCGTAGCATAGTGTAAGCGGATTTGAACGCCAGACCTCTTGTTCACTGCGAAGAGATTTAACCACTACGCTACAGTGACTCTTGCACATTCCATATTTTTTATTTTGGTGAAACAGTTAATGTAAATTTGTTGTTAAATGTGCATTTGGTGTTGATTTGTATGACATTGAAATTTGGAAGGTGAGACCTATGATGGACGCCGAACTGGAAGAATATAACCTTTTTTTTTTAACATACAGTCATCATCATAAGTTGACCAGGTTACTTGTTATGAGACTTGACAGTTGTTTCTTTACTCAGTGTTACTGATCAAATAATAGAAGGTGTTTAGAATATAACTTCTTTGCATTTTCCTAAAATGGGAAAAACTCTTCAAACTATTTCCATATAAATTTAACGAAAACTACTTGCTGATAAGTTATTTACAGGGAAAATGAAGAAGTTTGCAAAAACCGCCTTGACAACATGTTTCTGCAGCATTGTAGTAAAACAGGAGGATTGATTTGAAAATAGCTGTAATACAAACCTTTTGTATTATTGACTACAAATAAGAATTTATATGCTAAAATCTCAATGGAAAAGGGTCCAATTTGGCTTTTGCATGAAGCAAATGATACTTGTATTTTTTTTCTGTGAAGTGTTAATTGTTTGACAACAATAAAGGTCCATTTGTTGTTTGCATGAAGCAAATGATTCTTGTACTTTTTATGTGAAATGTTAATTGTTTGACAACAATCACCTGAGGCCACACTTTTCCATGTCATTATTGAACTAGATCCACTCAAATTCTAGAGGTTTTGCTGAAAGAGTTCCTTGGACACATTTCCCTTTGTTGTCTTGCCATTTAGTTAGGTGATGCTTTAGGGAGGTCACCTGGGTAATACTTACTGCGTCCACTTCTCAACCCTAGTCTGAGTAATCTCTTCTTCCCGCACTACTATAGGCATCCTCAAAAATTTATTACTTATTAGGGATGGTGAACCTTATGATTAACCAAACCTTTTCTCTACATGCAAATGAAGTATCATTTGTATATATATGCTGGGACATATGATATTAGTAATTCTTAAACTTAATAAATGTTAAAGTTTGAAATCTGATGTTGAAAAGACTGCATTAGCAGATTGTCTGATCCGCCTTTTTATGGTTTTTTAACGACTTTGGACCTTTACCTTATTTATAATTTTATCCATAACCTGGCTTTATCATATATTCATTAGAGAGCTTGTTTTTTCTGAATTTTTCTTTCTAAGTCTTATTGATTGATGTTGCATCATTGCTAAAAGTAAATGTATTTATGAATTCCATTTGTACTGCTATTCTATAAGAAAATCGCATACACTACTTACTCTGCTGGAACGTATTTCAAATGGTGACAGGATGATGAGAGTGCCTTATTAGAGCAGGCTCTTGCTATGTCAATGGATGATGCTAGGTCTGGTGGTGGAGCTATTGCAGACGCTGACATGTCAGATGTGAGAACAGATGATCGAGAATTGGATTTTGGTTAGTTTTACAGTTATTTTGAAATTCAGTCCGGCTCAGTTAATGTATTTTTATATCTTCTTTTTTTATCCATAACGTCAACACATTCTATTAAGATGTTATTTTAAAGTTGCAAAATTGTGTTTTCATTTAGCCACATGTGTTATTAAAAAACAGCAATTCTAATCAGAGTGAAAAAAATGACTTCGCATGTGATGCTTGCTGGTATCTTCATCTTTGAGAAAGAATGGGAATCTTACTTTTCGTTTTCAAGTTAAATTAGTTGAAACAATTTTTAATTACTTTTTACTCGTTCAGAGTTTTCTGATCTGTATAGTGGCTGCATGATTCATCCAAAGCTTTACATAGAAATAAAGCAGATCTGATTTTGGCTGGTTGCATGCCTGCTATTTCATTTATGTCCCATTTGCTATAGAAAATAAAGGAAAAGAAAATGTAACCAAATTTTGCCATATCTATAACGAGGCCATGATAATGAACGAGGAAGCCTAGTGGAGGAATAATGACCTTTTGTTACTTCTTGAAAATTGTTCTCTACTAATTTTTTCTTCTGCTTTCTGCATATTTATTATCACTCACGACAGAGAAACACTGTTAAATGAAAAATGCCCAGTTCTTACATCTCTCTCTCTCTCTCTCTCTCTCTCTCTCTCTCTCTCTCTCTCTGTGTGTGTGTGTGTGTGTGTGTGTGTGTCCAAATCTAAGTGTGTGCCTGAGAGGAAAAGTATCAACCTGAACCACAAACCAAATGTGGACAAGGGTCCAAATCTGATAAGAAAAGTATTATCCATATCCAACCCAAACCAGCGGTTTCATGCTTATCACTATTGTTATTGTTTTGTTTGTGTGTGGGCGCGCGCGCTTTGGGGATCTAATTCTGAACATGATAGGAAAAGTATTATTGATACACCGCAAATACCCAATTAAATTGGGTTTGGGCAAAGTATTATGCTTCTCTACTGTGACCTGCATCATAGGCAGTCTACCTTGTCATCTCTGATCATAACTCACTCACTTGGGATATTTCAAATGCAATATTTTTTCTTTCTTTTTCTTTTTTTGTTGGGGGGAGGGCGAGCTTGGGGGGGGGGGGGGGGGGGGGTGGCAATAGGAGAGGGAGGGTGGCATTAAAGTGAGAACTAGTAACCTAACCACTGACTTTCTCGCTTGGTTAGAGTTTGTTCCAATAGTAAGGGCACGACAGGTCAGTATCAGATTGTGTAAAACATAGAAACAAGGAGGCACGGAGGGCAATATTAAAGTGGAGAAGTAGAACTCTAACCCTTATATCTGTTGGCTTTGCAGAGTTCTAATAAGAAGGGTTATTAATGAGTCGATGATCAGGTTGGGCAGAACATTGAATCAATTTTGAAGTGGAGAACTGGAAGTTAACTCGTAACTGTGACTTAATTAGAGTTCAAGTAAGTAGGGGACAATGCTGGGTAGATTGCCTATTTTACCCATACGCTAATCCAATAAGCTTTAAGAGATGTCTAAGCCCTATCCACTATATCTGGTCTGGGGTTGTCGGGTCACTGGATGGGCAAGGGGTGCTCAAAGGGGGAGAGGGAAGGAGGGCAATATTAAGGTCGAGAACTAAAAAGCTATCCATTTATTTTTCCGCTTGGTTAGAGTCTCATTAGTAGGGGCAGTGGCATGTCAGGGAGGCAATGTTAAACTTGAGAAGTAGAACTTTACCACTTAGCTCTCTGGGCTAGGCAGAGTTCTATTAAGAAGGGGCATTAGCGAGCTCTGTTAGTCATTTAGAATACGGTAAAAGTATGGTATGGGAAACATGCAAGTATAATACAATTAGGAAATTTAGGAAACAAAACAATCAACAATAAGAAACATACACGTCAAGAGTTCGCGCAAATGTTGGGTATTGTTTGTTAACCAACAAAACATATAGAAACAAAATTTGGCATAAATATACATACACATACAAATACACACACATAGAGACACATGCAAAATGACTAACAGTCAGCTATAATGGAATTTAAAAGTTCAACTGATAATAACCAACCCAAATCTGATTTTTCCAATATAATAAAATTCATAATAAAATATCAACCAAGAAACTTCACTAAGTTCATAAGTAAAAAGGTAACTATATGGAAATTGACTGAATCAATTATATTACAATTAAATTTTAACCAGTAATAACCAAATAACCAAACAAAAAGTGATGTTCCTTTTAAAAGAAAATTCATCATAAAACATACAACTAAGAAACTTCATTAGAATTCCTTATAAGAAAAAAAAAAATTACTAAAAGACTAGGAAGAAATTACTATGCCAAGTATTTCATCGAGCCATGTGTTGTTGGCTTCACTTGCACCACCTCCACCGCTTTCGAAGTCCTCCCTTTTATCGGCATGGTCTTCTAGTAGCGCATCAAGCATATCCAAATCAATTATGTTGGAATCATTCGCCATAAGCTTTTTAGAATTCTCATTATAAGTGAATCCATTCATGTAAAGACTAAATCTTCTACCGTCTTTGATAGTAACTTGTTTCTTTTCTTTGTATTTGTTGCTTCAAATGCACTCCAATTTTTCTCACATGAGGAAGCACTACAAGGTTGGTTTAGGATTCAAATAGCGATACAAGAGTATCACCACCATTCTTTGCCCACCAGATTCCTGCACCATATATTGGGCAACACACATGAATATTTAAAGATATAAAATAATAGACATATGTAAACTTTACTTGGACGGAACCCTTGGTCCCTTCTTCATTGCTAAAGAAAGAGTATTAAACAGCCACTGACTTCCGTTGAGATACACTAAACGTTGCTGGGTAAAAATCACTTGCCTCTTCTACAGAAATCATGGTTTCAGCTACATAGTTCATTCCATCTCTACTTCATGCCTGCTAATAACAAACCTTGTCGGTATACATGGGAGGTGGATTAAGATAAGCAACTGTTGCATGCACCTGATGGGCTATATTTTCATCTATGTGGGAATCAGATAGTTCCTGTAGAATCATATATTTTACAGGATCATTATTGGCATGTGGTTTCAATGATGCTCTTGCCTTTTCCAGAGGCTTGTACCAATATCCTACCATGGATTCATCACCATCAACTAAACAAAGGACAATAAAAAGTGGTTCTTCAAGTATAGATTTACCTCCTTACCTTCATTCCATTACTTTATACTTCAGATTCCACCAATGACTTTTAAAGCTGCTGCAGTCTTTCTATAGTCCATTGCTTCCCACTCTAGCAATGCTACCATCAGTCTTAGGCCATCTTCAACTTCAAAAATTCATTGAAGAAATAGAAACTGAGATGCAAATCTTGTTTTACAAGGCTTCTTTAATTCCTTATCCTTTGAATGGATAAGCATCATACTCAGAATGATAGCATGCTTATGCCTATAATCTACTATCTTTTTTGGATCAGCGATAGTCTTTTTTACCTAGTCAACCTCATTACAGATATCTTTGAGAAGTAGTTGAATCACATGCGTTGCGTAACGAGTCATATGTGTGTATGTGTGTGTGTGTGTGTGTGTGTGTGTGTGGGTAAAGGTTACAATTCACATAGGGTGTAACAAAGTTAGTTACACACAGTTTCCACCACACATTTTTTACAAGAGGAGATACAAACAAAAATTAAAGTATGTGGTCCCCACAAAATGTTAATAGGTTATTTAAAAACTATTTTTTGTGGTGGAAATCACTAAGGTTATTGTACCTTACCACACATATATATATATATATATATATATATATATATATATATATATCTATATATATATATATATATATATATATATAGGGCAGAGGAAGAGGTAGGAGTAATACTTCTAATACGTGGAGAATCATTGTTAAAAAAAGAGCTTATAGTTCCTCTAACCCTTTTAAGGCAAAATCAGTCTATCAAGTGACAAAATCAGGATATAGAGAAGAGAGGTATCAATCAAAACCCGAAAAAGAGTTTATCAACACCTATATTTCTTTCTTAATAGTGAGTAATTATATTGAGTAAAATTCCACTTACCAGAATTAAAACGCATTAAAACAGTGAAATTAGTTTCAAGATTAATTTGTTTTAAATACCTCCATATCCTATATTAGAGGCATCAATTTCAATAATTGTCCTCCAGTTAGGGTTTGCCAAATGTACACAACATGGTTTTTAATTTTTATAACAGCAGCCAATGTTCTAAAAAGCATTTTCATTACTCGCGCGGTCTGGGAGCGCATAACACTTAAACGGTTTAAACGACGATTAAACAGGTTACACGTTTTATTAATATTTTAATGTATAATAATATTATAATACTTAAAACATGGAAATATGAATGCTATAAAATCCAAAAAAAACATAAAGATGCATATCAAACATCACATGAAAAATTCAGTTGATAGTACCTTGAGAAATTTAAAAAGAAGAAGATTTATCTTTTTGCTCGTCAGGTGATGAGTTAAATGATGAATCATCGAATTAGCAAGGACGTAAGCACCAAAAAAAAAAATCTGCAAATGGAAAATTAAGAGATTAATCTATCAAAGTACATCTACTGTTTGAGTTAAGCTTATCTAGCTAAAAACAACTGTTGTTACTAACCAATTGCCTTTGTATATAAGTTTTTTTTTTCCTGGGAAAAGCTGATAGGCCTACACATCATAAGGAGAGGATTATAAACAAAGAAGAAAGCCCTCACAATATAATGAAGTAAAAAAGACTCCCTCCATCAAAAGAGAAAAAAAACCTCTTCAAAATAAAAATTTATTGCCTCACAATTCTAATTGGTTCTCATAATGCGCATATGAACAATAACAAGTCTCCATCAAACGCAGTCAACTCGCATGTGCCATGAACACAAATAGTCAAACTATGACCAAGCAGTAGTGTGTTCCTCCATTTTAATTTGAAATTTCTGAATTTTATTGACATGCCAAATAGAGAAATTTGAAGCCAAAATCTTACACAAGCAGAATAACGTCATTTAATCAAGTTAAATTATATGTGTCGGTTAGAGAGAGAAATAAGCAAAGACATCATTTAATCAAGCCAAATTGAAAATTTTAAGCAGAACTTTAAGCAGAATAACATTATTTAATCAAGCTAAATTCATCAAAATTGAAAGAAAAAACTTGCTATTGGTCAGAGAAAGCCGGTGAGAGAGAGTTGATGTCAGTCAGTAAGAGAGAGAAAGATGAGAGAGTTGAAAATTAAAAGAAATTGAAGAGAGAAGATGAGAGAGAGCTGATGCCGGTCGGAAAGAGAGAAGATAGAAATTGAAGATAAAAAATAATCTAAAATTGAATTTTTTTTGTACCTGACGTCGTTTTGGGGGGGGAGTCCATCGGCCTCATTCTGTTTCAACTAAATAAAACAAAAAATGATTAAATGATTTCAATTCAATTATAAAAGAATTGCAAATAAAAAGAATCAAAAATTAAAAAGAAAAATTACCTCATGGCTGATGTCGGTCAGAGAAAAAGAAGATGCAAGAGAGTTCGTTGACGTTCGATCGAACTTCATTGTTCGTCGCAATCCTATCGCAGTTCGCCGTTCTTCATCGTTCGATCGAACTTCGCCGTCGTCGCTGACCTCAGTTCTATCACAGTTTGCAACAGCCACTAGGGGTTGGAGGAGAGAATTGCCATTTTTCGCGGCTGCTAAAGGAGAGTCGAGAGAGTAATTGGGGTTAAAAACCCTAATTCGTGCCATTATATAGTTAGGGGCGAAACAGTTCAGGTTTCAGGTTTTTTTTCAATTAAAAATCCTTTACCGCTTACACGGGCGTATACACGTTTACACCGGATTACACGTTTTATGCACCCTATCTGCATAGACATGGCGCCTTTAACTAATTGTAGGAGTTTGCTCCCGCTAGAGATTCGAACAGGCACAAGCTGACCCGCCTACCCGCGCTGGCCCTGGACACTTAGGCCTAGTCCTTTGCCAGAGCCCGCCCCCATGCACGGGGCGTGCCCGGGTTTGGGAAAGCAGGCGCCCGGCCCGGTCAGGCCGGCCGCACCCGAGCCCGGTCAGGACAAACCCGCCCAATAACTATTTTATGGCCATTGGGTAGTTCCGAGGGGTTTGCAAATTTTTTTTTGCAAAATACCCCTAACTGTTATAATCCCCCATGATTATAGTCGTTAGGGTTTGTAATTTTTTTTATAAATACCCCCAATGGCTCTATTGGGTCCAAATTATTTTTTTGCAAAAAATACATTTTAACACCCTCTTCCCCACTTTTAGGATTTTTTAAAAAAATTACATTTTTGCGATTTTATTAAAGTACATTTTAATAAAATTTTATAGGATTTTTATTAAATTACATTTTGCATTTTTAGGATTTTTTAAAAAATAAAATACTCGGGTCGGCCCACGTCTGGTTTGGCCCGGCCCGGCTCGGCAAGACCTTGGGGCCGGACCGCTCGGAAATTAAGGGCTGTCGCAGGCTTGCTGGGCTTGGTGCTTGACTCGTTGGGTCCGGGCTGGGCCAAACCTGGCCCGATACCCTTCCCTCGAACGCTCCCACTTCCCGCGAACGCTTAAGCGCACGATTAATCGGTCGTTTTAAAATGAGTTTTATAGTAGCAGTTTGTTGAAATATCCATGGTGATGGATTTTTGCTAAGTTGTGAGTAAAGAATAGCAAGGTCTTGGGGTAGATTGTGATAATAATCTGTCACATAATTACGAGCACCTAGAAATCTTTGTAATTGTTTTATATTGTGATAATATCAGGAAATTTAGAAGCAAATTGTATACTCCTGTCTATGGAAACTATTGTTCCTTGGTATATATTATGACCCAAAAAATTTATTTTAGTTTGAAATAATTTCATTTTTGATTCAGATATAACTAAACCATTTTTTATAACAAAGTATTTAAAAGTCTCAAAATGCTTAAAATATTGGTCAACATAATTTTAGAACAATATATCATATATATTTGTGTGATGGTGATTTTCCTCCACAATTGATTGGACAGTCGATCCTCACTACAAGTGAATAGGAATGGGGGTTAAATGCCCGTTAATAGAACACAACGCTATCATTTTACGTGGAGACTCTTAACTGGGAAAAACCATGAGAAGGAGAAGCTTCGTTGTAATTCTCAAGTCACAGAAATTACAAGAATTTGGAAAGAGTGTACAAAGTTCGGGTTTTCAAGTCCCGATGAGATGCGTACTGAGTGTGGAACGCTTCAGATACCTCCTCGAAGTTGCGGAGAGAGTGAGGCGGCAGAAAGTAAAACCAATCCGAGGCTACGTCTTTCAAACTAGACGAAAAGGTTAGCACATGACGGATAGTTGCATGAGTAAATTATCATCTTGTCTCGGAAAGCTCTGATATGCTGGACGAGGTTCACTCCGAAGTAGTAGTCGAAGGTTGGAGTCGAGAACTTTCTCGGAACTCACAATTCATGATTTCTTTGGAGGGAGGAGTTAGAGATTTTGGTAGCTGAAGTCGTTGGGTGGATTTGCAGCTTAGCTTTCGCGATCCGTTTTTGGATCAGCTCGTCAAGGGCTCGGAGGTTGGGAGACCTTCAAGCTCGCTTTCTGACTGTGTCTGTTATTCTAGGGGGTAGCAATTTGAGCCTGGAGATGGCTGTTGAGCAGCCTCAATACCTCTTGCTCACTGTTGGCATTCTCGCAATTGAGAGTGTGCTCTCGATCACAATCAGACTGGACTTGTTCTTTTATTTAATCTTTCATGTCAGTGAGCATCCGAAATAGCTGGTTTTTGTGCTGCTGTGGTGGTTGGACACTGGTGTCTGCCTCCTGAGACGAGTAGCTGGTGTCTTCGGTGGTATGCGACTAACCGATGGCTGGTGGGGGGTCGTGCCACCAATGGTGTTGTGGTTTTGCCTTTAGACGTTGCGTCGTTGAGGCCGACAATTTACTTTCTTGAGCCATCGACGCTGTGAAAGAGGTTTTTTGAGGAAAGTTTGGTTTTGGGGAGGGAGATGTTAAGTGTAGGGACTCAGCTCTCAATGAAAGCACCAGTTTATGGTGGTGATTTTCCATCATAAGTGATTGGACGGTTGATCTTTACCATAAATGAGATTAGGAATGGAGATTAAATGTACGTAAATAAAACACAATGCTAACACAGAGGATTTACGTGAAAACTCTTAACTGGGAAATACCATGAAGAGGAGGAGAAGCTTCACTATAGTTCTCAAGTCACAAGAATTACATGAATTGGGAAGAAGTGTACATGGTTCGGGTTTTCAAGGTTCGACCTCTTCTTTGCTGAAGAGGTCTATTTATACTCCATTGAGCTATTGGACTGAAGATAAATGAGCGCGGGTGAGATTTGCACGTTTTGCACGTTGTATCGATCGCGATCAGTGGTGTTAGTTTGTTGGGAATCAGGATTGCATGTCGAGACTCTACTATCCATAACTGCCCGCGCTGAGTAGCGTTAACACATTATGAACGTAGAGAATAATGAGGTTGTGTAACTGAAAGCGGACATTAGGGATGATTTGTTGTTGGAGCCCGAATTGAGAAAGTTCCAGAGTTTCCGGGATGGAGGGAGATTCCGAGATGTCTGAGTGGCGGAGTTTTCCGAGATGGAGTATCTTCGAGACGAAGGGCGGACTTTGGGAAGATCTGGAGTGGCGAAAGCTGCTGGATGGATTGAATGTTGCGAAAGTCTCGAAGGGGTACCCAGTTGCTTGGACACGCGTCACCATCCTGATGAGGGTTGCTTGGACACGCGTCACCATCCTGATGAGGGTCAATTTTTTACCACTACAATATGATAAGATGAATTCTGCGTATGGGGTAAAGATTTTATTCATAATATTTTGAAATTCAGAAGGTGCATTTTTTAAACTGAATGGCATAATATTCCATTCAAAATGCCCAAAAGGAACAGTAAATGTTGTTTTATATCGATCTTTTTCATGAATTTGAATATGCCAATATCCTGATTTTAGATTGAATTTTGAAAAAAATTCGCATTATGAACGCAATTCAATAAATCTCTCTTATTAGGAATTGGATATCTAATCCATTTTAATACCTTATTAAGAGGTTTGTAATTTATGACAAGACGAGAAACTCCTCTTTCTTGTTCAACTGCATTATTAACATAGAATGCAGTACAGCTCCAAAGAGAATATGATTTTTTATTAATTTCACTTAACAAAAAAGTTATTTCTTTTTTCATAGATCCAGATATTCTTGGTTTATTTGACAAGGTCTTGCTCTTGTCTGAATATATTTTTCTTTAAAGTTTTCTTCATATGGAAGAGTAATATATTGCTTTCTATCCCAAAAAGCATTAGGTACAGTCCCATAGACTATCATTTTGAATTTATTTTGTGTTTGAATTATTAATTCTTTTAAACTCAATTTTTAAGTTCATCTATTTGAGTATAAGAGATTTCTTCTTTTAGAAAGCTTATTTGCTTTTCTGTAAGAAGAATGTTTTTGATGAGGATTTGATCTAAATTCAAATGTTAGAGATTTTTCTTTATATGTAGTATTTTTCCTTTGGTATCTATT